>JARQOC010000007.1:125281406-125646257 GCA_033576535.1 Allobates femoralis
TTCCGATTCTTGATCAAGTAATTAATGTACCTGAGCACTCTGATGCTCGATTGAGTAATAAGCATACCCGGGCACTCCAATACTTGATCAAGAAATGAGGGTACCCAGTCTTTCCAATGTTTGATTGAGTAATAAGCATACCCGAGCACTATGATGCTCGATTGAGTAACATGTGTACCTAAGCACTCCGATACTTGATTAATTACTTGAGTAATGAGCATACCCAAGCACTCTGTTACTCAATAGAATAACAAATGAAATAATAAGCGTACTCGAGCAACCTGATGATTGATTGAGCAATGAGCATACCCATGCACTCTGATACTCAATAGAATAACAAGTGCATCTGAGCACTCAGAATCTCAATCGAGTAAAGAGTGTACCTGAGCACTCTGATGCTCTATCGAGTAATGAGGGTACCTAAGATTTCCAATGCTCGATGAGTAGTGAGCATATTCGAGCACTCCGATACTTAATCAAGTAATGAGTGTACCCAAGCACTCCCGTACACGATCGAGTAATGAGTGTACCTGAGCACTCTGATGCTCGATAGAGTAATGAGGGTACCTAAGATTTCCAATGTTCCATGAGTAGTGAGCATACTCGAGCACTCCGATACTTGATCAAGTAATGAGTATACCCAAGCACTCCCATACACGATCGAGTAATGAGTGTACCTGAGTACTCCGATGCTTGATTAAGTAATGAGCATACCCAAGCACTCTGATACTCGATAGAATAACAAGCATACCTGAGCACTCTGATGCTTAATCAAGTAAAGAGTGTACCTGAGCACTCTGATGCTCGATCGAGTAATGAGGATACCTAAGATTTCCGATGTTCGACGAGTAATGAACATGCCTGAGCACTCCAATACTCGACCAAGTAATGGGCGTACCCAAGTATTTCGACACTCTATCGAATAATGAGCAATGTCGAGCACGCTCGCTCATCATTAGTAAAGGGGTGATGTGGGGGCACCTATTGCCTAAGGGGGCTCTACCAGCCCCCAGTACAGATTTTGCCCTGGTGTCCCGGAGTTTCTTCTGGTTTTATTGTACCATCCTACACAATCTAGAGCCATCTGACCTTGCAGCAGCTTTGCCTCCCTCTCTCTCAGTAGGAAATCTAAGCATACATTACATCCGGCCTGTTGATTGTTGTGATATTCCCCCGTCCATCAACTTCTGGGGAGACTCTATACCGTCACCTCCCACAAGCTCAGTGCCTATTGATTGGGGATATTCACGGTGAGCAATAATGTAACGTTTCTATGATTTTTGGCTGTCCATAGCCCTCTGTATCCGCATACTTAATGCTATCACTTGCTGTTTAATCTACTGTTAAATAAAACATATAAAACTGATTTTTTTTCATGCTCAGAATTACAATTTACTTTATAAATATGTGTTTCCTCGTGTTCAGTCACCGCGAGCCTCATGTGCCGCAAACATCATTTCTGTGAATATTGCATTATCTGTGCAGAGACTCGATATGAAATGATCTGTAAACAATATCATTATTACCAAATGATATCGAAAGGGAAAATATTAATAACAGCGGTAATAATTTAACGCGAGATACGAAAAGTGATAGTCATTTACATTGTATCCAGTGATGACTTTCATTATCTTTTGTTTGAAAAAAGCCCTAAAAATAATTTTCTTCACATTTTTTAAGGCTAATATCAGCGTGTTATGTCTATTCAAGGATAGATTGAAAATGATAAACCAAGTGTAAGCTTACAGGAGTTGTCCACGAGCACTAAAAGGCGCTGATTTTTCAATAATATTGTTGTCATGCACGGACTAGGGGATGTCCGGACACAATGGGATGGAAAGGGAGAGGAAGATCCGGATGATAGGAAGAGGGGATGGGACACCTCCTGACACGAAACGGTGTCTGGTCCACAGAGGTATACAGACTTTGAGCAGTGTGCCGATGTTCATCCAGTGTTCACCCAATAGAATGTATGTATGTTAATGCCAAGTGATAAGTTGAGCAAATGATGATGTTACAATGTATGTCCAAGAAACGCCTATGTAAGTTTGAGACGATGATCTAATAAACACTTGACATTGAGACAAGGAGAGAGCTGCTTCAGATAAATATCTCAGGGGGGCTACTTTGATACTTACGTACTGGTTAGGGATGAGTGAGTATACTCGCTACTATTTGGAACTCTCCGAATAGTAGCGGTATTCGGCCACTCGCTAATCTCCGAGTATGTTATGTGTACTCGGGAGTAGCGAGTAGTCTGAATACTTTCACAGTGTATCTATAAATACACTGCGAACGTACCCTAAAAGTGAATAAAAGTTGTTAAAAATAATAAAATTACATACTCACCTGTCCGACGCCTGCACCGGGACCGTCCCAGAAGACCTGCGATCACCGGACAAGGACCTGTGACTTCCAGCCAATCAGATGGTGACACGTCACAACCACGTGATCGCTAGCGGCCACCTGATTGGCCAGATTGCAAGGTCCAGGCAGTACACCTAGGCCAATCAGGTGGCCGCTAGTGATCATGTGGTTGTGAAGTGTCGCCATCTGATTGGCCAGATCACTGCCGGCCATCTGATTGGCTGGAAGTCACAGGTCCTTGTCCGGTGATCGCAGGTCTTCTGGGACGGTCCCGGTGCAGGTGTCGGACAGGTGAGTATGTAATTTTATTATTTTTAACAACTTTTAATCACTTTTAGGGTACTTTCGCAGTGAATCTATAGATACACTGCGAAAGTATTCGGACTCGCTATACTCGCAACGAGTACCGAGTACCAGGACCTACTCGTTGCGAGTATAGCGAGTCCGAATAGTGAGGTACTTGCTCATCCTTAGTACTGGTCCCTATAATTTAATGAGGGGTTCACGCATAAAGACTTATGAATCACATGCTGAATGGTGACAACAGGGGCAAATTGAAGTACGTTGCATTCACCAATCGATCATTAATTGGATATGGCGCACATAACATAACATTATAAATGTCTCCATTTCTCTAAAATTCCAAGTTGATAATACTTGCGGGCTATTTATACTATTACATGGCGCTGAATCTCCTGCTTAGACATAAACCGTAAACTTAAGTCTGCCAGCTGCCACCACTAGGGGGAGCTTAGAATCCTACTGCAGACAAATCTCATAAGTCCATATTATAAAATCTAAACACAGCAAGTGGGTTCATATTTAAAGGTAAAAATAAGTAGTAGATAAGGAAAATTGAGCTCTGTCTGTCATCCATGGACTAGGAAATGTCTGGCGCATGGTGCAACGAGAGGCTACAACCGATTGTAAAGGAAGTGTAAGACCTTAATGATAGGGAGCGGAAGATGGGATACTCCATGACACTAACCTATGTCTGGCAACTAAGCTCCCCTAACATCCCTAATCGGGTCCTTCCCCCCATTGCCATCACACGCCTAGCCCTTGAGCTGTCTCTTGTGTGTGCTCTGGGAGTCACTTCTATAGTAGTCTAACACAAGGGAAAATAGACACACAGGGGAACATAGACAATAAGGGATACAAAATAAACTTGATTGCTGCAACCAAACATCAGGACTGCAGACGACAAACCGAACTCCAGCAGCCACAGGAGACTTCCACCCTCCAAGGTGGTCAGAATGAATCTATTACCAGCATCAGATGATGGATCACTGAAAGAGAAGGGGAGTGGTCACAAACTTGCTGAGATGAACTAACCAGCAAGGAGAATGTCTTCAACCCTTGCTGGTTCAAAAGAAAACAATCACATATAAAACCCAGAGTCTCACAAGTGTATGTGAAGCTCAAAACCCAGAACGGTCACACATTTCCTAATGACGGCGGATACTCTGGATTTTTGGATCTAAAAAAGCTTTTTTTTTTTTTTCTGCTTGAACCTGTACCTGTTTGTTACCTGTCATTTGGGAGTTTATTTGTTACCAGTTCCACACTTTACTGCATCTTTCCCTTTGTGGTGAAGCCTCGGACCAGGGTTACATTGCACGGACATGTTTACACAGCGGTCTTGTAATGGGGTTGTATCAGCTTGTCTGCTCCTCTCAATATTATGACTTCACCATGTTATAAATAGTGAAAGCAGATGCAATAAAGTAAACAGATGTACATGATACTTCCTCGTTCTGTGCATTAGTTCTAGAAACAATGGGATCGGCTCTCCAGTTTATACAGAATGTTCTGTTTATAATAAAGCTGTAACTCTCCCCGGATTTATGTTCTGGGTTTATGTTTTGACTGTGAGATACTTTTCCAAGTATAAGAAAGTTACAGTGAGTTGAAGTCACTTTTCGCAAGACGTCAACTTTTCTCTTATAAAAACAACGTAGAAGAAATGACAATTCTATCTTATATATAATGTACACTAGGGGGCGCTCCGGAGCTTACTGCATACAAGTCACTCATTGAGTGCCCTGGGATCAGCATTCATTAATCTGCTCGCAGCATCTGCCACTTCATGAAATATTTCCCCCTTTTTGGATCCTGTTAGAGTGTAAAATCTCTCATTTTCTTTTTGCACAGTTGAAGATTATGCTACATTTTAATGGATTCTGCGACTTTTAGCTTAATTTGGATATCAATCAGAAGAAGAGGCTGTCAGATGGAGAGGAGAGGTGGGACAGATGGCGAGGAGAGACAGGACAGACAGCAAGAAGAGTCAGAACAGTCAGCGTAGAGAGGTGGGATGGACAATGATCAGAGGCGGGACAGATGGCGAGGAGAGGCAGGATGGATCTTGAGGAGAGGCGGGATGAACAGTGAGCATAGGTGGTTTGGACAGTGAGGACAGGCTGGATGGATGGCAAGGAGGCGGCAAGGAAAGGCCAAAATCAGGTGACAACTTCACTTTAACTATAGGTAATTTTCTGATGACACGTTCTGTCCTTCCACCACATCTTGTTCCAACATAATTCCATTTGTTTTCTCATATGTATCACATATGTCCGGCTCGGAGTTTGGGTTTCTGATGCTCGTGATGCGCCAAACTGGTGAAGAATCCTCCACGTCTTGATGACTTTAGACCTCAGTGCTGACGTATGACCCATCCGTCTTCATACATTCAGGCTTTATTCTAATGACAGCCGTCTTCTGAAACAGCCGAGCTACTTTACAAGCATTTTGTCTTTGTGAGTAGCGCACAGCCCAGCGATCGGCGTTTAATGCTGACCCCGGGGGTGACGGATCCGGCGAAACCGCGCGCGCTTACCTATTAGTCACAATCTAGTTAGTTATACTTCACTGATGGCAAAATACAGTGTTTTATGTCTTTAAAGCTGATACGTGATAAGAGCTGAACTTTGAAAAATCCCAGAAAATAACAGTAAAGTTTAATGAAGCGTTCTTCTGAAAGACTGACAAATCCCCAGCCAAAGTATTGATTCCGCAGAAATTTATTAAAGAACACTCGGCACTCCGTGTCATTACAGCCCATGTCTGGCTGGGGAATCATGTAAAATAGATGTTTAAATGAGTAGTAATAGGCAGACATAAAGCGGGTATCGATGTGTGTCATGAAGGGTGAAATAGTACCGCATATAAATACACATAACACGCTGGAAACCTGCGAAACGCATCGCTGTCAAAATGGAAATCTGTCCTCAGTGTTAGTAAACTGTACGCTTGAAAAAGCATTTTTTATTCTACAGTCGTATTATTCATTTATGCACATTGCTGGGTTTTATCCCAGATTTATGACTGATGGGGAAAAATGAAGAATGCACAGGGGAAAACGAGGGGGTACTACTAAAAACAAAGGGGATCCAAACTAAAATAAGGAACCCCAAGAGATGTGTAGACCATAGGAGGAGGGTGGACGAGCCTCCTGCAATGTAAAGTGTATGGTGATGTGATGTAAATGTATTAATAATGTGTAGGGAAGGGTATTAGTTAGGGAGACTTCATAGCAGATTGACCAGTTGTGACGTCCTCTCACTATCAAGATTTATCAGGCGTGAAGTCCTCTCACTATCAAGATTTATCAGGCGTGAAGTCCTCTCACTATCCAGATTCACCAGGCTTGATGTCCTTTTACTATCCAGATTGATCAGGCTTGACAACCCCCACTATTAAGATTCACAAGGCGTGACGTCCTCTCACTGTCCAGATTCGCCAGTACTGACATGCTGTCACTAACCAGATTCATGGCTGCTGCATTCCCTGCTTCAGCTTTTATGTAGGTCATTACAGTCCATCCTTATTGGCTGTGTTTTACCATGTGATGTGATAGCTGCAATGCATTATGGGAAAGCCCATCTGAGATCACGTGACTCTTCTCTGGCTGATGCGGTCTCATTGATTTGCTTGTCTCAAGTGTTTATCATCTTTCTCTATCTTTGGAAATATAAAAAGTTTAATCATTAAATTTAGTTTTAATTTTTAAACGATAGAAATTAGAAACCTCGAGACAATGTACCTAATCTCCCTGGTAAATAAGTACACGTCCGCCTCTATAAACTCACACAATTTGCTATCTTTAATAAAATGACTTCTTTGTGAGAAATAAGACGTAATCAACAAAATAAGCAAGTGCCTCACAATGCAAGATTAGCATTCAGATAGTGAATGGAGCCCCCGCGGGAATTAATAGGGTCAAAACAGCAGCTTTTCCATCAAATGTTTCATCTCATATTATTTTTGAAGATTGTGCAAGCAGAGCTAATATTAGTTAATGTGTGTCCTTTTACACCCGTCCTGCCTGTAATTTACATGAAAATATCAAAATCAACATAATAAAGCCAGTAATGGAAAAATACAGGAACAGGCAAAAGTCTCCACGCCCCGCGCTATTACTAACTTGAATAGGTTTTCATGTTTGAGAGGCTTTTTTACGAGTAATTTGTTATAATTTTTTATTTTTGCGAATGAAAAGATTCTTCCTTCTCCTAATATGACTGAAAAAAATGGTGAAGTCGATCATTTTCTCATTAAAGGGAAAGTGTGATCAGATAATAAACTACTGCTTAAATCAGGTTTTTGTGTTACATTAATTTATGCAGTAGATAACACAGGATCCACCATTCACAATAGGTGATATCACAGCTCACCTCCTCCTCCTGTACAATGACTGATAGCACCTCTATATACAGTAGATAACACAGGATCCACCATTCACAATAGATGATATCACAGCTCACCTCCTCCTGTACAATGACTGATAACACCTCTATATACAGTAGATAACACAGGATCCACCATTCACAATAGGTGATATCACAGCTCACCTCCTCCTCCTGTACAATGACTGATAGCACCTCTATATACAGTAGATAACACAGGATCCACCATTCACAATAGATGATATCACAGCTCACCTCCTCCTGTACAATGACTGATAACACCTCTATATACAGTAGATAACACAGGATCCACCATTCACAATAGGTGATATCACAGCTCACCTCCTCCTCCTGTACAATGACTGATAACACCTCTATATACAGTAGATAACACAGGATCCACCATTCACAATAGGTGATATCACAGCTCACCTCCTCCTGTACAATGACTGATAACACCTCTATATACAGTAGATAACACAGGATCCACCATTCACAATAGGTGATATCACAGCTCACCTCCTCCTCCTGTACAATGACTGATAACACCTCTATATACAGTAGATAACACAGGATCCACCATTCACAATAGGTGATATCACAGCTCACCTCCTCCTGTACAATGACTGATAACACCTCTATATACAGTAGATAACACAGGATCCACCATTCACAATAGATGATATCACAGCTCACCTCCTCCTCCTGTACAATGACTGATAACACCTCTATATACAGTAGATAACACAGGATCCACCATTCACAATAGATGATATCACAGCTCACCTCCTCCTCCTGTACAATGACTGATAACACCTCTATATAGAGTAGATAACACAGGATCCACCATTCACAATAGGTGATATCACAGCTCACCTCCTCCTCCTGTATAATGACTGATAACACCTCTATATACAGTAGATAACACAGGATCCACCATTCACAATAGATGATATCACAGCTCACCTCCTCCTCCTGTACAATGACTGATAACACCTCTATATACAGTAGATAACACAGGATCCACCATTCACAATAGGTGATATCACAGCTCACCTCTTCCTCCTGTACAATGACTGATAACACCTCTATATACAGTAGATAACACAGGATCCACCATTCACAATAGGTGATATCACAGCTCACCTCCTCCTGTACAATGACTGATAAAACCTCTATATACAGTAGATAACACAGGATCCACCATTCACAATAGGTGATATCACAGCTCACCTCCTCCTGTACAATGACTGATAACACCTCTATATACAGTAGATAACACAGGATCCACCATTCACAATAGATGATATCACAGCTCACCTCCTCCTCCTGTACAATGACTGATAACACCTCTATATAGAGTAGATAACACAGGATCCACCATTCACAATAGGTGATATCACAGCTCACCTCCTCCTGTACAATGACTGATAACACCTCTATATACAGTAGATAACACAGGATCCACCATTCACAATAGGTGATATCACAGCTCACCTCCTCCTCCTGTATAATGACTGATAACACCTCTATATACAGTAGATAACACAGGATCCACCATTCACAATAGATGATATCACAGCTCACCTCCTCCTCCTGTACAATGACTGATAACACCTCTATATACAGTAGATAACACAGGATCAGGGCCGGCCCTTGGCATGTGCGAGTCGTGCGGCCGCACAGGGCGCCACGCTCCAGGGGGCGCCGCAGGGAGACAGCTGTCATTGTTATTTGCTGCCCTGCTCCCGCTCCCAGGGGCTTTGCTAGATCTGTGCGGCTGCTAGTAGACAGAGGACGGCATCCGCAGGGGCGCCCGGTGGTAGCGCGGGCTCCCTGCTGATGCCACTCTCTCTACTATAGTCCTGGCCGCTGCCGCCGCGTTATCCCCCCCCACCCTGCAGTGTGAGCCCACCTGTGGAGCTGCACAGGCCTGTGCTTACAGGACCTGTGATGATGTCAATGAAGGGGAGGAGTCAGGGATCACATGATCAGCATCTCCGACTATGCAGGGCAGCTTCCACCAAGCAAAAAGTAAAGAGGTAAAGAAATGAGTTTGTGAAAAGAGGTGAGTTTGTGTGGGATCAAGAGGGATGTATAGTGTGAATGTAGCAGAGCTGCGTGTGTATGAGGTGTAAGGAGTGGAGCCGAGTGTGTACAAGGTGTATGGAGCTGAGTGTGTATGAGGTGTTCGGAGCGGAGCCGAGTGTGTATGAGGTGTATGAAGCGGAGTCGCGTGTGCACGAGGTGTACGGAGCGGAGCCGAGTGTGTATGAGGTGTACGGAGCGGAGCCGAGTGTGTATGAGGTGTACAGAGCGGAGCCGTGTGTGTACGTGGTGTACGGAGCGGAGCCGCGTGTGTACGGAGCAGAGCCGCGTGTGTACGTGGTGTACGGAGCGGAGACGTGTGTACGAGGTGTACAGAGCGAAGCTGTGTGTGTACGAGGTGTACGGAGCAGAGCCGTGTGTGTACGAGGTGTACGGAGCAGAGCCGTGTGTGTACGAGGTGTACGGAGCGGAGCCGAGTGTGTACGAGGTGTACGGAGCGGAGCCGAGTGTGTACGAGGTGTACGGAGCTGAGCCGAGTGTGTACGAGGTGTACGGAGCTGAGCCGAGTGTGTACGAGGTGTACGGAGCTGAGCCGAGTGTGTACGAGGTGTACGGAGCTGAGCCGAGTGTGTACGAGGTGTACGGAGCTGAGCCGAGTGTGTACGAGGTGTACGGAGCTGAGCCGAGTGTGTACGAGGTGTACGGAGCTGAGCCGAGTGTGTACGAGGTGTACGGAGCTGAGCCGAGTGTGTACGAGGTGTACGGAGCTGAGCCGAGTGTGTACGAGGTGTACGGAGCTGAGCCGAGTGTGTACGAGGTGTACGGAGCTGAGCCGAGTGTGTACGAGGTGTACGGAGCTGAGCCGAGTGTGTAAGAGGTGTACTGAGCAGAGTAACGTGTGTACGGAGCTGAGCCACGTGTACGAGGTGTGCGGAGCCGTGTGTTTCCAGAGTGGAGCCGAGTTTGTACGAGTTGTACCAAGCAGAGCCATGTGTGTACGAGGTGTATGGAGCGGAGCCACGTGTGTACGAGGTGTACGGAGCGGAGCCGTGTGTGTACGAGGTGTATGCAGCGGAGCCGAATGTGTACGAGGTGTATGGAGCGGAGCCGAATGTGTACGAGGTGTATGGAGTGGAGCCGAGTGTGTATGAGGTGTATGGAGTGGAGCCGAGTGTGTACGAGGTGTATGGAGCAGAGCCGCGTGTATACGAAGTGTACGGAGCGGAGCATTATACTATATGGAGGAATGTGGGGGTGTATTGTACTATATGTCATGCTTTAAGTGTGCAATATACTATACGGAGGACTGTGGCGTGCATTATACTAAATGGAGGACTTTGGGTGTGCATTCTAGATAGAGAACTGTGTGGGTGCATTATTCTATATGGAGAAATGTGGGGGTGCATTATTCTATATGGAGGTCTGTGGGTGTGCAATCTTGTATATAAAAGCCGGAAGGATTTGTGACCTCACATCCGTCACTTTGTCCCAACGTCCGGCAGAGCTATACCCGCTCAGGGTGAGCCAAGATGGCGGCCGTAAGCGGGAGCCGGGACTCATAGAGCCCGCTACGCTTATGGCAGCCCCTAACACATAAACACACCACACACACACCACACACACAACACACGCACACACAGTCGCCTATACTTACCACCTCTCCTCCGTCTTCTCCACCGCCGACATGTCGCCGCCCCTGGAGAATTGGATCCAATACGGCGTCCGGGAAGTCTCGCGAGACTTCCCAGACGCCATATTGGATCCATGGCTCCAGGGGTGGCGACATACTTTCTCCAAGATGGCATCCGGGAAGTCTCGCGAGAGTTCCTGGACGCCATATTGGATCCAGTCCTGGGTGCAGCGACATGTCGGGACTCAGGAAGACGCAGGCGCCAGGGAAGAAGCAGGGACGGTGGTAAGTATATCGGAGTGTGTGTCCGTCCGCCCCACCGCTGTCCACTCTGCCCACCGCTGACCACTCTGCCCTGCGCTGACCACTCTGCCCACACAGCGCCGCTGCGCTGACCACTCTGCCCACACAGCGCCGCTGCGCTGACCACCCTGCCCACACAGCGCCGCTGCGCTCACCACCCTGCCCACACAGCCCCGCTCCACTGACCACCCTGCCCACACAGCGCCGCTGTGCTGACCACCCTTCCCATACAGCGCCGCTGTGCTGACCACCCTGCCCACACAGCGCCGCTGCACTGACCACCCTGCCCACACAGCGCCGCTGCACTGACCACCCTGCCCACACAGCGCCGCTGCGCTGACCACTCTGCCCACCGCACTCGCTGCTAACCACTGAGCCACCGCGCAGTGCTAACCACTGAGCCACAGCCCAGTGCTAACCACTGAGCCACCACCCAGTGCTAACCACTGAGCCACCGCGCAGTGCTAACCACTGAGCCACCGCGCAGTGCTAACCACTGAGCCACAGCCCAGTGCTAACCACTGAGCCACCACCCAGTGCTAACCACTGAGCCACCGCGCAGTGCTAACCACTGAGCCACCGCGCAGTGCTAACCACTGAGCCACCGCGCAGTGCTAACCACTGAGCCACCGCACAGTGCGAACCACTGAGCAACCGTATACTCTGCTACCCACTGAGCCACCTGTATACACACAATTCATTTCATCGCACTCCCCTAACTATTACCGTGTTTCCCCGAAAGTAAGGCCCCCCCGATTGTAAGGCCGCCTAGGGGTAAAGGGGGGGCCTGCTAATGTAAGGCCTCCCCCGATTATAAGGCCTTACAACCGGGGGGGCCAATGTAAGGCCCCTAGCGGAGGGGGGGGGGAGCGGGAGCGGGTCGCACGTCACGTGCGCCCGCTCATTACATATGCACTGCATCCCCCTGTCAATCAGCGACAGGGGGAGCAGTGCATTATACGGTATATATGGGCCCCCTATTGCTGGCACACTACCCCCCTGTTCTGAGGCCCCCACCGCTGCTGCTGCTGCTGCAGACCTCTTACCCTCCAGGGTCTTCTTGCAGCAGCCAGCGCATCGGTCCTCTGTACTCGGCGGTCTCCCGGATCATGTGACCCGTCGCAGCGCATGACGTCATCGCGACTGCGACCGGCCGGTCACATGATCCGGGAGACCGCCGAGTACAGAGGACCGACGCGCTGGCTGCTGCAAGAAGACCCTGGAGGGTAAGATGTCTGCAGCAGCAGCGGTGGGGGCCTCAGAACAGGGGGGTAGTGTGCCAGCAGGAGGGGGCCCATATATACCGTATAATGTACTGCTCCCCTGTCGCCGATTGACAGGGGGATGCAGTGCATATGTAATGAGCGGGCGCACGTGACGTGCGACCCGCTCCCGCAGTGTCCCAGCAGGAGGGGGCCTGTAGGCCACACTGCTGGGGCACCCAATGTAAGGCCCCCCCCGAAAGTAAGACCGGGGGCCACTTTTGGCCCCCAAAAAAATGTAAGACAGGGTCTTACTTTCGGGGAAACACGGTAGTAAATAAACTATATATGGATTCTAGACTACCCGATTCTTTAGAATCGGGCCGCCATCTAGTATACTATATGTAGGACTGTGGTGGTGCATTATTCTATATTGAGGACTATGGGGGTGCATTATATTATATGGAGGTCTATTGGGGTGCATAATATATGGAGGAATTTGGGGGTGCAATATACTATGTGGAATACTATGGGGGGGGGGTTCTGTCAGGGATCAAATCTTGCTGGAGACTAGTCAGAAAGTCTGTTCCCTGAAGGCTTCTCCCTGCTGACTGCCTTGAGTGACCGGTCTCTCCGTATACACGCAAATGGGGTGAATTCACCAGGGACTAGCCTTTCTTGCTACTCTCCTATCTGTCTCGGTCCCCAGAAGCTTTTGGAGTATGTTCTTATTTGAAATGCTGCATTATTTAAGAGTCAACACCTCTATATGCAGCAGATAAAACAGGATCCACCATTCACAATAGATGATGTCACAGCTCACCTCCTCCTCCTGTACAATGACTGATAACACCTCTATATACAGTAGATAACACAGGATCCACCATTCACAATAGATGATATCACAGCTCACCTCCTCCTGTACAATGACTGATAACTCTTCTATATACAGTAGATAACACAGGATCCACCATTCACAATAGGTGATATCACAGCTCACCTCCTCCTGTACAATGACTGATAACACCTCTATATACAGTAGATAACACAGGATCCACCATTCACAATAGGTGATATCACAGCTCACCTCCTCCTCCTGTACAATGACTGATAACACCTCTATATACAGTAGATAACACAGGATCCACCATTCACAATAGGTGATATCACTGCTGACCTCCTCCTGTACAATGACTGATAACACCTCTATATACAGTAGATAACACAGGATCCACCATTCACAATAGGTGATATCACAGCTCACCTCCTCCTCCTGTACAATGACTGATAACACCTCTATATACAGTAGATAACACAGGATCCACCATTCACAATAGGTGATATCACAGCTCACCTCCTCCTGTACAATGACTGATAACACCTCTATATACAGTAGATAACACAGGATCCACCATTCACAATAGGTGATATCACAGCTCACCTCCTCCTGTACAATGACTGATAACACCTCTATATACAGTAGATAACACAGGATCCACCATTCACAATAGATGATATCACAGCTCACCTCCTCCTCCTCCTGTACAATGACTGATAACACCTCTATATACAGTAGATAACGCAGGATCCACCATTCACAATAGGTGATATCACAGCTCACCTCTTCCTCCTGTACAATGACTGATAACACCTCTATATACAGTAGATAACACAGGATCCACCATTCACAATAGGTGATATCACAGCTCACCTCCTCCTGTACAATGACTGATAACATCTCTATATACAGTAGATAACACAGGATCCACCATTCACAATAGGTGATATCACAGCTCACCTCCTCCTCCTGTACAATGACTGATAACACCACCTATATACAGTAGATAACACAGGATCCACCATTCACAATAGTTGATATCACAGCTCACCTCCTCCGCTCTTCACCATTATTTTTGCACACCCTTCCTTAGATGCTTAAATACAAAATAAAGGGTCGGAGTCTAGTTAATGCTGCTCATGTACATGTGCAGTTCCTTAAAGAACAGGAAGTTAGAGTCTAATTGAACCCTAGTGGCTGGTGTGAGAACTGCAAGATTTCCAAATTTTTATTTTTTTTTTGGCAAATATGTTTAGTAAATACATTTAACACAAAATATAAGTGAAACAATTGCTCAACGTCTTATGACGTATGCCTGTACGTTTAGATGGTTCAGGTGAAGGAAAGCCGAGCAGTGAGTGTCCATCGGAGGCGTCCGTGTCAGGGACAGGTGTCAGTACCTGGAAGCTTCGTACAGAAGGACGTCGCCTCTTCTCCGGTATTCGGAAACATCTGCAGGAACGCGCCGAATCACAAAGTATAAATGATAAATGGCTTTTCCTGCTATTAATGAGTTCTCCAGTTAGTTGTGAGTCACCGCACTCCAGTGTTTATACACCCGATGATTGATCACATACTTTTTGGATTGGATTTAAAGATACATTCAGGTGTTTAAAACACATTTCGGGGAAATCTCAGTAATAAACCATCGTCTGACATGTGGAGGAGCAGCCGGGAAGGAGGAGGAACATCTTTTTCTTTTTTTTTGCTCCTTCTAACAATATTTATAAAACATGTTCCAAAAACTTCCATAAAATCCAAAAAATGTTTAGAAACATTTTAGCATTTTTTGTACACAGCCCATCTGCACATGTGTGTGATCAGGCCGGTGTAACAAGTCCTGAGGTACGTCCAGATCAGGATCAAAGCGGGAGAATCTGCAGGAGGGTGTGAGTCTGGAAACGCGTGCCGCCATACCTGAAGGGTGCCTGATCTGGCCCTCAGGAGAGAGAGAAAAGAGAGGAAAGAGAGGAGAGAGAGACGGGGAGAGGAGAGAGAGGGAAGAGAGAGGAGAAAGAGGAAAGAGAGGGGAGTGAGGAGAGAAAGGAGAGAGAGGAGAGAGAGGAGAGAAGAGAAAGGAGAGAGAGGAGAGAGAGACAGAGAGGGGAGAGGAGAGAGAGGGAAGAGAAAGGAGAAAGAGGAAAGAGAGGGGAGTGAGGAGAGAAAGAGAGAGAGAGGAGAGAGAGGAGAGAAGAGAGAGGGAAGAGAAAGGAGAAAGAGGAAAGAGAGGGGAGGGAGGGGAGAAGAGAAAGTTGAGAGAGGAGAGAGAGACAGAGAGGGGAGAGGAGAGAGGGAAGAGAAAGGAGAAACCGGAAAGAGAGGGAGAGAAAGGAGAGGGAGGAAAGAGAAAGAGGAGAGAGAGGGGAAAGAGGAGAGAAAGAGGAGAGAAGAGAGAGAGAGGAGAGAAGAGAAAGGAGAGGAAAGAGAAAGAGGAGAGATAGGTGAGAGGGAGAGAGAAGAGAAAGGAGAGAGAGGATAGAGAAAGAGGAGAGAGAGGGGGAGAGATGAGAAAACGGAGAGAGAGGGGGAGAGATGAGAGAAAGGAGAGAGGAGAGAGTGGGGAGAGAAGAGAAAGGAGAGAGAGGAGAGAAAGAGAGGTGAGAGGGAGAGAGAAGAGAGAGAGAGAAGTGGATAGAGAGAGAGATGGGACAGAGGGTAAGAAGAGAGAGAGAGAGAAAGAGAGGGGAGAGGAGAAAGAACGAAAGAGACAAAGGGGGAGAGAGACAAAGAGAGAGGGGAAAGAGAACAAGAGAGAGAGAAGAAAAGAGAGAGAGAGGTGGAGAAAGAAAGAGAGAGGGAGAGAAGGAGAGAGGGGAAAAAAGAAATAAAAGCAAAGAGAAAAGAGAGAGAAGATTTATTCCGTGGCGCTTTACATGTGAATAGGGCATACATAGGCAAGTGCAATAAACATGAACAATACAAGGCACAGACAGTTACAGGGGGAGAGAGGACCCTGCCCGCAAGGGATCACAGTCTACAAGGGATGGGTGAGGATACAGTGGGGGACGTGAGAGCACCATGCTCATGAGGGATCAATGTCTACA
This sequence comes from Allobates femoralis, assembly GCA_033576535.1. Lineage (NCBI taxonomy): Eukaryota > Metazoa > Chordata > Amphibia > Anura > Aromobatidae > Allobates > Allobates femoralis. The sequence goes on from JARQOC010000007.1 coordinate 125,297,528, forward strand.
AGGAATAGGTGAGGATACAGTAGGTGAGGAGAGAGGACCCTGATCACTAGGGATCACAGTCTACCATGAATAGGTGAGGATACAGTGGGGGAGGGGAGAGGACCTTGCCTGAGAAGGATAACTGCCTACAATGGGTGAGGATACAGTAGGTGAGGAGAAAGGACCCTGCCCACGAGGGCTCACAGTCTACAAGGGATGGGTGAGGATACAGTAGGTGAGGAGAGAGGACCCTGCTAGGGATGGGCGAATCTACTCGCTAGGACTCGTTACTCGGCGAGTAGTAAGGGACTCGCAGGACTCGGTACTCGGCGAGTTTCCCAGTGATGACTCGCACGAGTCCAATGCAAATCAATATCAATCCTAGTTTTGTCAGAAACGCTGACAAAACTAGGATTGCCATTGTTTGCATTAGACTCGTGCGAGTCATCACTGGCTACTGTGCCAGTGATAGCAGGGAAACTCGCAAAGTAACTGCTGTTTTTTGCGAGCCGAGTCCAGCTGTCTTCTCTGTGCAGCTCCAGGGTCCTAGAACCTGCCTGCTCACAGAGATGTAGCAGTGCTGAGATTATTCTCAGTCTGCTCATTCCCTGTGCATGTAGCAGAGAGGACATCGCGTTTTGGACTACGTCGGACGGAAGAGGATTTTTTTAATTAAAGATGGAGTCCCTAATGGCTTTTTTTTTTATTTCAAATAAAAAATTTTCTCTGTGTTTTTTTAACCCTTTATTGGAGATTCTTAGTGGCTGGGTCAAACGTGGCCTGACATTAAGAATCTCGGGCTTAATACCAGCTTGTATAACAAAGCTGGTATTAACCCCTTTATTACCCAGCGTGCTACCGCCACCAGGGCCGCTGGAAGAGCGGGGTTCAGCGCCAGAGGATGGCGCTTCAATGAACGCGCCATCTTCTGGGGCGGCTGCGGGCTGCAATTTGCAGCGGGGGGTGCCCAGAAAGCTTGGGCATCCCTGCGCTGCGGATTCCAGCCCTCAGCTGCTTAGCTGTACCTGGCTAGACATAGAAATTGCGCGGAGCCCCACGCATTTTTTAAAAATTATTTAATGAATTTCAGAGTCAGAGTCTCAGAGTCAGAGTCAGAATCTCAGAATTTCATGAAATAATTTAAAAAAAATGCGTGGGGCTCCGCGCAATTTCTATGTCTAGCCAGGTACAGCTAAGCAGCTGGGGGCTGGAATCCGCAGCGCAGGGATGCCCAAGCTTTCTGGGCACCCCCCGCTGCAAATTGCAGCCCGCAGCCGCCCCAGAAGATGGCGCGTTCATTGAAGCGCCATCCTCTGGCGCTGAACCCCACTCTTCCAGCGGCCCTGGTGGCGGTAGCACGCTGAGTAATAAAGGGGTTAATACCAGCTTTGTATTATCAGCTGGCCCTAAGCCCGAAATTTATGGTGGTCACGCCAATATTAGACATGACCGCCATGAATTTCTATTAAATTGTTTTAAAAAAAACACAACACAAAGAAAATTTTTTATTAGAAATAAAAAAAAAAGCCATTAGGGACTCCATCTTTAATTAAAAAAATCCTCTTCCGTCCGACGCAGTCCAAAACGCGATGTCCTCTCTGCTACATCCCCTGTGTATAGATATAGATCTCTATGCACAGGGAATAAGCAGACTGAGAACAATCTCAGCTCTGCTACATCATCTCTGTGCACAGACATTCATGTCTGTACACAGGGATTGAGCAGACTGAGAACAATCTCAGCACTGCTACATCAGGCAGCAGGCAGGCTCTAGGACCCTGGAGCTGGCAGCCAGCACAGAGGAGACAGGACTCTTATCTGTGCGAGTCAGCGATTACTTACAAAGTAAACTAGCAATGCAAATAAATGACAAAACTAGGATTGCTTCAGGCTGAAGCTTCCGAGACACATCTGCGAGTTGTAAATCTCACACTACTCGCTATTACTCGCTTCCCCATTCATTAACATTGGACTCGCTAGACTCGCAACGAGTAGCGAGTCCTGGGCTCGGACTCGCTAGAGTCAAGCGATTCCGAGTAATTTAGGATTCGCCCATCACTAGACCCTGCCCACGAGGGCTCACAGTCTACAAGGGATGGGTGAGGATACAGTAGGTGAGGAGAGAGGACCCTGCCCACGAGGGCTCACAGTCTATGAGGGATGGCATCTCTTTAAAGAGCTTTTAGTTGTTTTCAAATCAAACTGCAGCCAGGAAAAAAGAGTTTTCCCAAAACGTAAAAACCGTCTGGATTCAATGCATCTATAGTATTAGAAAAACTCATGGAAAGGGGGGCAGGGATTTCCTTTAAGGTGGAGGGGGGGGGTTAGTGCAGCCATGATTTCCTAATCCAGGACAACTTTTTAAACAATGCAAGTTCCCTTTAAGGTGCCAATTTGGAGGAGCGCTCGGTCATGGTTGTCCCTGATAACACTGGGCAGCGGTGGTTCAGCTCCGGAGCCCATTAGCAGCTGACTCGACCACAGCTTCCGTTTTCTGGTGCACCATGTGTAAACCTTGATTTGCCTAATTGTACCTTCCTATTACAGACTCGCCCTGAGGTCGCTCCCGGTTCTGCATTAATTGCACTTTGTTAATCTTTAAGAGAAAAGGTCAAGTTTCCTGTTATCTGCTCACGTCTCCCTATCTCAGTTACTCTTTTTGGCTTCTTCCAGTCTTGCTGTTAGGAAATCAAGTTAAAAGCAATTAGCTCAATTGCCGGGTGGAGATGTGTGTCACCGAGAACTTTACACCATCATCTGTTTACAATGGGATCTTGAGATGTTTGCGAAACTAACGAAATCATCAGGATTAGCGCCTCCGTTCTGTTTAGCTATTCTACGAGAATCTCCAGATTTTGACCTTGCATCGTTCCGAGGTCTTCTCCCAATATAAATATTCTCAGAAAGCAAAGTTAATTACTTGGGTTCAAAAAACGTTCCATAATAAGGAGGACAGAGCGCTCTCCAAATCCACAGCAAATGGGCTGGATGATTTCCCTTATCATTGGACCAGTTGGGCCGGTTGGGCGATTCACTTCGAGGTGGCTTACTTGTCATTGCCTTAAGTGCATGTATAATTGTAATTGTATATATGACACTATGACACTAATATGGCAACCTGCAGTATCTGGCTATGAGAGTGATGGTCTTCTTGGTTGCCTGATGGTGGTATAACACTGCAAGGATGAAGTATTAAGCAATATTCCTACAGTAGCCATTTTGTCAGATGCCACCATATCTTACTCCAAGGAGAGAGCCCCACCTTTTACCTTAAGGTTCATCAATTTCCTGGAGTATGTTAATTAACCTGGGAAATGATCTTCCTGGCCACACAATGGGGCTTCCTAAGAAATAGTTAGGTGACACGGAGAACCAGACGCAATATGCAGAGGAACTTCCCTCATCCCCCGTGACTCTGCAGAGAAGTGTGAAAACTAATTTCTCTCTACCTGCAAACTGAATAGAAGCGTCACACTCAGCCCAGACACAGGGGAGCTGAAAATATCTCCTAATATTTCACGACCCATCGCTCTCCTAAATATGTCAAGCATAAATATGGAATATAGAGGTGTGGATGGTCATAACACATATTTCTACATAATTGTGCAACCTTCAAAAGTACCCCAAACTTGATATTGGTCGGTTGGATGACTGCATGCAAATTGGTGGTGTGTCTTACCATTAGAAAGCTAAAATCATAGCCAAAAATATGAGAGCATTATCTTCCACCTACGACGCTCCCAGGCAAAGTTATGACCCTATATTAGTTCTTAAATAATTAATATCACAGCCCAAGGGGTGGGAAATGCAGGTCAGCCGTGGGCTGGAAATGGGCAGTATCTTACAGTATAAGAACTCCCAACCTCTGCTGAATTTTGAATTACTTAAGGAGGAACCCTCCCATTACATCGTGTGGCAGAGTATACCCGAGAGAAACAGGTGGCTGCACATTGCCTCCTTGTGGCCACCCCAAGCATCAAGGAAAGTAGCTGATCATATTTGTCTGTAACTCTCTGTGTATTCCATTAATCTTTTATTTGCATAACTTACTGTAATATCTGTACATCTTTTTAATACCTATAAATAGTAATATCTAGTGTACCCCTACCGTGAAAAGTATGTAAATTTAATCTTGTGTTGCTCATTAACTTGATCACAAATCCCCATGTCTGTGTGCTCATTTAACATTATCACTACCTGGGTTGGTTTCTGACCAATATAAACCTGTTCCAACCGACCGGACTTCTATCAAACGAGCAACTGGTGGCAGCAATTAGTGTTTGCATTATTCAGGTCAGTGATTGGGGGTGGTCATGGTTATTATATGTACTTCTGGCCTGGCACTGGAAGGCATATATCACACTCACTGAGAGGCGCCTTAATAAACCAGCACTGACAGGGCAGCTGTGGTCCTTCTTTTATCCTCAGGCAGTTCACCTGACTTGCCTGAATTTAATAAGAGGCGCTATAGAGCTGCCTGGTTCGGTGGCAAATTCGTCACAGACACCACGAGTGGTGAGTGCTCCAGAAAACACCTGGTGCTGAAGGATAAACTTTGGTAACCTTTATGCTATCATTGGAAGTGCTTGGGAAAAGGGATGTTTGGTGCCTATAGGAAAAGAGAGTGTAGGGTCATCGTGATGGTCTAATAGGGTCAAAGTGGAACGAGGCAAGGGCAAGGATGTGATCATGGTCCATGGAGAGCTGCCAGAGACCGTCTGACATGCCGAAGCAAAGGTCAGACGAAAAACCGTCACACAGTTTGATCGAATGAGATGGCAACATCATGGGACAGAAGGTGGCTAACTCATGGGAGCTCATCAAACTGAGAGTAAGTTAACCTTAGGACAGGGGTCCCCATCCTGGGGATCTCGGGCCTATTAAGTGTGGATTGTAGCTGGCTCCCAGCTCGGTATATTGTCACCCAGTCTAGAAAATAGCTATAAAGAGGAGGTCATCAAATATTGACTTTTCCAAGTAGCCCCACCAGATCTGAATAGGGTAAGGTAGGAGCCCTTAATCTTTGTATACTGCCTCGGTGTGATTTCTATGGACAAGATTTAGCTGTCATTATACAGTAATAGAGGCTCTTGGCGTCACTACTGTTAGAGGAGGAGGAAGCTGGATGTGGCTCTCATGGTCAGACCGGTTGGGGACCTCTGTCTTAGAAGAAGGCAGTTTACATGTGAACAGCGTAGATTTCCGCTAAAACAGTTTAGAGATGGAGCAATCCGGACCTTGGTCTGGTCAGTTTTCTAACTGTGGCTTTAGGATGCACCGGGATGGAGGATACCACAGTGCAGAGCCAGACCCAGTGTAGGCTATTACTAATTCCAAACAAGATTGTGACAAGCGCCAATCTGAGGCTATCATGTGGGCTTTTGAGCATAAGATTGGATGCCAAGAGACCAAGGGAGTAAAATATTTACTTTAGTTGTGTGGTGGGTCAATACTGAGCGAACTTGTGTCTTGAAGGGTTAAAAGGAGTAGAGCCCCTACACTCTTTTGTGCCCCCTTTATATATTGTAAGTTGTAACCACTGAATTACTCCTTCCACACATAGCCAATGTTGACTGCACCTGGTGCATTATATTCCACCGCCACCTTCCTCCTCATTGGTGGACCACCATAGTTTGTCATAACCTCCTGGATATTAACTGTGAAAAGTATTTACAAACAGGTAAATTCTCCATGACAATTAGAAACTACACAGTCCCTGGGGGTGGACTGAGTGGACCAGGATCTCCTACCTGGGACTAGGGGGGCATCTGAACATCTCTATACTACCCAACCCAAGCGATTGAAAGAAGGATTCCTGTTTTAGACACGTATGGTAACGCTCAGCTCCTTCCACAACCCCCTGGGTCTGTAATGTCCACAATGTGACTTACTCTAATAGTAATGTACCCGGTCCTGATGTGGTTCTGTCTACGAGATATTGTGAGAGGGACACAATGATTTATCCGACATTCATTACTGATACACAACCGTCCTTTGCTCCAGTTCAGCTGGAACATTAGATTAAGGAGACCTTCAGGACCTCGAGAACATTGACAAGACACAGGTGTCATTATTCTCAGGGTTCTTGAGTGAGCAAAGCTCGTACTTGGGGAATTGCTACAGGCACTTCAATTTAGAAGCTACAGCAGGCTTCTCGGAGACTTAAGAAAGCGATTAGTGTTTATTGAAAGCACAGAATGATTTATGGACCAGTTAATGGACTATCCATTTGAGTTTCTTAGATGTATTGGACTAAGTGGTCCTCGAAATATTCCAACAAAGCATCTAGCTCTTCTGTTGTTTCTCTGTATGTCCCTGGAAATGAATTGTAAAGATTTCCCAGCAAAACCAATTCTAGGTGAGACACTTAGGTCAAATTCATGACTTTTCACATTCATGACGTTTAAAGAACTGCAAGGTAAGTTGCCAGACGATCGTGCGAGATATTAGTCCAACAGCCTTTAAGTTATGGCACTTGGAGCCCTTGGGTGTCCATGCAAAATCAATGACAGGAATAGGTCCCTTCTATGTTCCATTTATGATATTGGTGTCTATAGGTATATTGAGCACCATCAAATCCCACCAAAGGCAACATCTGTAAGACATTTGTATATTCTCCTCGTCTTTGCATTGGTTTTCTCCGTGTTCTCCAGTTTCCTCTAACCAAAGACATCATGATAGGGAAGGTATATTGTGAGCCTCCATGGGACCAGTGATGATGATGTCTGTAAAGCACGGCGGATTATGATAGCTCTAAATATGTCATGAGGGTCTCCAGTCCTTGGGAAACTTGCAACAGGTTTGGGATTTGAGTCTCACATTGTCTTGTGAGACTCTGGATTTTAAACATAGTTGCTTTTCTTTTGGTTCAGCAAGGGTTACGGAATCTTTCCTTGCTGGAAGTTTTCAGGTCAGGTGACACGGTTTGTGACCACTCCCCTTCCCTTTAAATAGTCACATATTCCATCACCTGATGTCGGTTATAGAATTCATTCTGAACTGACCACTGTGGAGGAAGGAAGCTTGGTGCAGCTGCTGGAGTTCTGTTGACATGAAGTAGTATTGTATCTTTTTTGCTTATGTCCCCTGTCTCTCTACCTTCCTCTGTGTTGTTTTACAATAGTAGTGATGTTTAGTGCTCTCATCGGCACTAGCCAAGGTGAGTGGGGGACACTAAGTGACTAGGCATGTGACAGCAGTGGAGGTAAACACCCGCTTAGGGGCGTTAGGGAATGCACGGTGCAGACACAGATTAGTGTCAGGTGGGGATCCATCTCTCTTCTCTCTACCATTAGGGCCTACATACCCTTTTCTATCCCCTGTTTGGCCACTGGGACTAGTTTCGACTCTAATTTCCAGTTGTTTCAGGCAATTCACATGTACGTGAGTAGCAATGACCAGACTCTGACCACATCTTTTATATATCCGAGCACTGAAGTGCTAATTACTTAATAGAGTACTGAGGGTACGCTCAGTACTCGGCCACGGCTCGCGGGTGCTCGGATGTATTCTTTGTAAACGATCCTGCTCAATGGATGCTGCCACTCCCTCAGTGGGATTCGCTGGCAGCCATTGAATGGCTCTCAATGAGGTTAAAGTCAATGTTTTCAAATATTGTATGTAAAATTGAACAAAAAACACCCAACCTTCCCCGGAAATGCTCTGTGTATGGCTGGCAGTATGTGGGCGGGTGGCCAGACTGCCCAATAGTGGAGGTCCATTATACTCGTTACTTGAATCGACCCTGTCAGAGCATCTGATCTGCTCGATTCGTGTAACGAGCACCCGATCACTTTAGTGCTCACTCATCACTAACAATGTGAGATGGGGACCTGTTGAAGCTCATTTTGATACGAAACGGCTGTCGTCTACATACCCGCTGTACTCTTCTGCATGGATTCTAAAGTTTGCCAATAAAGGATACTTCTTTTACGGCGGTGGGTACCACTTGAGTTTTTCTCTTTATACTGAACATCACTGACCATGAGACTGCTGAAAGCTCCAATGTGCCATGTAATTTAGGTTTTTTTTGTTTTGTTGTTCTTTAATAAAATTCATGATATAAAAAAAGTTGTAAAAATGTTTTTAAAAGTGCAGGAAATTCAAAAATCTATTGTAAAGAGTAGATCATTTTTGATGATACATTCCTTTTAAATTGTGAACAGGCAATCAATTAGGGCTCCCAAAATATTATACAGAGTCAACATGTAGGAAGGAACCAATATCAGAAGGAGCAACACGTAAGAAAAATGGAGTCATAAGCGGAGGCTGGGATATTCGGGGCAAGAAAATGAGGTCTGGAAAACAAGTTACGTCTTGTCCTGATGGAACAATTAACAAAGGAACCTGGAACCCAATAGACAAAGTGGTGGGAGAAAAAGCCGTTATAAAGCTGGGGGTATAGAGGCATCAACTGAGTCAGGGCATTGGGTGGATCATGGAGTTGACCCAACAGCAAAGCAGCACAATGGTGAGGAGATCTGCAGTCAGGAACGATTGGTCTGGAAAACAAGTTAGTCTTGTCTTGATGGAACAAACAACAAAGGAACCTGGAAACTCAATGGACAAAGGGGTGGGAGAAAGAGACCGTTCTAAAGTTGGGGGTATAGGGGTATCAACTGGAGTCAGGGCATTGGGTGGATCATGGGGTTGACCAACAGCAAAGCTGCACAATGGTGAAGGAGATCTGCCATCAGAAACGTTGGTCTGGAAAACAAGTTATGTAATCTCTTGATGGAACAAACAACAAAGGAACTGGAAACCAAAGACAAAGTGGTGAAAGACCCATTTAAGTGGGGTATAGGGGATCACTGGATCAGCATGAGCTGAGGAGTTGACCACACAAAGCGACAATGGTAGGAGATCTCATAGAACGTTGTCTGGAACAAGTTAGTATGTCTTGTAGCAAACAACAAGGAACCTGACCAAGGCAGTGGTGGAAAAGACATTCTAAAGCTGGGGTATGGGATCACTGAGTCACATTGGAGCTTGAGGAGCTTGACCCAACAACAAAGCAGCACAATGGTGAAGGAGATCTGCCATCAGGAACGTTGGTCTGGAAAACAAGTTGCGTAATGTCTTGAAGAAACAAACAACAAAGGAACCTGGAACCCAAAGGACAAAGTGGTGGGAGAAAGAGACGTTCTAAAGCTGGGGGGTACAGGGGCATCAACTGGAGTCAGGGCATTGGGTGGATAATGGGGTTGACCTAACAGCAAAGCAGCACAATGGAGGAGGAGATCTGCTGTCAGGGGCGTTGGTCCCACAGTGGTCGCCAGCTGTGTTTCTCTGTTCATCAAACCTTTTCCCAAATGATTCATTTCTCTCCCAAACCTTTAAATACTTTCCACCCTTATGTTCTGTTTTTGCATTCGACATGAAACACCATCATGGAGCACATTTTCTATCTTTGTGTTTCTAGGTTGCTCAATATCCTCACATAGAAGTTTTTTTTTTTTTGTATAAGTTCCATAGTTTTCCCCCCACCTTCTAGTAAACGCACGCATGCACATAAACCCCACGGCCGGATCTACTGATGCACAGTCTTACGCTCTTGTACGACAGCTGCCCTAAGAATCACATTACCGCTCTCCATGACATCCCAACAGAAAACCACTCTGGAAGAAGTTCTGGGGCAGTTTTCTGTTGAGTGACGTGGAATCAAGCTGAGTTTCTGAACTGTTCACATTGAGTAAAAGAAAACAAGCATGGCGTGGGCTCGTCAGAGGGGCTTGTTCAAACAGATAAATCGTTGAAGCATATGTCCAGGAGAAACGAGGAGTGGGCAAACATCTTGTAACCAGCAGGAGAATACAACGGCATATATTGGGATGAATGAGACAATGACGTCTAGGTCTTCGAGTGACAGTGACCGGCAAAAAAATGCTTATGACGTTGATGAATATCATACGGTCATCTAATATCGGAACATGGCGTCACTGGATTCTTATGTCTTGTAGCTTGGTATAACTTCTGTGCAATTAGGATAGTGTTCCCCAACCTCTGGGTCCCCCAAATGTTAAAAAACTCCCCTTCCACCAAAGATTTACAGCCACCCAGGCACAGAGGGATGTGTCCTTCACAATTTATAGAAAGCCGATTTTGGAGGTCTTAGGGCTTGGTGGCCTCCCGATATAAATTTACTGAAATGCTCAGTAAAGGCAAACATTATATTTGCTAGATATACTGAGTGGACCAAATGTATAGTCTTAAAAACATTTAGAACCAACTAACAGAATCAGGTCACATTGGTCAGAACTAGAGGTAAAGGATTCAATTCCCAGAACTCTGGTCTATTGGCCAGAAAAGTATCTCCTGCCTGTTGGAATCGACTCCTACTGCAGAGGAGGAGGCGATTCTTTTATTAATCAGCTGGTCATCATTGTAGCATGACATACAACAACAAGGCCTGCTAATGGAAGGAGGACCACAGGATGGTGGCAGGTAGGAGACGGCCATCAAAAGAGGAGCAGAAGATGGCGGCATGTTAGAGGAGGTCATCAAAATGGAGCAGAAGATGGCGGCATGTTAGAGGAGGTCATCGAAAATGGAGCAGAAGATGGCGGCATGTTAGAGGAGGTCATCGAAATGGGAGCAGATGATGGCGGCATGTTAGAGGGGGAGTCAGCTTGAATAGGTTTGGCACCGGGGGCAAGATTTATTTTGGCGGCCCACCCCTCATGGAGCAAGCCTGTTAAATCACTGAACGCGGCGCCCTCCTTGTACTGCCGTGGCCAGGAGGAGGGCTATGGTGAGCAGCCACGGCTCTTTGGGGACGGTCATGCATGGCGAGCACAATCCTCGGGCCGCTTGAGTGCCCTCGCCCGGTGCAGCCCGCATGGTCTTCTCTGTCGACTTCAATGTAGCGCGCAATGCTAGCGGTGCGGCCGTGAGTGATGTCAGCCGCAGCAGACGTGGCCTGGGTGGGGGAGACTCGCAAAGAGCAGACAGAGGGGGTTCAATGTGCACGAGCGGCGCGGCCGTGCGCAATTTGCACTCCCTAGATACAACGCTGAGAGGAGGTCATCAAAACGGGAGCAGAAGATGGCGTCATGTTAGAGGAGGTCATGAAATTGGAGCAGAGGATGGGGCAGGTAGGAGGCGATCGTCAAAAGAGGAGGAGAGGATGGCGGTTAGGTAGGAGGTGGTCATCGAAATAGAAGCAGAAGATGGGGCATGTTAGAGGAAGGGCATCGAAATGGGAGCAGAAGATAGGGGCAGGTAGGAGACAATTGTCAAAGAGGAGGAGAGGATGGCGGTAGGTAGGAAGTGGTGATTGAAATGGGAGAAGAGGATGGTAGCAAGTTAGAGGTGGTCATTGAAAGAGGAGCAGAGGAAGGTGGCGAGTAAGAGTTGGTCACTGAAAGAGGAGGAGAGGAAAGCAGCAAGTAGGAAGTGAACATTGAAAGGGGAGAAGAGGATGGTGGCAGGTAGGAGGTGGTCATTGAAAGAGTGGAGGAAGTCAGCAAGTAGAAGGCGGTCATTGAATGAGGAACAGAGGAAGGTGGCGAGTAGGAGGCCCTGGTCATTGAAAGAATGAAGGGTGTCATCAAGACGGAGGCGGTCATTGATAGAGGAGCAGAGGATGCTGGCAGGGAGGGTTCACATTTAGTAGCCACTAATGAAGCTGGAGCTCCAGATCCTGCAAACTTATGGCCCCTTTACACGCAGCTACAGGTAACTTACTGGTTGCAGTGAAATCATGGAGACAAGGTTCTATCTTGTTGCTGAGTACAAATGGAATAATATCTCCATGATTTCACTGCAACCAGTAAGTTACCTGTGGAAAACCTGTCACCTGTAGCTGTGTGTAAAGGGACCATTATTCCCTCATTTCAAGTCTGATTGCTTATCAATCCCACATAAATATTTTTCTTGGTATTTAGTAGTAAATAGTTGAATTTTAGGGCTGTTGTCTGACAAAAATAAATGCTGGGCAAAGTAGGTGTAAATCAATGAGCATCAGTCGAATTATATCTCCATTATATATGGGACCTGTCGTGCACAAACAATGTTATTCACCTGCAGATATAGGGTTAATTTGCAGGTTAGTAGTATTAAATGCTGCCTGGCCACCTTACTGACAGCATGGCTATAAAGAGAATATGGACTTGTAGCTTCCGGGAATCTCTAGCTTTCAGTCATAGGGGCGTGTATAGCTTGGATACGGTCACTGCTCAGTCTACTGTGAGCACCGCGGTAATCGCTCCCCGGCAGTTTGATTGACAGCTTCTCTGCACAGATGTGCTGCTGACTGAGCTGTCAATCAAAGTGCTGGGGAGTGATTATAGTGGCCTCCTGGTAGACTGGTAAGGATGACTGTAACTACTCCATAGACACCCTATGACAGAAAGCCAGCATATCCCAGCATAATCTGTTCATTTTCTCTCCGTGGCAGGGTTTTCAGTAAGGTGACCAGGCAGCATTTTAATACTATATACTGGCAGCAGCATTTGGTGCAGCAGGAGTTAAATTCTCTTTTCCTTCTAGTTGTTCTTAGTAACCTTACTCTCAGTAAAGCTTTTGGTGACCACTCCCTTCCACTATAAAGAGTCACATGTCTTTTCAGCTGATGCAGGTGATAGAATCTCTTTTTATGCTGATCACTCTGGAAGGAGCAGGTGTTGTGAGTATTGCAGCTCTTGTGTTTAGCTGCAATTGTAGAGTTCTGGAGTTTATACTTTTTTTTGCCTATTTCCCTCTGTCTGTTTCTCTTTTCCCTGTGTTGTATTATGCAGTGTTGAGTCTATCGAACTCACAAGCCTTCTCACTAGCCAGGGTGAGTGAGGGCTTAGGCATGTGACGGAAGTGGGGGGGGGGAAGGACCCGTATTGGGATATTAGGGAGTGCAGTGCACAGATTTAGGTGAGTGCCAGGAGGGGTCCACATTCCTCACTCCCTACCTCTAGGACCTTCCTTATATTCCATCCCCAATGTCTCATCTATGTAGCGCCGCTCACCTCCCGCCGTGACACCAGGCCATCGCCAACCTATATCATAATACATTTTGATAGCATTTATTAACAGAAAATCTTTAATTTATCTGTATTGAGTTTATTACAAACGCATCAACTCATACAATATCTCAGCCAAATTTAGGATTGCGACACTTAAAGACCAGCTGGAATATTCCCTTCCATTATCCTCCTCGGTTAGACAGTTGCATACAACATGGAGCAAACGAAATCCAGAGACACCCTTTTATCTCCATCAGTGTCCACCAGATTCCCCCGGTGTGTGAGACAGTCGTAAATCACTAGATTAAACTTTTCAAAGATACGGCGAAGGCGGGATCCATGTACATCCACGTGGCGGTACAAATGGAACCTTTAATATTTAACGTAAATGAAAGCCATAAATTTGAACCAGGTCTCACCGAGCGTGTAAGTAATCCAGGACAGGCGCTGTAAATACTGTAGGGGGAAGGTCGGTTTTGTTGAATAATCCTTCGGATTAAGATGAAGATTTATAATTTAAACAATCTGATGGAAATCTGAAAATCTCCCCAAGGAAAAAAAAAATAATAAAAAATGGTCGAATGGTTCATTTTACTTATTAGTCATTTACTATTATATTTATTTTTTGTATTAATTTGTTTTTTCCATTCTTTCCATAAATGTGTAAATGTAATTTAATCGAAAAAAAAAGAATACTGCCTGGGTTGATAATAATGGATTACATAGCAGCTAAGATGATGCTTTTTATGTGCCATATGACTTATTTTCTCACATTTTTCTTTGCTCTTTTAAAAAACTGCATTTTCTGGCTGTGTGGCCATGGCCAAAGTCTGCCAGCACTGTGTGTGTATTTCCACAGCTTCTGAGAGTAGGCTGATAGTGAGCAGTGCAATGTGTGTGTATTTCCACAGCTTCTTAGAGCAGGCTGATAGGAAGCAGTGCAATGTGTGTATTACCACAGCTTCTTAGAGCAGGCTGATAGGAAGCAGTGCAATGTGTGTATTACCACAGCTTCTTAGAGCAGGCTGATAGGAAGCAGTGCAATGTGTGTATTTCCACAGCTTCTTAGAGCAGGCTGATAGGAAGCAGTGCAATGTGTGTATTACCACAGCTTCTTAGAGCAGGCTGATAGGAAGCAGTGCAATGTGTGTATTTCCACAGCTTCTGAGAGCAGGCTGATAGGAAGCAGTGCAATGTGTGTATTACCACAGCTTCTGAGAGCAGGCTGATAGGAAGCAGTGCAATGTGTGTATTACCACAGCTTCTGAGAGCAGGCTGATAGGAAGCAGTGCAATGTGTGTGTATATCCAAAGCTTTTTAGAGAAGGCTGATGGTGAGCAGTGCAATGTGTGTGTATTTCCACAGCTTCTCAGAGCAGGCTGATAGTGAGCAGTGCAATGTGTGTGTGTATTTCCACAGTTTCTGAGAACAGGCTGATAGGGAGTAGTGCAAAGTGTGTATTTCCACCGCTTCTGAAAACAGGCTGATAGGGAGCAGGCAGTGCAATGTGTGTGTATTTACACAGCCTCTGAGAGCAGGCTGATAGGGAACAGTACAATGTGTGCGTATTTCCACAGCTTCTGAAAGCAGGCTGTTAGGGAACAGTACAATGTGTGTGTAGTTCCACAGTTTCTAAGAGCAGGCTGGTAGGGAACAGTGCAATGAGACAGATAAGAAAGGGCAAGATCAGAGATTGTGACTAAGTTGTGTGGAGCCAGATGATGAGTTTGCACTTTTCCTGACCTTTCTTACATTGCTTAGCAACTGAGCTTTTAGGCTGTGGTAATCTCATACATTGTTTCCTCACCAGCTGCAGTCAGTAGTTTAGGTTCCGCCCATTTACCCAAATATGGATACTTGCTCGTATTCAGTGTGAAGATGGATCTGAGTGAGAATAATCATATATCTGCTTCACACACAGTCTAGTGGGGACACCTTGTGGAAGGTTTATGAATGGTAACTAACCAGAATTTTCTAATGAAGTATATTAGAAAGTTTATTAAAATCACTTGCTCTACATTATTATTAAATAAAAATGTATACGGTGGTTATGCCTTGAGTAAGTGTCTTAGATTTGCAGTGTTAAATAATAATGACAGAAAATGTGTCACCGACCCCTTGCATTACATTTGATTAGCTAGGCCAGCAGTCAATTCTTATGCATGGGTCCTGAAAGTCCGAGAAATGCGACGGGACTTTCCATCTCTCAGAGTCACTCTCAGGCAATGGATCACCTGACACAAGGTGCAACACTGAGGTTACAATTGGAAAGGAAAGAGTAATAAGGCCCTAATGGTAAGGAGAGAAAAGATAGGTCACCTTCTGACACTAACCTGTGTCTGTACCTTGAGCTCCCTAACATTCCTATACGGGTCCTTTCCCCGTGCCACCAGCACGTGCTTAATCCCCCACTGCCCCTCGACTCACCCTGGATAGTGCAAACTCCATTGAGCATGCTAAACTTCGCAACTGCAATAATAAGACAAAGGGATAAGAGGACAAACAGGGGAGCATAGACAAAAAAAAGATGAACACCAACTAAAAAATTGAAGCCAGGGATGCAAACAACAGGACTCCAGCAGCTTCCAGAGATTTCCTCCCTCTACGGTGGTTAGTTTAAAAATTAATTATACAACTGACATCATGTGATGGAACATGTGAATATTAAAAGTGTAGGGGAGTGGTCAGAATCCGCTGCACCTGAGATTAGAGTAATAAGGAACAAACAGCAAATAAATAGTCCTTAGCCCTTTCTACACCAAGAGAAAGCAAATACATTTAAAAAGTAAAGTTTAATATGGAAAAGGCAACCCCAGATCCCTGAGCGGTCAAAAGTCTCCTAAGGAGGAAAGAGACTCACAGCACTCAGGATCTGGTTACGTGATGGAATATTTTGCATTTGCATACAAGCGTCCTTTATATTAACAAAGACGCAGAATAGAAACAGGACATTAAGGTATCTGATGGTGCGGGGCGTTGGACGCTTTTTTCTTTAGTTCTTTGTTTTGCTAAGTGGATCAGTGATCGTTCTATTTTCCATATAATTGACACAAAATTAACCTGTCTTATTAATTTTATCACACAGTCGACAGCATAAATAAAAAAAATCTATTCCACAATTGCTGTTTTATGTTCTTTCTCCTCCCAAAAACCAGATAACAAAGCGATCGAAAAATGTGCCCCAAAATGGTGGGAGTGGAAGTGTCAGCCCATCAAGAAGCAGAAAATGGAAAAAAAAAAGAAACAAACTTTCCATCAGCAATCTCCACATACAGCTCCTTAAAAGACTTCTTTATCCACAGCTCACACCTCCACACCAAGATCAAGGTATAGCAAGCTATCACTGGCAACTATTAAAGCTGAGAGGTGAGTGATTATAGCAGAGGGGAGTGGGAAAATTCAGGACAGATGAGATAACCCAGAATGGAAAGCCTTACAAGACCAAGCAAACTGCTTAACCCTTACAGCCCCGGACCAAGGAAAATCTGCACAGCTACCTAGAAAGCAAAGAAGATTCAACTCATGAAAGTATTCGTGTAGTCATAGGCTGTGATTATCTGACAGCTGAAATAGGGGGGACCACTCTCTGTCGTGGTGCCCCTGTGACACTGGTCCACCAGAAGAAAGGTAGATTGTGGTCTTATAGGACGCCGAATAGCTGCAGGCAGAGAAGTGGAAAGTATTTAGCGATCTTTATAGTCAAAACAGAGACATCACATTGCATTTCGGCAGGTCACCGCCTTCATCACACTGATGAAGATTGCTAAATATTTTTCATGTCTTGGCCCGCTGTTATCCGGGCCCTATTAGACCTCAGTCTTGCTTTCTTCTGGTCTTACTAATCCCCTCTGAGGGTGCGGAGGCTGGTGCTGTAGGGGAGCAGCTAACCTCTATACAAGGACCTTTTGCTGACATCAGTACCCACGTGAACCGCTGGACTCAGCCTGCCGGTAACCTACACGGTGTGTGATGCACGCCGTAGGTCTACACCACCGAACTGATCAAGGTTTGTAAATTACTCCCCCCGTCCACTTGACCATTAGGATCATCCCTCTATTTTTTCTTTGTATCTTTCACTGGTCAACCGGGACTCAGGCAACACGTTAGAAAGGTTTCATGCTATCTCCTCCCAACAAGAAGAGTCATCTTCCAAATCCGGTCTCAACCATATCCAAGAAGTATCACCTCCAATTTAGATAAGGGAAAAATATGTTTGTACCGTGTTAGCCAATCATAGAAAAACATAAGAATCTGAGAGTTCTCAGTGGTTGATACCTTTCAATGGTTAACTGAAAAGATGGTAAAAACAAGCAAGCTTTCGAGACATCTCAGGTCTCTTCATCAGGCTTAATAATGACACAAATTCTAAAACACACATCTAATATATAAAGCTGATTGTATGTGTATATGTATGTGTATGTGGCAAGCTCTGCCCACTCCAGATAGCCATGCCCACTCAATATAACCCCACTCTGTACAGCCACGCCCACTCTGCATAGCCTGCCTACTCCCCATAGCCACACCCACTCCCACATAGCCAACCCCACTCCAAAATAGCCACACCCACTCCACATCACCACGTAGCTACGCCCCCACTTCACATCCTGCTTCTCCACATATCCCCACCTCCTCTACATAGCCCCACCCCTAGGACTATGTGTAGGGGAGGATATATGAAGGGGCTTGGGCTATACATGGGTAAGGTGCTATGAAAAGAGCACTACGCCCACTCCACTATGAAAGGGGCATAGCTACTGGGAGGGGCGGGACTACTGTGAGGAGGTGGGGCTATGATACGTACACATACATACATTACCATATATGGGTGATATTACCATATATGTGCATTATAACCATATATGGGCAATTCGCCCGGTCAACGCTGGGCTCTCCTGCTTGTACAGTATATACACAAATGGAGGGTCGGATAAGCACAATATAGCGGTCAGTGTTGGAGGGGGATGAGCAGGTGGGGCAGTAAATACTGACTCTAGACTCTAAAGTTTCTTCATCAGATTAATGACACAAATTCTAAACACACACCCATATATACTCAAATGGAGGGTCAGGACAAGCAGAACATAGTGGTCAGTGTTGGGAGGGGGAAGAGCAGCTAGGGCAGTATTTACTGCAGTATTTACTGCCCTAGCTGCTCTTCCCCTCCCAACACTGACCACTATTTCTGCTTGTCCAACCCTCCATTTGTGTATATTTGGGTGTGTGTTCAGAATTTGTGTCATTATTAATCCTGATGAAGAGATCTCAGAGTCTGGAAAGCTTGGATTATTTGCCATCTTTTCAGTTCTCCATTCGAAGGTATCAACCACTGAGGACTCTCAGATTCTAAGTTTCACTGAATTCGAAAATTCCCAGAATGAGGGATGTCCGCGTAGTATCCAGGCCGGAGCCTCACACAAGCTTTAGGAACGGTAATTTTAAGATCTCGAAGGACAAACGTGTAAATCTTTATTTTTTAACAATTGTCAAAACAAACATTTGACAGAACGTCTCTCGCGTGGCCGATGGTTTCTCCGCGTGCCAAAATCGTACCGCGCTTATCTCAATGTTACAAAGTTCCTGCTCCCACTTATTTTATCACTTTTGTCTAAGCAACGAGCAGCTCATTATTCCCACCGTGTCCCTTATCGGTTGACGTGGAACTTGGAGATGTACTGGATTACAACCAGCTTCCAGTCTGTCATTGTTGACCTTTTCTAAATAGATGGATGATTTTCTCTCCCACATTCGGCACTCGTCCCTCCGGTAAGTGACATATAATGGCGCGCCAGAACGTCTTTGTCTTGCAAGGCCAAGGCATGTTTGTGCAGAATCTGTAATTTCCCTGTTAGAAAGCTTTAAAAAAAAATTAAAAAATAGAATTTTTATTTTTTTTTGCAAAAAAAAATGTCTCTTGAGGCCGGTTGCCGGCTATTTTTAACACTGGGTCACGTCTCTTTTATGTCATTATTCTTGGGGTGCTGAAAACAAAAGTCGGGAGGCTTCTCGCAGCGGAAAAAGAATCGAAATAAAGTTGCAAGACGTGTCTGCTGCATTCATCTATTCAATTCCCCAGATCACTTCCAGGTGACAGAAAGTGAACAGCATCCATTGCTTCATCCCATCCCATTCCTACAGGAACATAATGACTTTTTCATGATAGGCAGCACACAACGTATGGCTGAAAGGAAAGGCAGAATGAGAAATAGCTTCTCCCTGTGGGAATATCTCTAAAAAAGAGAGAGCACAGTGACACTTTTTATTCCTTTCTTTTTGCAATATGGACACTATACAGTAACGTGCGTCGGGGCGTCAGATGTCTCGGCATTCGGCTGGACCGTTTCATGGAAAATGTGGAGTGTTAGCATTTCTGAAGGTATTCACTGGTATAATAGTTTTTATTGATTTGTAAGCCGTGGAGAAAAGAAGCAAAAGATGGCTATAAAATGATAAAAAAACACCACACTGTATGCACTGTTTTTATATACATATATCCAATCATGTACCCGGATCATCCTGAACATTAACACCACCGACAGATGAAGCAAATAGCATTGATTCCCTATGGACAATTCACCTACGATCAGAGAGCGGTCAGTTCTCATTGTGACTTGTTACAGGCTGGAAAAATGGGCAAAAACAAGGAACTGTATGAAGGTGGCAACGGCCCGCATTACAATGTCCAAACAAGTGGGTGATGACATCTCCTAATCTATAGGTTTTGTGGCGTGTTCCCAGAATACAGCGGGACTTGTGGGATGTGTCTGGTATACGGAAGGTCTTGTGGGGTGTGCCTGGCATATGACAGGTCTTGTTTGGTGTTCCCAGTATACAGCAGGTCTTGTGGTGTGTGCTTGGAATATGACAGGTCTTGTTAGGTGTTCTCAGTATACAGCAGGTCTTGTGGGGTGTTCCCAGTAGGTGGCAGGTCTTGTAGGGTGTTCCTGGTATACAGCAGGTCTTGAGGGTGTTCCTGGTATACGGCAGGTCTTGGGGGTGTTCCTGGTATACGGCAGGTCTTGTGCATTGTTCCTAGTATACAGTGGGTCTTGTGGGGTGTTCCTGGTATATGGCAGGTCTTTAGGGGTGTTCATGGTATATGGCAGTTCTTTTGGGGTGTTCCTGGTATACAGCAGGTCTTGTAGAGTGTTTCTGGTATACGGCAGATCTTGTCAGGTGTTCCTGGTATGCAGCAGGTCTTGTGGGATATTCCTGTTATATGGCAGGTCTTGTTTGGTGTTCTCAGCATATAGCAGGTCTTGTTTGGTGTTTCTGGCATATGGCAGGTCTTGGGGGTGTTCATGGTATACGGCAGATCTTGTCAGGTGTTCCTGGTATACAGCAGGTCTTGTGGGGTGTTCCTAGTATACAGTGGGTCTTGTGGTGTGTTCCTGATATACGGCAGGTCTTGTGGGGTGTTCCTGGTATACGGCAGGTCCTGTGGGGTGTTCATGGTATACGGCAGGTCCTGTGAGGTGTCCCCGGTATATGGCAGGTTTTATGGGGTGTTCCTGGTATACGGCAGGTCCTGTGAGGTGTCCCCGGTATATGGCAGGTTTTATGGGGTGTTCCTGGTATACGGCAGGTCTTGTGGTGTGTTCCGGGTATATGGTAGGTCTTGTGGGGTATTCCTGTTATATGGCAGGTCTTGTTTGGTGTTCTCAGCATATAGCAGGTCTTGTTTGGTGTTTCTGGCATATGGCAGGTCTTGGGGGGTGTTCATGGTATAC
Organism: Allobates femoralis; assembly: GCA_033576535.1. Classification (NCBI taxonomy): domain Eukaryota; kingdom Metazoa; phylum Chordata; class Amphibia; order Anura; family Aromobatidae; genus Allobates; species Allobates femoralis. The sequence goes on from JARQOC010000007.1 coordinate 125,318,190, forward strand.
GGCAGATCTTGTCAGGTGTTCCTGGTATACAGCAGGTCTTGTGGGGTGTTGCTAGTATACAGTGGGTCTTGTACCTTGATATAAGGCAGGTCTTGTGGGGTGTTCCTGGTATACGGCAGGTCCTGTGGGGTGTTCATGGTATACGGCAGGTCCTGTGAGGTGTCCCCGGTATATGGCAGGTTTTATGGGGTGTTCCTGGTATACGGCAGGTCTTGTGGTGTGTTCCGGGTATATGGTAGGTCTTGTGGGGTGTTCCTGGTATACGGCAGGTCTTATGGGGTGTTCCCAGTATGCTGCAGGTCTTTTGTGGTGTTCCTGGTATACGGCAGGTCTTTTGTGGTGTTCCTGGTATACGGCAGGTCTTGTGGGGTGTTCCTGGTATATGATGGATCTTGTTGGGTGTTCCGGATATACGATGGATCTTGTGAGATGTTCCAAGTAAATGGCAGATCTTGTGTAATGTTCCGGGTATATAGCAGGTCTTGTATGGTGTCCTCTGTATGTAGTGGTTAGTAGTATCTACCAAAAATGGTCCATGGACGAACAACAAGAAAATTGATGACAGGGTCATGGGCGCTTTCCTAATTTACAGGATTACTGATGTGGTGAAGGTTAGCCTGCCGGGTTCAATCCCACAGTGGCTGTGGCTCAAATTAACAATAAAGTTTCCACTGGCTATTATAGAGAAATGTGAAGTAAGCCGTGAATGGTTCTTCATAGCCACAGACCGGGCAGTCTGCTAATTTTGACCCTTAATAGAGATGAGCGAGCAGTGAAATATTCTCACTCCCTACACGTATAACGAGTAGTTTTTAATACTCTCATATTTGTTGGAATAGTGAGTCCAGTGTTAGTCAATGAGTGATAGGCTCCGTCCACACACATCCGGCTATAAAACGAGTCTTTCCGGGACAGGGCGGGAGGGTGGAGCTTTTTTACGATTTCAGTGCCTAAAACACCTTGCTGTGCCCCCCAGAGAGACCCTAACATTCAATCTCCTCTCCTTGAGGTGCCAGCTCCCATTGTATACCAAAGGGAGCCGGCAATATGTGTCAGATAACGATGGACACATCATTCACGAACTCCAATGTTACTCGCCGAGTAACGAGTATCACGAATACCATACTATCCGTGCGAGTAGAGAATAGTAACGGATACACTCGCTCATCTCTAACCCTTAGCCATCATCAACACGATACCATCAATGGAAGAAGGTGATTCTGATGAAACACATTTTGCATTGTGTGGGTGGCCGGGTTCATGAGTAACACTTAGGGTACTATCACATCTTGCCATATCGGCGGTGATTCCAGAGGCGACGCAGGGCATCACCGCCAACATCGCCGGTGCATCGCCTAGTGTAAAGAGGCGATGCCGGCGCTAACAATCGCCTTAGAGTGGTCGCCTGGTTTCTCAGCACTGCTCTGAAACCAGGCGAGCACTCTGGGGCAATGTGTACACATCACCCCATGTAACATGGCGATCGCCGATGTTACAGACGATAGGAGCCATAGGCTCCCATGTTACAGAATCGCCGCTGGGGTTTGTGGACACCCCAGCGGCGATGGCGCCTGTAACATCGCCGGTGCGTCACCGGAGGTATCGCCGCGTGTGAACACGTGATGGCGACGCTGGCGGGGCGCCAAAAACGTGCTTTGCCGATATGACCAGGTGTGACGGTTCCCTTGTATAAGAAGAAGCGGCACTCACCGAGGTAGTATAGATGGTCCTTTATTCCGGATATCTGGACCCGTAGAAGCGACAGCTGTCGCGAAACGGCGTCGTCGTCCGTTGGCACCCCGTGGCCTCCTCCCTGCACCCTGTCCGTTTCTAGAATTGTGGAATAAAGGACCATCTATACTACCTCCGTGAGTGCCGCTTCTTCTTATACCTGGTTATCTTGATTTGTGCTTTGGCTGCGCACCACCGGTAGTGAATCCGCCTTAACGGGAAGTTCTCCCGGACCTGACTTTCAGCACCGCTTAGTGCCCTGAGTATCTGGCTTTAAAGTGACGGTTCCCTTACCTGGAGAAGAGATGACCCCCAAGATCAAGTATAGGAAGAGCACAAAGCAACCAAGGCACTAGATCTATCTGTCTATCCACCATCTACCTGTCCATCTATCTGACTGTCCATCCACTATCTATCTATCTATCTATCTATCTATCTATCTATCTATCTATCGATAGACGGATAAATAGAAAGATAGATAGATAGATAGATAGATAGACAGACAGTTGAATAGATGGACAGATAGATGGATGGTGGATGGATATATGAATGGATGGTGGATAGACAGATAGATGGATGGATAGATAGATGGATGGATAGATAGGTGGATAGATGGACAGGTGGATGGATGTTTGGATGGAGAGAGATGTAACATGTGGCCACTGGAGTCCAATAAATAATCAGCACCAGATTGGTAATTAGATATTTTACACAGCTTAAATCTAATTATTTTCTTTTTTAATTCATCTGTTATTTTTTTCTCTCTTTGGAAATGTTCGGATAATTCAGAGAAGAAGTACATTGGGATCTGGTGTAATTCCCTTCCCTTCGCTCTCTAGGTCAAGTCAATAACTCTGGCAGAACAGCAGAAAATGATGACAGATTTATTGGAGTTAAAAACTCTCATTTATCTCTCCGTAAAACTGCTGCAATAAGAAACGTGTTAATCAGCGGCGAGCGGATCTGTGAGAACGGTGCGCGGAGCGGAGACTGAGCCGGATGGGGATGCTTGTCCAAGTCATTACGTGCAATCAGTCACCAACCGATGTTTACAGACACTTAATATCATTAACATTTACTGGGGAAAGTAGTAAAAGATGAAGAAAATGTCAACTACTGACTGTTGTACCTGGGAGATTATTGATGTTAGTACAAATTATTGGAGGTCGTGGGGACAAATTTCTTTAAAGCACCTCTAAAGCGGGTTTTTTATTTGTTATTTGTGCTTTAATTGTTAGCCCCTTGTCATATAATCACCATCCAGCGGCTTCACCTCTTACCGACGCCGCTTCCATCCCACAGCGCCATCGTGTGCCTGTATCTTCTGACTGTCTAGAAGGCAGAAGTTACATCACAAGCTCCCAATGTATCTCTATGAGAGACAGAACAAGGACAGAACAAGGTCAGGCTGAGACTAGGATGAGGCCAGGGAAAGGCCAGAACAAGGTAAGAATGAGGCCAGAACAAGACCAGAATGAGACCAGAATGAGGCAAGAATGAGGTTAGAATTCAGCCAGGACAAGGCCAGAATGAGGCCAGAACAAGACCAGAATGAGACCAGAATGAGGCAAGAATGAGGTTAGAATTCAGCCAGGATGAGGCCAGAATGAGGCCAGGATGAGGTGAGGATGAACCAGAACGAAGTCAAAATGAGACCACAATGATGCAAGACTGAGGTCAGAATAAGGCCAGTACAAGACCACAATGAGGCCAAAATGAGACCAGAAAGTGGCCAGAATGAACCACAAAGACGTCAGAACAGGACTAAATGAGGCCAGAATGAGGCCAGGGTAAGACCAGGATGAGGCCAGAACGGGATTAGAAAAAGCTCAGAACAAGGCCAGGAAGTGGCCAGAATGAAGCCAGAATGAGAAAAGAACAAGGCCAGAAACAGACTAGAATGAGGCCAGAATGAAGGCTACAATAAGGCCAGAATGAGGCCAGCAAGAGGCCAGAACAAGGAAAGAACAAGGCCAGAATTAGACTAGAATGAGGCCAGAATGAGGAAAGAACAGGGCCAGAAATAGACTAGAATGAGGCCAGAATGAGGAAAGAACAGGGCCAGAAATAGACTAGAATGAGGCCAGAATGAAGGCTACAATAAGGCTAGAATGAGGCCAGCATGAGGCCAGAACAAGGAAAGAACAAGGCCAGAACTAGACTAGGATGAGGCCAGAATGAGGAAAGAACAGGGCCAGAAATAGACTAGAATGAGGCCAGAATGAGACCAGGATGAGGCCAGAATAAGGCAGGAACGAGGAAAGAACAAGGCCAGAACTAGACGAGAATGAGGCCAGAATGAGACCAGGATGAGGCCAGAATGAGACCAGGATGAAGCCAGAATGAGACCAGAATGAGGCCAGAACGAAACCAGAACGAGAATAGAACAAGGTAGAACTTGATTAGAATGAGGTCTGAATGAAGCCAGAATGAGAAAAGAACAAGGCCAGAAACAGACTAGAATGAGGTTAGAATGAAGGCTACAATAAGGCTAGAATGAGGCCAGCATGAGGCCAGAACAAGGAAAGAACAAGGCCAGAACTAGACTAGAATGAGGAAAGAACAAGGCCAGAACTAGACGAGAATGAGGCAAGAATGAGACCAGGATGAGGCCAGAATGAGACCAGGATGAGGCCAGAATGAGACCAAGATGAAGCCAGAATGAGACCAGAATGAGGCCAGAATGAAACCAGAACGAGAATAGAACAAGGTAGAACTTGATTAGAATGAGGCCTGAATGAAGCCAGAATGAGAAAAGAACAAGGCCAGAAACAGACTAGAATGAGGCCAGAATGAAGGCTACAATAAGGCCAGAATGAGGCCAACAAGAGGCCAGAACAAGGAAAGAACAAGGCCAGAATTAGACTAGAATGAGGCCAGAATGAGGAAAGAACAGGGCCAGAAATAGACTAGAATGAGACCAGAATGAGGAAAGAACAGGGCCAGAAATAGACTAGAATGAGGCCAGAATGAGGATAGAACAAGGCCAGAAATAGACTAGAATGAGGGTAGAGTGAAGGCTACAATAAGGCTAGAATGAGGCCAGCATGAGGCCAGAACAAGGAAAGAACAAGGCCAGAACTAGACTAGAATGAGGCAAGAATGAGACCAGGATGAGGCCAGAATAAGGCAGGAACGAGGAAAGAACAAGGCCAGAACTAGATGAGAATGAGGCCAGAATGAGACGATGAGGCCAGAATGAGACAAGGATGAAGCCAGAATGAGACCAGAATGAGGCCAGAATGAAACCAGAACGAGAAAAGAACAAGGTAGAACTTAATTAGAATGAGGCCTGAATGAAGCCAGAATGAGTAAAAGAACAAGGCCAGAAACAGACTAGAATGAGGCCAGAATGAGGCCAGAACAAGAAAAGAAGAAGGCCAGAACTAGACTAGAATGAGGCCAGGCCATGTTCTCATAGAGATGTATTGATTTATGACCTCTGCTGTCTCCAAAAGCTGGCATAACTATGGCACATTTGCAAAATGTTGATGTAACAAGTTAAGAAAAATTTAGTTTCATTTCAGACAGTTTTATCCAGATTCTGTCAACAGCTTTATGATGAATCGGGACCTATTTCATTTTTAGGTTTTAAAAAATTAGCATAATAAAAAACACAACTACAATTCTAGTTTTGCATAGTCATTTTATTTATTTATTACAATTTTTTCATTGAAAATATTTTTTTTTTATAGAGTTTATTTAATGTCACTTATTTTTTATTCCCACCAGGGAACCTTGACTTTTTAATTATTTGATCACATCACGCTTAGATGCCTTGTCCTGTAAGACCGCAGCACCTGGGGAGGTAAGCGGCTGGGATCAGAGTTAACTCCTCTCCTGGTAAATATAGCAGTTGCATTAGGTGTTACCTCCACTTTCAATGACTCGGTAAAAGGTCGCTATTTATCTTCCATTTGAAACTGATCCAGTAAGAAAAAAATGGATTCTTTACAAATGACAGAAAAATGGAGGATAAATAGCGATCAGTTACCGGATCTCCGTAGACTCCAGTGTTAAAAAAAAACGGATCCTGCAGTAATCAATTAATGGACTATAAAGTCCCGCTAGATGGGTAAAAGACAAACGCAATTGAGTCTTAACTCTGAGAAAAGGTGAAATCTTGTGAGCAGGCCCAGACTGGCAAGTGGGCATACCGGGCATTTGCCTGGTGGGCTTGCTGACCGGCTTGACATCATTCAGTGGTGGCCACTGGTCACAGCCAGGGTCCGGTGAGTGGCACACTGTGGCACCGCATGCGACCTCTTCCACCAGTCCAGGCTGCTGTGGGGTTCAGTAAGGAGGTGCAAGCGCTACGCCAACATCACTCAGCAGCACGCTCTGCTCTCCCGCTCTTGTAACACAGGCTGCAGGAGGTTCAATAGCAGTACCATGCAGCAGACAGTGGAGATTGCTGCTATGTGCACTTCTGTCTTCCTGTAATCTTCTTCATCTGGGAGTCGCGAGATGGCTTTACTCATTTTAGAATGTTGTGTCAGACACAATTATAACCTTAATACATAGCTGGCATAGCCCCGGTATCATAGATGCTTCAGATAGCAGATGGGAATGGGTTAAAAAGCTATGCTGCCATGGGACAAAGATGAACACTGGATCCTCGATATATGACTTTATTCAACGCGTTTCGGAGTGTAACCTTCTTCATCCGGGTAATCACATTTTACACTCTCTAAAGTCACCTATCAAAGATTCAGAATTCATCTTTGTCCCACGGCATTGCGGCTTTATAACCCTTTCCCATCTGCTATCTTAAGCATCTACAGCATCCGGGGGCACGGCAGCTGTATAACCAGGGTTATGGTTGTGTCTGACACAATCTTCTCAGGTGAGCATGGATTTTTAACCCTTTCCCATCTACTATCGGAAGCGTCTACGCTTCTTCCGGAGACGACGTCTTCCGATTCCATCGCCGATCCAAGAAGCCAAACTTTTCATACCTCCTACAATTCACAGCCGTCCTCCTTCTCTGTCTTCAGTCACCGAGAGATAAATAACTTGTATTGTTCTTCAAACAAGCGATATTTCACCCGAATATTCCTTTAATCTGCCCCGGCAATAAGGAGATCTACCGTATTGACGCTCTTCCGGCCTGATAACTTCATACATTTTTACATCTGAGAAGCACGGGAAGAAAAATTGTCCTTTCCTGTGTTTCTTGTTATTATCAATCCCCCGGCAGAGATTTTTCAGCGCGCCGTGTGTTGCATCTTGCCTTCTAATCACAAACCTAACTGTATTTACTATTCTCTTAAGCATCGCTCTCGGTGCGGAGGCGGTGGAACGGCTCGGAGAGGTCATGACCTTGTCGGAGCTGCAACCAATAGCTGTATTTCCTATGATAGGATGTTTATGTGGTGAACATATATAGATATATATATACATTAATATTACGGGCACATGTTCCCCATCGGGGGCCTTTGCCTCCTGCTATATTTAGTCGCCCGTACAATTGTCTCTCATGTATTTTAACTCAAATATCAATTCGTTGGTTGGTGAAATACTGGACCGGGGGGAGCCGTGTTATTGGCCATCGTGTCGTAATACATCATGGTGAATTTACTGCAAGCGATCACCGGAGTATACTTGCTTTCTAAGCTGTCTTTTCCTGCAATACTCGCACACAAATGAAGCAATAGCGCACAATGCGGAGCCGACATGCTTCACTCACCCGTAGGGAAATATAGAAGATGATCTATTTGGTTGTATTATACAAAGTTGATACAATGACCGGATCACCTTCCTTCCTTACTCAGTGTTTTTGCTTATTTAAAAAAAAAAAATGCACTAGAATCGACCGTACCGGCAATGGCAGGTTTACAGGTTTATGGAGTGGCTTGAGGCCAATAAAAAGTCAAAAAGAAAATCGCAGATAAAGGGGCCAGAAGCAAAAAAAAAGAACAGCATTATGAGGACAGGACTTAATTTTCTCTTGTTGAGTAGCTTACAGCACAGTCTCCTCCTTCTTAACATGACTGATAGCCCCTCAGTAACCCTCCTGCCAGATGTTGCAGAATTTCTGCCCTCCCAGCATGATTGACAGCTACTCAATGACCCTCCTCCCTGCTGCTGCAGAATCTCTGCCCTCCCAGCATGATTGACAGCCCCTCAGTGGCCCTCCTCCCTGCTGCTGCAGAATCCCTGACCTCCCAGCATGATTGACAGTCCCTCAGTAGCCCTCCTCCCTGCTGCTGCAGAATCTCTGCCCTCCCAGCATGATTGACAGCCCCTCAGTGGCCCTCCTCCCTGCTGCTGCAGAATCTCTGCCCTCCCAGCATGATTGATAGATCCTCAGTGGCCCTCCTCCCTGCTGCTGCAGAATCCCTGACCTCCCAGCATGATTGACAGTCCCTCAGTAGCCCTCCGGCCAAATGTTGCAGAATCTCTGCCCTCCCAGCATGATTGACAGATCCTCAGTGGCCCTCCTGCCAGATGTTGCAGAATCCCTACCCACCCAGCATGATTGACAGATACTCAGTGGCCCTCCTCCCTGCTGCTGCAGAATCTCTGCCCTCCTAGCATGATTGACAGCCCCTCAGTGGCCCTCCTCCATGCTGCTGCAGAATCTCTGCCCTCCCAGCATGATTGATAGATCCTCAGTGGCCCTCCTCCCTGCTGCTGCAGAATCTCTGCCCTCCCAGCATGATTGACAGCCCCTCAGTGGCCCTCCTCCATGCTGCTGCAGAATCTCTGCCCTCCCAGCATGATTGATAGATCCTCAGTGGCCCTCCTCCCTGCTGCTGCAGAATCTCTGCCCTCCCAGCATGATTGACAGCTACTCAATGACCCTCCTCCCTGCTGCTGCAGAATCTCTGCCCTCCCAGCATGATTGACAGCCCCTCAGTGGCCCTCCTCCCTGCTGCTGCAGAATCTCTACCCTCCCAGCATGATTGACAGCCCCTCAGTGGCCCTCCTCCCTGCTGCTGCAGAATCCCTGACCTCCCAGCATGATTGACAGTCCCTCAGTAGCCCTCCGGCCAAATGTTGCAGAATCTCTGCCCTCCCAGCATGATTGACAGATCCTCAGTGGCCCTCCTGCCAGATGTTGCAGAATCCCTACCCACCCAGCATGATTGACAGATACTCAGTGGCCCTCCTCCCTGCTGCTGCAGAATCTCTGCCCTCCTAGCATGATTGACAGCCCCTCAGTGGCCCTCCTCCATGCTGCTGCAGAATCTCTGCCCTCCCAGCATGATTGATAGATCCTCAGTGGCCCTCCTCCCTGCTGCTGCAGAATCTCTGCCCTCCCAGCATGATTGACAGCCCCTCAGTGGCCCTCCTCCATGCTGCTGCAGAATCTCTGCCCTCCCAGCATGATTGATAGATCCTCAGTGGCCCTCCTACCTGCTGCTGCAGAATCTCTGCCCTCCCAGCAGGATTGACAGCCCCTCAGTGGCCCTCTTCCCTGCTGTTGCAGAATCTTTTATACTGTACATACCAGGATGGGGACATATGTACCAGGATAAGAGACATATACACCAGGATGGGGGACATATACACCAGGATGGGGGACATATACACCAGGATGGGAGACATATATACCAGAATAAGGGACATATACACCAGGATGGGGACATATTTACTAGGAAGGATGATATGTATACCAGGATGGGGGCATATGTACCAGGATGAGGGACATATACAGTACATCAGGATGGGGGGCATATATACCAGGATATGGACCATATATATCAGGATGCGGGGCTCTATACAACACGATGTGGGACATAAATACCATGATGGTGACATGAATACCCAAATGGAAACATATATACCAGGATGGGGGACATATATATCAGGATGGGGAAATATATACCACAATGGGGAACATACTGTATATACCAAGATGGGCCTAGGATGGGGACAATATAGACCAGGATGGAGGACATATATATGAGGATGGGGGACATATATAGCAGGATGGGGCCATATGTGTAATATATCATGTTGACAGCACTGCAGCCAATCACTGATCTCAGCATCTAGGAACGGCTTCTGCTGTAAACTCGGTCAGAGCCAATGAGCTTAGTGATAGCCTGCAGCGCTGTCAGTGTAATACTGAGACAATAACACACATCAGGAGCTGGCGTGGAGACTCCGCACTGGACCCAGGAAGGGTGAGCACAGCAACGTGCCTCCTCAATACATCAATACCAATGTTCCAGAAAATGTCCTCTATCTTATGTGTAGAATTGCAGGAAACGTTTGTAAAGATCTTTTATTTTTCATGGGGTTTTTTTTCATTGGACAAGAATAGTTTTAAGACAAATCATGTAAATTATTAAAGAATAAAGGAGTGATTAAAGGAAAGGGCCCATCTTATAGTGGTCTCCTTAATCCCTGCGACTGTCACCTCCTGAACCTTTGTGGAAAGAATTGGAAATCTGAGAGCGCTGCCTGAAGGAGACCCAAGGACACGCGGAGTCTGTGCATCGGAAAGTCAAGATTATTCCTCCACTAACGTAACACCCCCCGCTCCGTCAGCCAATATCCGAGCTTCACATGAACCTCTGCTATGGCGCATGGTGGATCTAAGTGATCTCGTTACAAGATCTTAAATATTTAGGACAAGAGAATTCTGAAGATAAAGATATTTCGATATTTCATCCTGTTGATCTCCTCTTTCCAGGAGGGAGATCGTCATTCTGTCACTAAGATTCCGAAACTGCAATGTGAAGATTCCGAATTCGACAAAGAAAATAAAGAGCCTTGATCTATTCTAGATCCTGATATCTTAGTGTTTATAAGTCGATCCTGCTGGACGATCTTTACTGAGAAATAGTGAATAAGACGTGACTATTCTAGAGATGATTCCCATCATTATTTTTAAATCTTTGTAGTTGATTTTTTCCATCACTTAGGCCGAGTTCACACGTCCATTATTCGTCCGGTAGATCGGATCCAGCACGATCCGCTCTGCAAACACAACTTTATAAATATTGATTTTTGCAGGATCTGTTTTGGTAACATTGGAGTCTATGGAGAACGGATCCGGTAACTGATCGCTATTTAGCCTCCATTTTTCTGTCATTTGTAAAGGATCCGTTTTTTCCTTACTGGATCCGTTTCAAATGGAAAATCAATAGTGATCAGTTACCGGATCCGTTCTCCATAGACTCCGATGATACGAAAAACAGATCCTGCAGAAATCAATGAACGGACATAACAGTTGTGTTTGCTGAATGGATCATGCTGGATCTGATCTAACAGACGATCACTGGACGTGTGAACTCCTTAGTAGACGACTATTAACCCCCTCTTCCCCCATTACTTTGCCTATTTTTCCAGTAACGGATTTGGTGATAAGAGGATTTTCTGTAGAGTACCGGTTATCTGCATGATAAATTCTACCCATAATGTCTGATTTCAGGTGACGGTATGGAAGATGTGATACTAGTATGGTGCCGCAAGGATCTAACATCTAGCTGCAGATTGACCTCTTAGGCTAGGGTCCCATTTGGGACCTTGCATCCTTTGGAAGGATTCGTTAAAGGATGCTGTTTTTTCCCATGCCATTTTATGTCGCTTTTTCCATTTTTAGCGCTAGCGTTAACACTTGCGTTTCCCATAGACTCCCATGTTAAAAAACGCTAGCTTTTAGCTCTTCCATGGCGCTAATGTGACCCTAGCCTTAAAGGGATCATCCAGTGGCTGTCACTTTTCAATCGACAATGAGCGGTGTCAATGATGTTGTGGGTCCACTCTCCTGCCGACACGCAGGGTTGAGCCACAGGTTTAATGCACATCTCCAACTCTAATGCATCGGACACAAGCACAATAGGTAATGCAGAAGTGAGTGGCTACGGATATTCCTTTAAGGCGCTTGTGCCATTTTCGAGTTTTACCGGCTACATCATCCAAAGTTGCAATAAAGTAAACTTTCAGACAGTTTCTTATTAGCCTTATCTCAATTTGGTTCTGTAGCTGTCAATCAAGTGACTTCTGTGTTGATGTCACTTTAACCAGTCACTTCAGTCACTCTGACATCAGCACAGATGTTGGTCCTTCTAGTTGGTTTACATCTAATTTCCATGTATGGTCTTTGCCCAACTATGTACTGTGTCCTAGTCAGGGGCGGACCTACCGTGGTGCAGCTCGTTCAGCTGCACCAGGGCCCCAACCGACTAGGGGGCCCCTCAAGCCTGCAGGGGGGCTCCCAGCCAACCCCTATGTTCCTGTGTCAGAGGAGAGGGGGTTAACTGAGGGAAGCTTCCAGCTTCCCTCGGCTGATCCCGCCCCACCTCTCCTCTGCTGCCCCGGCTCCCAGAACTGCGCGGCCTGGCGCAGGTAGGAGATGCAGCAGCTATAGCACCCCTGCACTCCTCGCCAACAGCTGCTTCACCAGGGCCCTCTGGGCACAAGGTCCGCCACTGGTCCCAGTCCTAAGCACTGATGTTGGGGGGAGAAGGAAAAGAGCCCTGGATTATGTTTTTGTGTGTAAATGGCTACTATAAAAGGGGAGAACTGTTGTTTGCTTGAGAGCACTTTTGTTAGAATGGACTGGGTTGACCCAATAGACTGGTACTGATATAAATGAACTTGGATTTTTGTCATTCCGGGGTCCTAACCTCGTAGGATCAGATCTGTGTCTCTTAGAAGAAGACATCAATTTAGTTTTGTGTTCTGGAGAAGAAATACTGGGTCGAGGACAACCATATCTAAAGAGGGGAGGAATGTAAGGAGGTGGTAAAGTAGTTACATTTCCACTGAAGACACCAATTGCATTAGGGTTATGTAATGTGAATTGTGTCATGTGTTAATGTAAAGTGTAATTTGTATGGCATTATAGTGATGGTGGTGTGTGCTGTTTACGCATGCGCAGACCCATCACACAATTGCTCGGTCCACGCATTCAAGCTGAGGTCAGAATGCAGGCACCATTTTGAATCTGAATGATGGATGTGGTAGTATAGCACTAGGAACGTTGGTCTTATGCCAAAAACTGGTAAAGTGTTCTTTCACATTCCTGTAAAAGTGATTTTCGATTCCTTTGGAATCAGGTCCGCTACAAGTGCAGAGCCTCAATGATTTCTCTGTGAACCTCTACAGCCTCTTCTGGCACATTTACTTATTGCAGGTAGCGTGATGCTAGTCACTGCACGGACAAGCTGTGGGGCAGGATAGTCAAACGTACAGGGTGCAGACACCAGGAGAAGACATTTAGGATTAAGGGGATAGACAAAGGCATATTCAATACACGGCTTGGGGTCAGAATACAGGAGGATAGAAGATCAGAGCAAAAGGACAAGGCAGTAGGATGGTCAGAGGATGCCCAATGTCTGGTAGCAAAACAGAGCACAGGTAAGCAAGGTCAACATGCACCAATGTGCAAATGCTACAACTGGCAGAGATCTGGGACAAACTGCTCAGCTAAGTAGCTGCACAATCATAGAGAACTGGGATCACCTGAATAACCCACAGTCTCACATTGAGCTGTCAATCAACATACACATAGCTCAGGATACCCAACACCAGATTGGACGACTGAGCTGTCACTCACCAAGCTGATTTCGTAGGTCAGCAAACTGTTACTCACTGAGTACAAGACACACTAAGTTGAGGAATCGTGGAAGAAGACAAAGGACCAACAGTGGGAGTGATGTTGAGAGCGGAGGAGTGCAGTATATGTTTTATTTTTTTAACCCCTCTTGCTGGCTTTGATTAACTCCGAATTTATCTGATGCCAATCAAATTTACTGGTCAATTTCAAGCAAATCTTCCAAATCTTAATTTGTTTACCTCTAATATGATGGCTTGACATGAGAATAATAATGCACTCATACAAGATTATGTATTATGTATCTTTGTTACTTATAACCAATCACCGTCATGGTTTTCATTTTCTTAAGTCTTAAGAATTTCCTGTACATTTTCTTCAGACGTCTTCTAGATTCCTTCTGCAGTTTGTCCTTGTTTGGCTTCTTCGTACTTGTATTTCCTTAATCACTCGGGTACTGATTGTCCTGCACTTGTTTCCTTAGACCTACAATTACAATTTCCTCTTCGGCGAATGGTTCATGCAGCACAACAGGAAAACAACAGAAGGTCGCGACCTTGACACGACATTGATACAACGTGCCGAGCGCTTCCGAGCCTCGGAATCCAGAACTTTGCTCCTATAGATGTTGTTAGCTAGAAGCCAATCAGCACATCGTCGATAAACCCCAGACGCCGTCATCTATGGTCTAACTTTACGGAACTTTCTTAAAGCCGAAATGCAATAAAAAAAGAAATATTTTCAAAAAGTTAAAACTTTGCAAATATTACAAAAGTTCTGGAAATTCCAACATCATTAAAGGTTCAGCCCGTACAGTAACAGAGTCTGCTCAGAATACTTTGTAACCATAAGTTATTATCCAAAATATTTTTCCTGCAGATAAAAAGAGTTGTCAATGGTCTATATTGAATGTCTCATAAGGGGTTCATTTATGGTTGAAAACTGAATAAAAGCAGCAAATTAAGAACAGATTTAACCATAGAAAAGCTGTAATCCAGTGCAGGTTTCCTTGGTGAATGAGGTATTGTTGTGCGGAATTAATCTCAATGCTGAGCAGTTAACCAGTCACATCTGTGGCTGAACATGATGTCTGCGCCCAAAGACAGTTTGGCATTCAATAAGGCGGCGGCGATGGTTTGTGCCATGTGTAGGTTCGCTGTGTATTGATGAATTAAAATAACACTTCAACTATGTTACAGTCAGATAAGCCAGATGGGAGATAGGAGGCGAACGCTCTGCTCTCTATAAAGGGAAGATAAGCGCAGATTGTAGGAAACACAAACACTGCCGGTGAATGGGAGATTGTGGGTCCAGTCGTGACCCGGGCGCCGTCGTGGGCATCGTTGGGTAGATCCGTGACGGCTATTTCCGAGCTTTATCTGCCCCATCTTTAAATTCTGAAATTTTATATTTTTATGCAGAATTTACAGTAAATTGTTAGTATGATCACATCATCTCCTCCGCTTCAGATTGGTCATATCAGTGATACATTTGATGAGATTTACATGCTAGTTGTAGATTCGTTAATCTTGGCATACTTGCAGTATCGGGGACCATGTTGGTGGGTGGAGTTAATGGGCATGTTGACTTAGTGGGCGCGGCTTGACATTCACATGCTGCCGCTAATTGGTTACATGGTTAGTGGGCGTGGAGATAGTGGGCGTGATTGGTTTAGTGGGCACGGCCTGAAATTTCCACACGCTGGGACCTAATTGGATGTCTAATCAGTGGTCATAGATTTAATGGGAGTAGTGATTAGTCATTTCCGCATGCTGGACGCTAATTGGTTAAATGTTATGGGGTGATATTTAATGGGCGTAATGACTTAGTGGGCATGGCTTGTCATTTTCACATGGACGTGTAATGGATAATGGACTTAGTTGGCATGGCTTGTCATTTCCGCATGCTGGTCACTAATTGGTTACATAGTTAGTGGGTGGAGTTAGTGGGATAATGGCTTAGTTGGTGTGGCTTGTAATTTCCGCATGTGGCTGCTAATTGGTTACATAGTGGGTGTGGACTTAATGGGATAATGACTTAGTGGCATGGCTTGTCATTTCCGCATGCTGGCCACTAATTGGTTACATAGTTAGTGGGTGGAGTTAGTGGGCATGATGGCTTAGTTGGCATGGCTTGTAATTTTTGCATGCTGGCTGCTAATTGGTTACATAGTTAGTGGGCGGAGTTAGTGGGCATGATGGCTTAGTTGGCATGGCTTGTAATTTTTGCATGCTGGCTGCTAATTGGTTACATAGTTAGTGGGCGGAGTTAGTGGGCATGATGGCTTAGTTGGCATGGCTTGTAATTTTTGCATGCTGGCTGCTAATTGGTTACATAGTTAGTGGGCGGAGTTAGTGGGCATGATGGCTTAGTTGGCATGGCTTGCAATTTCCGCATGCTGGCTGCTAATTGGTTACATATTTAGTGGGTGGAGTTAGTGGGCATGATGGCTTAGTTGGCATGGCTTGTCATTTCCGCATGCTGGCTGCTAATTGGTTACATAGTTTGTGGGTGAAGTTAGTGAGCATGATGGCTTAGTTGGCATTGCTTGTCATTTCCGAATGCTGGCCACTAATTGGTTACATAGTTAGTGGGTGGCGTTAGTGAGTATGATGGCTTAGTTGGCATGGCTTGTAATTTTTGCATGCTGGCTGCTAATTGGTTACATAGTTAGTGGGTGGAGTTAGTGGGCATGATGGCTTAGTTGGCGTGGCTTGTAATTTCTGAATGCTGGCCGCTAATTGATTACATAGTGGGTGTGAACTTATTGGACATAATGACTTAGTAGGCGTGGCTTGTCATTTCTGCATGCTGGCCACTAATTGGTTACATAGTTAGTGGGTGGAGTTAGTGGGCATGATAGCTTAGTAGGCGTGGCTTGTAGTTTCCACATGTGGTCACTAATTGGTTACCTAGTTAGTGGGTGGAGTTAGTGGGCATGATAGCTTAGTAGGCGTGGCTTGTAGTTTTCACATGTGGTCAGTAATTGGTTACCTAGTTAGTGGGTGGAGTTAGTGGGCATGATGAGTTATCGGCATTTCCACACACTGGTCGCTGATTGGTTACCTGGTTAGTGGACGTGGAGTTATCGGGCATGACCGGCTTAGTGAGCATAGCCTGGCATTTTAGCATGCTGATCGCTAATTGTTTATCTGTTAGTGGGCATGGAGTTAATGGGCATGATGACTTAGTGGGCATGGCCTGAGATTTCCACACACTGGTCGCTAGTTGGCTACCTAGTTAGGGGGTGTGGAGTTATCAGGTATGACCGGCTTAGTGGGCATGACTTGTCAATTCCGCATATTTTTCTGTGTTTCCGCAAATAATTTATATACAATATATTTTGCATCTTTACCAAGTATACTGCAAGTAGGCCATGCATGTTTTGATGACAACCAATATGTGGTCGGGTCGATAACGCATGGACGAATTGCCAGATGTATGTCCAAAAATAACTCCTCCAGTCCCGCCCAATAACAGCGGTCCCAATACTGCAAGTATGCCATTAATCTTCACTTTTTGACTAAATTGTATGTTTCTATGCCGCTTAGACCTCATTCACACATCCATGTTTATTCACACATGTGAAAATTGATACTAATGCACAGTGGCATAACTTGAAGCTCATGGGCCTCAATGCAAAAGCGTCAACAGACAGGACGCCCCAATTATTGAAAATATTCAATGGGAATCCGTCAGGTAATTTTCTAGCACAATATCAATGGTATCGTATAATACGCCTTTTGCAGCCCTTTCATCCGAGATCCGAGACCTGCACAAGGTTGGGCTACAAAACCATAAGAAAGACAAAGCTGGGGTAGACAACTGTGGGTGCAATAGGAAGAAGATGGAAGATATAAAATGATGTCAATGCACATTGATCTGGGGCGCCATGTAAGACCTCACCTCGTGGGGTATCCAGGATCATGAGGAAGGTGAGAGATCAGCCTAAAACTACACTGGGGGAATCTTGTTAATGATCTCAAGGCAGCTGGGACCACTGTCACCAAGAAAACCATTGGTAACACATTAAAATCCTGCAGTGCCAGCAAAGTCCCACTGCTCAAGAAGGCACATGTGCCGCCCGTCTGAAGTTTGCCAATGAACACCTTGGTGATTGTGAGAGTGATTGGGAGAAGGTGCTGTGGTCAGATGACACAAAAATTGAGCTCTTTGGCATTAACTCAACTCGCCGTGTTTGGAGGAAGAAGAATGCTGTCTATGACCCAAAGAACACCATCCCTACAGTCAAGCATGGTGGTGGAAACATTACGCTTTGGGGCTGTTTCTCTACTAAGGGCACAGGAGTACTTCACTGCATCAATGGGTCAATGGATGGAGCCATGTACTGTAAAATCCTGAGTGATAACCTCCTTCCAAGGACCTTAAAAATAGGTCATGGCTGGGTCTTCCAGCAGGAGAATAACCCAAAACATACAGCCAAGGCACCAAAGGAGTGGCTCAAAAAGGAGCACATTAAGGTCATAGAGTGGCCTGGCCAGTCTCCAGATCATAATCCCATAGAATATTTTATGGAGGAGCTGAAGCTCTGAGTTGCCTCAAAATGTTAATGATTTCGAGACGATCTGCAAAGAGGAGTGGACCAAAATTCCCCTGACATGTGCCCAAACCTCATCATCAACTACAAGAAACGTCTGACTGCTGTGCTGCCAACAAGGATTATGCCACCAAGTATTAAGTTTGTTTGCCAGAGGGATCAAATACTTATTTCTCTCTGCAAAATGCAAATACATTTATTTCATTTAGAGAATGTGATTCTCTGGATTTTATTTTTGACATTCTATCTCTCACTATTAAAATTAACCGACCATAAAGTTACAGACTGTTTATGTCTTTGTCAGTGGGCAAACTTACAAAATCAACAAGGGGTCAAATACTTATTTCCTTCACTGTATCAACAAAATGTCATAATCAATTTTGTCAGTAAATTTCCAGGAGTGGTTAACAGAGGAACAGCACAGTGCATTGCTTTAATAGCAATTGCAAAAGATTTCTAATTTCTTTAAGTATTTGTTAAAACGCAGATGTGTCCGATTGTTATTCCGCTCCACTAGATATTCATTTTGTATCGTTTTTGTCCCTTCCTGATAATTAATGAGCGCGGATGAAGCGGCGGCTCGACAAGTGCGCAGTTTATCTGGGCTCTTGTTTACCTTTGTGCTTACAGGCCAATCAAACACCCATCGCGAGCCGTTTGTGAGCGGAGGGACGCACTTTCTGCGCTTCCAGCGCTTTGGCTTGTTTATGTATTTATTCCACATCCCGATTTACACTAATTTGGTTTTAGTTCTGAGGGATTACATCTGTTCTCTGATTTATTTAACATCATTTTCTTCTAGTTAGATATAGGATTCCGGCTCCATCCTAGCTTTTTTTTTTTCTGTAAGTTCTCATTAATTAAAATACACTTCTCAGCCTACCCCGTGCTTGTGTTTTGCTTCCGTTATTCTCATTAGACCGGCACTCGTAATTAAAGGTTACAAGAGAGAAACATTTTCCAACAAAAAAGAAAAAACATAAAAAAAAAACAAAATAACAATCGCTTCCCAACCTTCAAACTTCCCTCTGCCCATCGCCGAGTGTAACGAGAATAATTACTGATAAATAACATTGTTCCATCCCATATTTTGGGTAATGAAGATTTATAACATTTAGAAGAACTTGTACGTGGGAAAATAGTGAAGAAAAAGTTCTGAAACTGTTGGGGTGAACTGTTTGCTTGCTCCTGGCCTAATAGATATGGACCAAGTGCATGCACGAAAGAATAATATCAGACACACACAGTCAGATGTAAGTTCTCCTCGGTCAGGCTGTGGACCAGCTCCAAGTGCCCTTTATTTAAACAGGCATAGACTTATATAAACTCATTAAGGGGCTCGGTTAGCCCTAGAATGGGAATAGTTGGATGTATTCATTTCATTGGTTAATGGATTGGACAATGGACTAGTCCATGGGGGCATCCAACAGGGTTGGTTGGTCCATGAGGTTATCAGGATGAGTTGGTCCATGATGTCATCGGGATGGGTTGGTCAATGAGGTCATTGGGATGAGTTGGTCTATGAGGTCAACAGGGGGTGTGGTCTTGATCGGGTATCTCCAAGCAACGTGTCATTCTGTGATTGGTCAGTTCTTCTATGGAATTCAGCTTCCTCCCAGAACAGGGCATGGTGTGATGAAACAGGAAAAGGCAGGCATCTTTTGATCTAAACAAGCTTGTGTAAGGTGAAATAATACACTCTATGCATCGTTTCTCTCAACCCCTTATGTCTTAAGGATAATTAAGTATTTGATCCTATGGCTCCCTTAACAAAACACCCAGTCATACCTAGAAATGAGTGAAGAACAATTCACCAGTTTTCCTGGCAGATAAAATGTTTCTTTACAATTAGAAAACCTTAGAGGGTAAATTACAGCATTGTAAGCAGCTAGGTAGGTGTCACGAGGGTCTCTTGTCCTGCTGGGAGGCTTGTCAAAGATTTGGGATCCGAATCTCACATTTTCTTGTAAGACTACGTTTTAAGCATAGGTGCTTTCTTTTGGTGCAGTAAGGGTAAAGGAATTGTTCCTTGCTGTTTTTTCCTGGCTCAGGTGCTTCCGGTTTGTGACCACTCCCCTTCCCTCCCTTGTTCCCTTCGCATGTTCTATCACCTGATACCAGTTATAGATCATCATTTCTATGCTTACCGTACCATCTTGACGTGAGCAAGTCTGGTGTGGTCACATTTGCAGTTTGGACGTTTTGCTGTAATCGAGGCTTTGGAGTTATATCCTTTGTTGCCTTTCCCTCTGTCTGTCTTCTTTCCCCTGTGTATTATTACAGTAGTGGTGAAGTTTACTGCAGCAACCGGCATTTGCTCTAACCAGCATGAGTGGAGGAACAACTAGGCAAGTGATGAAGATAGGGGGAAGGACCCGTATAGGGGCATTAGGCAGCTTAGTTGCAGGAGAGTGTCATGAGGAGACCCTCTCCCTTCTTCCTACCATGATGACCTTCCTCTCATTTACATTCCTGTTGTTACCCGCTGGGCTGATTTTAGGCAAAATGGCGCTTGGGACAACAATCAAAAGTCGGGCTCCATATTCAAAACTCAAATATTATTACCAGTACTTCCATAGCTAATAAGACATGTTACAATTAAAGAATGAACCTTTTTTCTAACCTTAGAGGGTAAATTCCAACATTGCAAGCAGCTAAGTAGGTGTCACGAGGGCCTCCTGTCCTTGTGAGACGTGAAAGTTTTGAGATCTGAGCCTCAAATTTTCTTGTGAGACTCTGCGTTTTAAGCATAGTTGCTTTCTTTTAGCACAGCAAGTGTTAAGGAATCTTTCCTTGCTGGTTGTTCTTTGCTACTTCTTTTTCAGTTGTAGCTGGTTTGTGACCACTCCCCTCCACCTTAAATAGTCACATGTTCCATCATCTGATGTTGGTTATAGAGATTCATTCTTAACTGGCCACCTTGGAGGAAGAAGCTTCTTGTAGATGTTGGAGTCCTGTTGCCTCCAGCCCTGATGTTTGGCTGCAGCTAGTATTGCATCTGTTTGCTTATATCCTCTATCTGACTACCTTCCCCTGTGTTTTATTACAACAATGTGAAGTCTATTGCTGTCACCGGCCTTCATACTAAAGAAGTTAAGTGGAGGGATAGAACTGGGACTAGGACCATGATGGCAAAAAGGGGAAAGATCCACTTAGGGATGTTAGGGAGTATAGGTTTGTGCAGGTGGCTTCCCTCTTTTTACGTTATGCCGTTCCTACCCTTTTCCATCCATTGTAGTAACCTTTGTGTTGCGCCATGCACCGGACATCCCCTCGTCCGTGCATGACGGTAGGAGATGGTTGTAGGGGTCCAGTGGCTGCAGACTGCGGATGTGGCCCCTGGACGGGGTCCTGGGAATCAATTTGCTCACCTGGCCTACCTGATGAAGCATCTGCCGCTCGAGTGCCGCCTCTCCGCTGCTCCCCGACGCTCATTGTTGACAATGATATCCTGACCGCTGCAGCCAATCACTAGATATGTCAGTATTATGCTTCACTGTTGAGCTAGTGATCGTCTGCAGAGGTCATGTCTTGCAGACAGGATGCGACTGCTGCAGTTCTGCAAATGCTAATTGGTCGGAGCCGTGAAGAGGTGGTGCAGGAGCTGCAGCAGGGCATTAATTATTATTTTGTGAATTTTAAAGCAATGTCCAAACCCAGTGTAAAGTGTATCTCTAGGTGTATTCCCTCCTCCAGTGTCACTGGCATGGTGCACGGTGTGGAGCTAACTGTAAGACGTTCAGTGAGTGAGTGAAGGACACAGTACATTGACAGCCAATTGATCTCAATGGCAATATGTAATATTTCATTTCTCAAGCATCTTACCTAATTAAGGAGGAGCCCCCAATAAATCTTCCGGTGATGATAACCTCCTTGATGTAAGGCAGTTGGCATAGACCTTGTGCCACCACTTTGCCGTATAGCAGTATTAGTGATAATAAACTCCATATTCTGTCATCAGTATCTTCATGTAACCTTTGTGTACATCCAGTAAGAAGTCAGAAATAACAAAGAGCGACAATTAAGATAATTATGATCCAGTCTTCTAAGCACTGACGACGTGTCACCATGAATTACCGTCTCCAGTTCAGCCAGACAGAAAGGGACTATAGGAAAAATGGGAGCGAATTGGTGAATTTGTCTCCTCCACAAATAATGATTCGTCATTTTACCTTTTCTTTGTTTTTTTTTCAGTATCTAAAGTAATTGTCGAGAGGCCACCCTAGGCTGATGCTGCTCCTTAAAGTCATTTGTATTGTTGCTCCTTGTATTGTGTCTCATACAGTTCCCAAATAGCAATGCTGGACTGAGATCAGGTGATAGCGTCTAATAAATAAACTGATGACCATACGCAGATCAGAAGGTCTCAGCGTTTCATTAATCACATGCTTTCACTTGACTGTTTTACTATGTTCTTGCTCTGTTTTGCGGAAGGGATTAAGAACCTAGTCTCTGCTTAGCTTTCAGCTGTAACAGTATTTACCCTTCCCTTCCACTATATTTACCTTTCTCTGACCTCACTCCAAGCCGGTGATAGAACCTGTGTACCTCCCTGTTGTGAAGCTTGCTGTTGTTCAACTGTGGTGTTGTTGCTCTGCGAAGCTTCTATACTGTGATCTGCTGGACCCTGCTGGACCTGTTGCCCTGTCTGAGTTCCCTGTGTGTTTCTTTGCTCTTCAGCCGATTCACTCCCTTGGGTAGGGAGGAGAGACATCTAGGTGAGTCTTATCCTGATGCAAAGCAAGATATGAAACTCATACATCCCACCTTCAGGGGTAATTTTGGGACAGTAATTATTGTAGGGTTTCCTAGCTAGAAGGGCAGTTCCTAGTTCCACACTGTCAATGTTGGTATTACCTGCCTTTGTATGCTTGCCCTGTTGCGGTTGTGGCCCTTAGCAATCTTACCTCTGGTTCCTTAGGAGGTATGTGAAACTCTCAGCGACCTATCAGGTAGCGAGGTCTGAGCAGTCATCATCTAGTCCTGTAGGTAAGGTTACTCCTGTCTGTGCAGGTGCCTTTAGGGACTTCACAATTGGAGTATTAGTCTGTACAGGAACCAGCTACAGAGACTGTGGTATCCTTCTTGTGCGTGACTAATATTTTGCCCCTCCAATTCTGTTCATGACGCTTGTATGAATTTGCCCATATCTTGCAGGACTTTAGCAACAAAGAGTAAATATGACGCGTTAGATGTGAAAGCAGAGTGGATGGATCCAACCTTGACTGCGCCCTTCCTCTGTGGGTTCCTCCTTGACTGTGTACAAGATTGGGCTGCAGTGATGGACACAATCCATGGAAAAGTGGCTCTGATTCTACATAAAAGAAGAGGGTTAAAGGGTTAAGCTTCTCCTTTTGGAGACACCAAGTCAGCGCAGGCACAGCTATAGGTCTTGCAATGCCCCCTATCTGCAAAATCCCTTACGGAGAGGAAGAGGACAGGGGCTCTAGTGCCACCTATCGGGAGTAGCAATCCTAGAAGTCACATTTTTTTGAACTTCTATCCTTGTGTTTCCAGAAAGGCTGTATCTATATTTAATTCCCAGAGGAGCATTTCATGGTCCAGAAGACTCCCTAAGGCATGTTAGGGTGCTCCGCAAGGAGAAAGTTTACCCCTCGGACTCCTGTCCTGAGTCTCACCCAATCCTCTTCAAAATGGCCTTCAAAACCTTGGGGTCATCATTGTATTAAAGTCTGGACCCCTCTGGAGGATCCTCTGGTAAGTCAGATGCCTCTTTGATGTCACAGTCTCTATATAGTAGAGATCAGTGAATCGAGCTGATATGAGTTGAATGTGTCAAATATTGTAGAATCTCCTAGATCTTGTGAATTGGAACAATTTTAAGGAATTTTCTAAAAAGAATCTCGGCCGTTATATATGATGCTGAAGATGGCATAAACCACAGAAAGCTGACATGACTGTAGGCACAACCTGTAGGGCTTCTTCAAGTATTGCATCACATGGTAAAGTGCAGCCAGTCAGGAGGAACTCTCATAGCCTGTATAAAAGCCGATGCAGGAAATGCAGCAGCCGTTGTAGGATGAATCTGGAAAAATAAGATAGCCAAAGAGATAGGGAGAGAAAGCCATAAACACTGATGAAACTGTACAGACAGTGTGTGACAGAGTATCAGTGAAGAATGCTACCATACAATGTGAAAGTCCGTTGTGCATTACTAAGGCTGAGTTTGGAACTTAAAAGGGGCTCCCAGAAGACATCGCAGTTACTGTTGTGCTTCTTCGAGTATCACATCACATTGTAAAGTGCAGCCATCAGGTGCTATCATACCCTGTATAAAAGCCAAGGCAGGGAATGCAGCAGCCGTTTTAACATGAATGAGATGATGTTAAAGTTCATAACATAGCCAAAGAGATGGCAAGAGAAAGCTATAACACACTGATGAAACTGTACAGATAGTGTGTGACAGCACTGCAGTGAATAATGCTACTATCTGATTACTTATAGCCACATATGTGCAGGTCCCTTGTACATTACTAAGGCTGAGTTTGGGTTAAAGAGCTGTAAAAGGGCTCAGTATTGTCCCATGAGACCTCACAGTTACTGTTGTGCTTCTTCGAGTACCACATCACATTGTAAAGTGCAGCCATCAGGAGCTATCATACCCTGTATAAAAGCCAAGGCAGGGAATGCAGCAGCCATTTTAGCATGAATGAGATGATGTTAAAGCTCATAACCTAGCCAAAGAGATAGCAAGAGAAAGCTATAACACACTGATGAAACTGTACAGATAGTGTGTGACAGCACTGCAGTGAATAATGCTACTATCTGATTACTTATATCCAAATATGTGCAGGTCCCTTGTACATTACCAAGGCTGTTTTTGTGTTTTGTGTCAGTAGAGTCCCAGGAGACTTCACTGTTACACACTATTGGAGCTCTTGTGATTGGCCGCTCATTGACATCTTGCTAATCGAATTTTTTGTTAAACCAAATTCCACGAGGCTGGTAAATGTGAATTCTAGAGAGTCGCTCATCTGAACTCCATGACTTACTTTTCTACCATAGATTATGCAATTTCAATCCCTAAAATCAGAAAGGGATCTTGTGATCAGGTAAAGGTATTGATCCATGGGGGAGATCCATTGCACGTCTATCTGAAGAACTGAAGCCTGGAGGTTTATGCCATTTTATGGGATTGCCCCTCTAATCTAACCTATGTACATAGTCGCCATGACACTGCTAACACAACGAGGCGCAATGTTTATACAGTCGGCATTCTTGATACTTTTTCCACCGCGGGACATCTGGTTACAGCAGACGATTCTCATTTTTTGGGCAGTTTATGATCATTAGTGAACTGGAGGAGCTATGACAGATAATAATTGTTCCCAGGTTCATAGAATGTGGATCTCATCCTCCAAATGTAACCGAATCCCTCACCCCCAACAGGATACATGCCGCTATTTTAATTAATAGGACATTCCTCTCCGTAGTGTCCACAGGCTTCCCGCATAAATCGCTTCCATGGACTATCTCTATTATTAATTGAAGTGTCCGCTCTTCTCTCTTTAGCCCTTTGAAAGCGATGCTCATTTTTTTTAAACAAGAATCCTATGGAGATCGTTTAGCCAAGAATTCATAGGCCACCAGTAATGGATGTAACGAGGGTCTAGAAATGGGATATATTGTGACACCTTAATGTGTCCTTGTGCTTTATTGGGGATAGGGTTGTCATAAAGGGCTGCCAATGGCCACTAGTTTATATACTATTCCCCTTTGCTGACTGCTAGTAGACAACGGTCACCATTTTGCGCTGAGTAACGCTTCCACGGGTCCTTTTACAGGACCCGTGGAAGCGCTGCTCAGTGCGCGAAATGGTGACCGTTGTCCTGTCACCCCCCTCCCTGTACCTCAACCCCATGGACTTACAATAAAGTAGCCTCAACTGCAAACAAGCCTGCGTGAGTGCCGCCTTCTGTCTACTCATTGCATTCATGAAAGAGTTTTCTTATGTGAGTTTTGTTTTTTTACCTTATTAGATAAAATAGGTCATATAGGGTCAGCAAGAACCGCCCGTGAATTACACATTTTCCTTATCGTGCCTGCAAAGCCTCGCCGTTTGCCAAAAACTGGATCCAAGGTGATCGGCTGATTGCTGTGACTGACCAATAATGAGAGAAAAAACCTTTTGCACTATAAAGAATCATACTCTACTGAGAACCTAAAAAAACATTTATACCAATAAATAACTCCCAAGTTTGAACTGACAATAAAAAAACAAAAACTACAAATACATAAACTTTATTGAACACATTTCATTAAAAAAAAAACTAGGAGTAGCTGTGATGACACAGCCTTTGTCAATGCATATCATGGGTTAATGTTCTTAGTTTGGCCAGACATATTGTTCTTTTGTTTGTTAACTCCTGTTTGTTATGTCACTGTCTCTGTTCTTATCAGACTGCTCGGGGCCTCATTATCCCAGTTTGTGGATTCTTAATTGAATGTAAATTACCTCAGCCCCTCTGTCTACATCACTCAGAGAGAATTATGCAGTCGGATTGAAATGCCAACCAATAAGAGAATTGCCTTATCCCACCAATCCTGTAAGAACACAATATACCCTGAGGTGAGGGCTTTTCATCAGTCGGATATATGTGGCCTCATTCTAGAAATTTCAGTTCTGACTAGGGGAGCATCAGAACTGGACTATATTCTGCAGGAATTGAGCCTAGGATTCTAGGATTCGGCTGGAAGATCAGAGAGTACTTAAGGAACCCAGGTTGGGACAATTTGGTCACCTGGCATCAGACTTTGCTGTGCTCGGTCAGCTTCCTAAGTTTCCTGCTATTCCTTTCTTGATTGGTGTCCACCAAAGGTGGGGTGCTGCTATATTGGGGTAGTTGGCCTTGGAGCCCTGAAGGCACTAATATTCTAATCCCTGGTGAGCCAGCAGAAAGGTGAGGCTCAGTTGCCTGTTACATTATGTGTTTTGCTTGGTAAGTGTTATATGCCTTTCACTGTTGATCCAATAAAGTCTTACCATTGTGTGATTCCCTCACCTGTGTTGCCTGAGTAGTGTTCCACCCATGGTTTAGGAGTTTGGGTGTTTAGTGGGATGAGCCCTGGCCCTTTCTAAAGGCGGCCAGGCCAGTGGACAAGAGCACCCACTGACCCCAGTGTCTCCATAGTAGCATAAAATGTACAAAAAGGATATATCATAGTTTAAAAAGTTATAATTAGCAAAGAGAGGTTTGTAACCTTGCACAGGCAAAACAGTCATAAGAATAATAAAGTCATAAGAAAACAATAAAAAACCTATTAAATCAGTGGTAAATCAATATCAGCAGGACTGAAATCCAGGAGGTAGGTATTGGCCACTTCTGATAAAGTGCAACAATATAATAACAAAATTATTCACCAGAGCACGCCATAGTAAAAGTGCCAATACATGGACCACACTGTGCACCGCCCCGACGCGCGTTTCGCCCACATCTTCGTCAACAGACTGTGACATCCAACATTGAAAAGGGATTATCTCAGATGGCACAGCCTCTTTAGTCAATGAAGGATGGTGTATTGTATCGTACTCGTTAAAAGATTAAAGTCATCTCCTGTTAGGGCAAAAGGACCATGAACTGGATCCGCAGCGATCAGCTGGTTTCCATGGTACATATAGAAGTCAGAAGATGGCTTCGGTAGGGTTCCATCCACACAGACATGATTTGCAGGATACTGGTCATCAACATCCCATGGTCACCAGACAGGAGCTGCCTTCTTCGTGCCAATATCCTCGGCTCCTATTCTTATGATGTTGACTGCAAATCAAATAGAGGAGTGCCAGCATGAAAGAGGTGGTCTACCGGGCTTTCACCCAGTGGCAACCTGCTAATAGCAGTGCTGCTGGACCAGGGTCCTGGGAAGCTGTTCACTCTTCTGGAATGTAAAATATTTTTAACACATTGGTGCGATGATCAGTATCTACATGAGACAGGACAATTTGGAGCCTCTGCAAGAACCGACAAGCAGTCACTTTACCAAAATCAATGGGACTGAGACAGTAGGGACCCCACAAAATTGAATGAAGAACCAAAGCGAAAGCTCAGTGATGCTCAGTCAAACCTCTCTTCTTGTGTTCAAACAATGAGGAGGAAAGGGAAATGTGACCACAACTCTTGTGATCAGTGGTGTCTCTGTCATGGGTGCCCGTCCTGTTGTCACCTGTGGGAACCTGAGGTCAGAAGGTCTCAGTGTGGATTAATCGCAGGCTTTCTGCAGAGCTCAATTGATGGTTTTAGAGATTTTTTTGATCTTCTATGCTGAAGGGGTTGAACTTGAGAACACTCTCATTGCTAGATGAGTTTTCTCTAAGCTTTCAGCTGTAATTTTAATTACCCTTCCCTTCTGCTATATCCGCCCACCTCTGACCTCACTCCATGCCAGTGCTAGAACCTGTGAACTTGCATGAGGAGAAGCTTGCTCATGGTTACCTATGGTGCTTTTGCTGTTGCAACATTAAAGCTTCACATTAAAGGAATTTCTAGAACCATATTATACATGTTGCCCTGACCGGATTCTCTGCCGACTTCTTGCTTTCCAGCCCCTTCATTCTCTTTGGGTGGGACAGAGGACGTTTAAGTAAATAATATTCAGGATCGCAACAAAGTATGATGCCCAGCCATCCCTATCTTCAAGCTTAATCTTGTGGACAGGGATTAGCCTAGGGATCCCTAGTTGAAGAGACAGCTCAGGTGTGCACTGTCCCTGCTACCTCACCGTCATGGTCATATTGTCTTCCTCTGTATGCTTGCTCTGTTGTGGTTGTTGGCTTAGAAACTGCTTCCCTTGTTCCTTAGGAGGTACGTGGTACTCTTGACAGCTGATCAAGAAGCAAGGCCAGGCAGTCATCTCCTAGTCCTGGAGTTAGGGATACTCCTATCTGTGCAGGTGCCTTTAGGGACTGCATAGTTGGAGTACTAGTCTGTACAGGAACCAGTTGGGTGGAGATGCAGCAACAGAGAGACTGGTTTCCCAATTTAGTGTGCGTGAGACCCAGTGGTCAATCATTTAAAGTCCCACATACATTTTGTAGTCTGGTGATGACAATATACAGAAGCCTAACCATTAAATGTGGTAGTCACCAAACTCACTCTACTAATCCTACCCCCACTTGTCCAATAGTGAGCATCTTCATCTGGGGTATATATGGGCAATGATTACAGTACGAAAGGTAGATATTCTGTAATATTATGTGAAACAAAAAAAAGAGGGGCGCTCCTAGAATAACACCCGGTAGTCAAGTGGAGGATGTTAGGGACAATTTAACTAACCTGGTGGGGTTATGCAGACTGCATAACCATGGTGAAAGACCTCTGGTGGCTAAGGTGCATCATGCGTGGTCCTGCTTCCAGATCCGGATTCTGGTGGGTCACGTGGGTTTGACGTCACCAAGGTCCTTCAGTCCCAGGTCCTGTTTGTTGTCCACCTGTGGATTCTGTGCTGCGCTGACTGCTAACCCACAAGGGGATATTGCGATAAGGAAGAATAATAGTGGGTGCTCAGAATCACAGGCAAGGGGCACAAATTAATATGGGTCTTCTTTCTCCATCACAACGCGTTTTGGCAGTTAACTCACCTGATGAAGGCAGAGCTAAAGGCGAAACGCGTCGTGATGGAGAAAGAGGACCACATCCTTAACTTGTGTCCCTTGCCTGTGATTCTGAGTGCCGATCTAACCACTTTTATTCTTCTTTCTATTCTGTCATATTACCCTTATCTTGACCTCATATTGCTTTGCTTCAAGGTCAAAGTAATTCCCAGTGGGAAAACCAGAAGAATTTCGTTTCCCTGGTGGGTGTGAGGTTTCACAATCCGACTGGTTTGGGGCTTTCTTTAAGCCGGTTAATCCATTACAGACTCTCAATGTATGTATTGCTGATTTCTGGAAAGCAAAGCACTGGGCTAAGAGTTCAGAACTCGAAGAGAAATGTTCTCGTTCCATTCCAATATTAATTAATTGAAGCTCGGCATAATTATGTAAAATTCTGTAAATGAATGCCATAAAAATAAGACTGCAGAAGATTCCCTATCCTTCCAAGTTGTCTAATAGGATCATAAGCGCTAAAAACTCAAATTTCATAAGCTCCAGGCAATGGTTTTATATACTTGAGCGGACAGAATTTCCAAATGTGGAGGATAACAATGCCGAGTCAGATTCTGCTAAGTAGTGAGCCATCTGTTTTTCTGATTGATGGGTGCACTAAAATCTATTATCTTTTCCTTGGGCTTTTGCTGAATGTAATCAGTGGTTAAACAGATACGAAAATTCTAGATTAATGGTATAATGCAATGCAGCCGGGAAGAGACGACAAATTTATGAGCAAAAGTAACAAAAATGTAGGAGCAATGCTCTGAAGAAATATCTGGGTAAGAAGCTCCACCCGTCCCTGAGACTCCTGGATTGCATGTCTCTGATTGGTTAGACAGTAAGTAGGATGTTCAGGGTGGGGCTTAGCGAATACTAAATATCAAAGAGGATTACATGTCCTGATTGGGCAGACAGTAAGTAGGATGCTCAGGGGCGGGGCTTAGCTAATACTAAATATCAAAGAGGATTGCATGTCTCTGATTGGGCAGACAGTAAGTAGGATGCTCAGGGGCAGGGCTTAGCTAATACTAAATATCAAAGAGGATTGCATGTCCTGATTGGGCAGACAGTAAGTAGGATGCTCAGGGGCGGGCTTAGCTAATACTAAATATCAAAGAGGATTCATGTCTCTGATTGGGTAGACAGTAAGTAGGATGCTCAGGGGTGGGGCTTAGCGAATACTACATAATATCAAAGAGAAATGCATTACCTTTTACAAAACTAATATTGACCTTACTCATTATAAGAAATAACTTGACTATTGCCCAGTGCATATTTTAGAGTCACTTGCAAGGCGTTATCTGCTTTGGACAAGTTTGTTAAAAGGATCCGTTGGCCATAAGCTTTTCACAGGATCAGATGGGATCTGGGTGGTCAATTTCCCTGCAGCACCATCACTGGGCAAATGAAGAATGAGACAGTTCCTATTGATGTATTGCTCATCTATTTCAGGTTATTCACTTTTCCCGACTCCTTTGGCCAGCTTCCCTCTTTGTCATGTTAAGGTGAAAGCCCAGCAAGCACCTCTGATATCATCCTAGACCTTATAAGACTGGCTCAGGTGCTGCACACTGCCTGAGTATTCAGGAACTACATCACCAGGCTACCACATGCTTTTCCTTGAATTAGGTTATGTACTCACGGTCCGGATTTGCTGCCTGTTGGACGCAGCACCTCTGGACCTGAGTGAAGCCGCTGGGAGACTGCAGCCGTCCTGTACTCACCATGTTGAGGTGCAGGGCGGCTTCTCCTTATGTGCACCCGATGGCAGCCGCTTTCCAACTCCGCAGCTGAAGTGAACATGCTGTGGAGAAGCGGAATGCCAGCAACAGCTGAAAGAACGCTGCGTGCTGGTTAAGCATAGTGAGATGGGGTTCTAGAAATCCTATCCACTATGCCTATACTGTACTATGCAGCGTTTTGGACTCAGTGGCAAGACGCTGCATCCAAAATGCTGCGACTACTGTCGGTGAGTATTAAATCTTTTCCAACCAAGTGTCTATTATCAATACAGCGACTCCTGACTGCATTCCAGCAACCTTCTCCTTCTTTCAAGCTCAGTCCAGCAATTACAATTGCTTGTTATTCCAATATGGGTTAAGGAGGAATTAAAACTTCACACCCACTGGTTCCTGTACAGACTAGTATCCTTAACTGCAAAACACAGTAATGGTTCCTGTACAGACTGGATATCACTAGTGATACAACTAAAATATCCCAGTCGGGCCTGTCTGCCTTAAAAGGCTGTCGAGTTGTTTCTCAAAGCTCCTGAGGAACCAGGGGGGAGGTTGCTACTCACAACAAACCAAGATAAGGCAAGCATGCAGAGATAAATGGGAACTCCATGTGAGGAAACATAAAGCACATGCACAAGGGGAAAAAAGGAGAAATAATAAATGCAAGCAAAGTAAAGTGAAATGGAGGAAAAGCAAATAAGAAAACACAAGTAATTACAAGACATGTCTCTGCCTAACAGAAAAAATCACTAGCTGAAGGGTTGGAACTCCTTAGTAGAAATCCAAGAATATTGCTATCAGAGAAGGCTGGAGAAAGGAGAGTATAAATAGCCTCACACGGGATGTGATAGGACAGAGACAATAAGGGAGAACACCTGATAACTGCAAACCAAAGGAAGAGAAACACAAAGATAAAACATTCAGTAGCATTTGTAAAAACACTGGCCAGACTGTATCTAAGCACAAGGTCACCGGATAAAGCTCCAAATCCGAGGCGTAACAGTGCTACTGTACTCTCAGCTCTTCTGCATCAAATTATGTTAACAAGATTGTCTCTTGTATCCTGATGCTGGACCCCGGATTGGAGACTTATATACCTGGTTGAGGACATATATACCAGGATGGGCCTAGGATGGGGACATATGTATCAGGATAGGTCTAGGATTGAGACATATGTAGCAGGAATGGAGACATATATATCAGAATAATGACATATATACCAGGATGGGCCTAGGATGGGGACATATGTATCAGGATAGGTCTAGGATTGAGACATATATAGCAGAAATGGAGACATATATATCAGAATAATGACATATATACCAGGATGGCCATCATATATACCAGGATGGGCCTAGGATGGGGACATATATACCAGGATTGGAGGCATATATACCAGGACGGACATCATATATACCAGGATGGGTCTAGGATGGGGACATATGTACCAGGACTGGAGGCATATATACCAGGATGAAGACATATATACCAGGATTAGAGGCATATATACCAGGATGAAGGCATATATACCGGGATTGGAGGCATATATACCAGGATGAAGACATATATACCAGGATGGGGACAAATATACCAGAATTGGAGACATATATACTAGGATAAATACATATATACCAGGATGGGGACATATATACCAGGATGGGCCTAGGATGGGGACATATATACCAGGATGGGCCTAGGATGGGGACATATATACCAGGATGGGCCTAGGATGGGGACATATATACCAGGATTGGAGGCATATATACCAGGACGGGCATCATATATACCAGGATGGGTCTAGGATGGGGACATATGTATCAGGATAGGTCTAGGATTGAGACATATATAGCAGAAATGGAGACATATATATCAGAATAATGACATATATACCAGGATGGCCATCATATATACCAGGATGGGCCTAGGATGGGGACATATATACCAGGATTGGAGGCATATATACCAGGACGGACATCATATATACCAGGATGGGCCTAGGATGGGGACATGTATACCAGGACTGGAGGCATATATACCAGGATGAAGGCATATATACCAGGATTGGAGGCATATATACCAGGATGGGGACATGTATACAAGGATGCGGACAAATATACCAGTATTGGAGACATATATACTAGGATAAATACATATATACCAGGATGGGGACATATATACCAGGATGGGCCTAGGATGGGGATATATATACCAGGATGGGCCTAGGATGGGGACATATATACCAGGATTGGAGGCATATATACCAGGACGGGCATCATATATACTAGGATGGGGACATATATACCAGCATTGGAGGCATATATACCAGGATTGGAGGCATATATACCAGGATGAAGACATATATACCAGGATGGGGACATGTATACAAGGATGCGGACAAATATACCAGAATTGGAGACATATATACTAGGATAAATACATATATACCAGGATGGGGACATATATACCAGGATGGGCCTAGGATGGGGACATATATACCAGGATGGGCCTAGGATGGGGACATATATACCAGGATTGGAGGCATATATACCAGGACGGGCATCATATATACCAGGATGGGCCTAGGATGGGGACATATATACCAGCATTGGAGGCATATATACCAGGATTGGAGGCATATATACCAGGATGAAGACATATATACCAGGATGGGGACATATACAAGGATGAGGGCATATATATAAAGATGGGCTTATGATGGGGACAAATATACCAGGATTGGAGACATAAATAAGGATGAGGACATATATACCAGGAAGGGGGCCATATATATCAGGATGAGGATATATATGAGGTAGCTTGTGCTTACTCTCCACACACACTTTAGGCAATAATGTCATGAGCTGTTCTTCAGCCATGACGATCAGTTCTGTAAATCCGTCCCACCCCAGCAATATCAATGAGGTATGAGGTCACCGGCGCCTCCAGCCTCAGTGATGTCACCAGGTCTTCGCCGACGATGCTTGAACCAATTCTACCTTGCAAGTAATGACAGATTTTGTATCACAGGGCGGAAAATATTCTGCATATTTCTATTCTAATACGTCTTCTTTAATAATGTGCTACGGTTGAATCATCTGGCGGTTAACTCATTACAGAAACGGGAAGCATCCGTCCTGATGATGGACTGTCTGCA
Source organism: Allobates femoralis (assembly GCA_033576535.1). Taxonomy (NCBI): domain Eukaryota; kingdom Metazoa; phylum Chordata; class Amphibia; order Anura; family Aromobatidae; genus Allobates; species Allobates femoralis. The sequence continues at coordinate 125,352,492 of JARQOC010000007.1, forward strand.
GCCCGACTTATTAGAAACAGTATCATCCTTGGCCGTGTCCCAGGTGCGGGATCTACGGTCTTTAATCAGACGCATATTCGAGGGATTATTGGGTTGGAGGAAGCCGTATACAACTTGCCCAGGAAAGCTATTAGCGCAAATGGGAGTTTGGAGAAGAAGCGATGAGAGTCCGCTAAAGACATCACCCGCAATACAAATAGCGCTTCTAACATTGGGAACGTTGGACTAGACCGCCTTCGTCCGGCAGACAATTAAGCTCGGTAAGTAATTCTATGTTGTGAAGGATTGGTTTTTATTTTATATTTTTTTTTTATGGAAAGGTTATGTGTTCATTCGCGGCAGAACTTCAAAAAAAATTATAAAGGTGAAATTCTCTTAGTTAAAGTTTTACGAAACAATATTTGAAAGGTCAGCGGCACTCAACACCGAGCGGGGCTTTAATATATAACTAATTTGGGGAAATGCTGCGTTTTTTAAAGGTTATCGAGCGGTTTCGAGATTCAGGATTGTTTTGTAAGGGGATTAATGTTCTGGATATTTAAAAAAAAAAAATAAAATAAAATAAAAAATGCTCCGTCTAAAACCCTCATTAGCAGGTAATTCTCTTGTTTCAGGTCTTCCTCGCTGGAAAGTCACATATTGCTTCTCCCGGAGAATGTCAGCAGACATTTCTGTTCTGTGTAGATGAAATATGTCTGTGTGTCAATTATTCCCCAGCTCACCGGTTAGACACTGCAGGCTCATTTGCACCAGTGCACATTCTTGAAATTTTTGGAAAACCTCCATACAGTAGATAAGGTGGGATGGATTTCCCATTGACATGCCACAGGCGAGATCTCTTGGAGATAAGGATACATGCTCACATGCTTTATTTCTGACATTGGGTTTCCATGTCAGCAGAAACAGATTATAATTAAAGAGGGAGCACATAGGGGTGAAACTGTAGGGGCTCAAAGGCTCCTCGTCAAGCACAGACTATGGGATGTCCAGCACACGGTGCGACACAGAGGTACAACCGGGATAGAAAGAGAGAGGAAGGCGCCAAGGAGAGAATAGACTCCTCCAAATAGTAACCTGTGTCTGAACCATGAACTCCCCTAGTGTGCCTAAGCGGGTCTTTCACACGCACAGACTATGGGATGTCCAGCACACGGTACGACACAGAGGTACAACTGGGATAGAAAGAGAGAGGAAGGCGCCAAGGAGAGAAGAGACTCCTCCAAATAGTAACCTGTGTCTGAACCATGAACTCCACTAGTGTGCCTAAGCGAGTCTTTCACACGGACAAACTATGGGATGTCCAGTACACGGTGCGACACAGAGGTACAACAAGGATAGAAAGAGAGAGAAAGGCGCCAAGGATAGAAGAGACTCCTCCAAATAGTAACCTGTGTCTGAACCATGAACTCCCCTAGTGTGCCTAAGCGGGTCTTTCACACGCACAGACTATGGGATGTCCAGCACAGGTACGACACAGAGGTACAACCGGGATAGAAAGAGAGAGGAAGGCGCCAAGGAGAGAAGATACTCCTCCAAATAGTAACCTGTGTCTGAACCATGAACTCCCCTAGTGTGCCTAAGCGGGTCTTTCACACGCACAGACTATGGGATGTCCAGCACACGGTGCGACACAGAGGTACAACCGGGATAGAAAGAGAGAGGAAGGCGCCAATGATAGAAGAGACTCCTCCAAATATTAACCTGTGTCTGAACCATGAACTCCCCTAGTGTGCCTAAGCGGGTCTTTCACACGCACAGACTATGGGATGTCCAGCACACGGTACGACACAGAGGTACAACCGGGATAGAAAGAGAGAGGAAGGCGCCAAGGAGAGAAGAGACTCCTCCAAATAGTAACCTGTGTCTGAACCATGAACTCCCCTAGTGTGCCTAAGCGGGTCTTTCACACGGACAAACTATGGGATGTCCAGTACACGGTGTGACACAGAGGTACAACAAGGATAGAAAGAGAGAGAAAGGCGCCAAGGATAGAAGAGACTCCTCCAAATAGTAACCTGTGTCTGAACCATGAACTCCCCTAGTGTGCCTAAGCGGGTCTTTCACACGCACAGACTATGGGATGTCCAGCACACGGTGCGACACAGAGGTACAACCGGGATAGAAAGAGAGAGGAAGGTGCCAAGGATAGAAGAGACCCCTCCAAATAGTATCCTGTGTCTGAACCATGAGCTCCCCTAGTGTGCCTATGCGGGTCTTTCACCTGCCCGCTGTCAGATGCCTAGTCCATCATTGGTGCCAAGGCCGGTGAGTACACTAAAAGTCACCGCTGCTGTACTACAGGGTGGGCCATTTATATGCATTCCCTAAATAAAGTTGGATCCAAGATGGCCGACTTCAAAATGGCCGCCATAGTCACCACCCATCTGGAAAAGGGTCCCCCCTCCCATATACTAATGTGCAACAAACAGGAAGTTGAAATCGCCAACTATTCCCATTTTATTTAGGTGCATCCATATAAATGGCCCACACTATACTGTAAATGGCCCACCCTGTATAATGCAGAGGAAGAAGGACAGAACGGGAAACAGACAATAGGATACTCAACAAACTTCAATTCTACAGCCAAACAACAGGACTGCAGGCTCCAACAGCAGAATTTTAGAAATCCAGAGGCAACTAGAGCCTTCTTCCCTCCAATGTGGTCAGAACAGAATGAATCTATTACTGGCATCAAGTGATGGAGCATGTGACCATTTAATGGGGATGGATGTGGTCATAAACTAACTGCACCTGAGATACTACAAGAACCAAAAACTACAAACAAACAAAGAGTCACACTGTTTGGAATGAATCTATTACCGGCATCAGGTGATGGGGCATGTGACTATTTAAAGGGAATGGGTGTGGTCATAAACCAGCTACACCTGAGATAGAACTGACCAAGAATTACAAACAAAGAAAGAGTTACATTTTTTGGTATGAATCTATAATATATTTCTGTATTCTGTGTTTGTAAAGAGATAATGTGTCAGTTCTCTTCTTAATTTTGCTACATTGTAGCAAAGAAAAACAGCCAAATAAAAACAAAAAATATTAAAAAAAAAAAAAAAAAAAAAAATTAACAAAAGCAATTGGCAATAATTGAACGTTATTGTATCCGTAAATGATTTTCCTCGGCACTGTCCCCCCCAGATCGCACAGGCGGAAGCAGCGACATAGGTATTCTCATTTTGAATAGGTCACTGTGTTTAGTTTTGTTTACAAATTGGCGTCCTTAGAGAAAATCGAAGTTGACAGTGTATATGAAAAGTATCGATTCCCGGTGACGACACCGGCACCTGCCAAGAGTTCAGCGCGCTGATGAAATGTACTATAGATCTGATAGGAACAGAGGAGCAGTAATGGCAGCAATTAACATCACAATCCACAAAATGCAAAAGGATCCAGGAAAAGAAAGAAAACAACGATCTAAATGTTTTCAGAAAATGGATTGTTGTGTGGGATGAATATTCCCAGCGAGAATCACCGAAGGAAAGGTTTATTTCTCTACATCTCTGAATCTGTCAGATGAATCTGTACAATGTAAGGAAAAATACAACCCACGATAAAGCCACAAACAAGTATTATAGGGCTGCATATGGGAACTACATGTAGAGTATAATAGGGAGAAAGAAAGTGAGAAGAAAGAGAGAAAGAAAGAAAGAAAGAAAAGAAAGAAAGAAAAGAAAGAAAGAAAGAAAGAAAGAAGAAAGAAAGAAAGAAAGAAAGAAAGAAAGAAGAGAGAAAAGAAAGAAACAAAAAGAGAAATAAAGACAGAAAGAGAGAAACAGAGAAAGGAGAAAGAAAGAAAGAGAAGAAAGAAAGAAAGAGAGAAGAAGAAAGAAAGAAAGAAGAAAAGAAAGAAAGAAGAGAAAAAAGAAAGAAAGAAAGAAAGAAAGAAAGAAAAAGAAAGAAAGAAAGAAAGAGAAAGAAAGAAGAAGAAAGAAAGAGAAGAAAGAAAGAGAGAGAGAGAGAAAAGAAAGAAAGAAAAAGAGAGAAATAAAGACAGAAAGAGAGAAACAGAGAAAGAAGAAGAAAGAAAGAAAGAAGAGAAGAGAAAGAAAGAAAGAAAGAAAGAAAGAAAGAAAGAAAGAAAGAAAGAAAGAAAGAAAGAAAAAGAAAGAAGAGAAAGAAAGAAAAAAAGAGAAAGAGAAAGAAAGAAGAGAGAAGAGAAAAGAAAGAAAGAGAAGAGAAGAAGAAAGAAAGAAAGAAAGAGAAAGAAAGAAAGAAAGAAAGGAGAGAGAAAAGAAAGAAAGAAAGAAGAGAAAGAAAGAAAGAAGAAAGAAAGAAAGAAAAGAAAGAAAGAAAGAAAGAAAGAAAGAAAGAGAAGAGAAAGAAAGAAAGAGAAAGAGAAAGAAAGAAAGAAAGAAAGAAGAAAGAAAGAGAAGAGAAAGAAAGAAAGAAAGAAAGAAGAAGAAAGAAAGAAAGAAGAGAAGAAAGAAAGAAAAGAAAGAGAAAGAAAGAAAGAGAAGAAGAGAAAGAAAGAAGAAAGAAGAAAGAAAGAAAGAGAGAGAAAGAAAGAAGAGAAAGAAAGAAAGAGAGAGAGAGAAAGAAAGAAAGAAAGAAGAAAGAAAGAGAGAAAGAAAGAAAGAGAAAGAAAGAAAGAAAGAAGAAAGAAAGAAGAAAGAAAGAGAAGAAAGAAAGAAAAAGAAAGAAAGAAAGAAGAAGAGAAAGAAAGAAAGAAGAGAAGAGAAGAAAAGAAAGAAAGAAAAGAAAGAGAAGAAAGAAAGAAGAAGAGAAGAAAGAAAGAAAGAAAGAAAGAAGAAAGAAGAGAGAAAGAAAGAAAGAGAAAGAGAAAAGAAGAGAAAGAAAGAAGAAAGAAGAAAGAAAGAGAAGAGAAGAAAGAAAGAAAGAAAGAAAGAAAAGAGAGAAAGAAAGAAAGAAGAGAAAGAGAGAGAGAGAGAAAGAAAAGAAAGAAAGAAAGAGAGAAGAAAGAAAGAAAGAGAAAGAAAGAAGAAAGAAAAGGAAGAAAGAAAGAAGAGAAGAAAGAAGAAAAAGAAGATGGATTGATGATTATACATAGATATAGAAAATAGATAATAGAAAGATACATATCATGAAAAACAATTAAAGGCAGCATACAAAATTTAAGAAAGAGTGGACTTTACCAGCCATGTGGCCTCAAGGGATATTAAAGTCCATGTTTGCTTGATTTTTGTATGCTGCCTTTTCACTTTTTATTTGGATATCGATAGATAGATAGATAGATAGATAGATAGATAGATAGATAGATAGATAGATAGATAGATAGATAACTAGAAATAAATTCTCTGCAGCACTCAGCCACTACCAATGATGCACACATGCTAACAAGCAGTCTATAGTTGAGGAAAAAAATTTAAAAAACTTACGTTTTTTTCAAAAAACTCAAAATTCTTATTTTTAATTTTTTGGGGTTCTTGGTACATACATTGGCCAATATTCGTTTGCTCATCAACCACGACACGGTGACCTCAGGTCTGATGGGTTCTAACTCTGACATCCCTGTCCCTGTGTGACTGTAAACTTATAAACTGAAGTGTTACCGTGAACCGTTACCAGTAAAGTATCCGTACAGAGTCAGCAAGCCTCCAGTGTTTTATACTGTTAAGTTAAGAAGTAGCTGCTGCCACAAAAACCAGCTCAGCAGCAGAACTGCCCCGGGGACCCCGCTCCACCTGCAGGGAGTGTTATCAACTGGCTGCCATACCACCATCCCCGGTGGTCGGATAGCGGCGCTGGTGAGATCACCAGAAACTGCAGGTGGCGTCACGAGAATTTACACTTTTATTTTTATTATTTTTCCTTTTTACCCAGTGACCCCCAAGGGTCCAGGCCCCGCCACCGGCCACCGAGACATCACATCGCACCCAGCAAATGCTAGGGTACCAAGTTCCCAAAGATCCCTGGGCGGGTCAATCGCACCACTCTGTTTTTCTCTCTCTTTCTCTCTCTCTCCCTTCTCTCTCCTCTCTCTTTCTCTCTCTTCTCTCCCGCTCTCTCTCCTCCCCTTCCTCTCTCTCTGTCCTCTCCTCTCTCTCTCCTCTCTCTCTCTCTCCTCCCCTTCCTCTCTCTCTCCTCTCTTCTCTCTCTCCTCTCTTTCTTCTCCCCTCTCTCCTCTCTCTCTCCCCCTCTTTCTCTCTCTCATCTGTCTTGTCTCTCTCCACCCCTTCCGCTCTTCTCTCACTCTCTCTCCTCTCTTTCCCGCTCTCTTCTCCCTGTCTTTTCGCTCTCCTCTCTCTCTCTCTTCTCTTCTCTCTCTGTTCTCTCTCTCCTCTCTTTCTTCTTCCCTCTCTCTCCTCTCTCTTTCCCCCCTCTTTCTCTCTCTCATCTCTCTTGTCTCTCTCCTCTCTCTCCTCTCCTTCTGCTCTTCTCTCACTCTCTTTCTTCTCTTTCCCTCTCTCTTCTCCCTTTCTTTTCTCTCTCCTCTCTCTCCTCTTTCTCTCCTTTCTCTATTCCTCTCTCTCTCACTCTCATTCTCTCTCCTGTTCACTCTTCTCTTTGTTGTGTTACATTTTTCAGCCACTTGAGATAATAATGTATTGACTGTGGTTTGTAGCAATTTAATTTCCATCAGAGGAGTTGGGAGGCAGCCGGAGATTCAGCCGGGAAGGCAGCGGGCCATCAACCGGGGAAGGCAGCGGGCCATCAACCGGGGAGGCAGCAGGCCATCAGCGGGGGAGGCAGCGGAGCAGGCAGTCAGCAGGGAGCAGCGGGCCTTTAGCCGGGGAGGCAGCGGGCCTTCAGCCGGGGAGGCAGCGGGCACCTATGTCTCCTCAGAACTGATGAGAGACCGAAAGGTGGAAACAGCAATCTATTCTACACTAAGGCATTTTTGAAATTGCATAATTATCAACTACTCTATACAACATACTGTATATATATATATTTATACATATTTATGTTGTATATATACAATGAGGATGGGGTCTCAAAGGCACGGCCGCTGATCACTATGTCTCTAGGATAGGGGGGCTTCCTTTGTTTGCACCCTGTGAACCTTACCATGGTTTTGCAAAGCCATATAGACAGTCCCTGTATGGAGGTCTACAAGGGTCCATACAGGGGCATAACTACAATAGGTGCAGGGGTTGCAATTGCACCAGACCCTGCAGTCTAGGGAGTCCCAAAGGTCCCATTGGCCTATAGAAAAAGACCACTGCTATTAAAGATTTGCAATAATTTGGGGTCCCATTGGCGTTTTCACATCGAGACCCATGAGTTTCAAGTTACGTCACTGGGTCCATAGTATGGACAAGTACACGCTCTATATGTTGCCTCCTTAAAGGGGTTGTCTGGGACTAAGATAATGATGACCTATACTATTGAAATGAATAGGAACTGAGCTGCAGTACCTAAAAAAGGCCACTATACAGTGTGCAGAGCTGTGGGGTGTCAGCACTGTGCACCATCCGGCTACCACCAGAGCTAAAACAGGCTATTGATGGTGTAAACCCCCCACCGATCTGAATTGATGACCTTTCCAAAATATGATCAACAAATAAGTCTTGGACAACCCCTTTAAGGCACTATATAGTCAATTTAAGGAATGAGGATGCCTCTGTAGAACAGCAAGGGGTGGAGGAAATCCAACACATAGAACCATAGAAATAAGAAGGTTAAATATAACAAGCCATATATATTAACGGCTTTCTAGAGATTCTGCAATATGGAAATCTGGCCAAGATATCCGTTTTGAGCCGTTGACCTCAGACAAACGTCAAACTAGGGAAGCTAAAGGTCTCATGCAATTGACACAGAGAATACAGTGAACAAAACTGATACAATGTGTTATTTCAAGTCCTAGGAGGTGGAGCCTGACACATGTAGTTAAGCACCGCCCCCGCAGAACAGGCCCTGGGATCATACAATGTATTGGTTATGTTTTTAATGGTCTTTATGTGGATGATTCTCTCTTTTCTAGACTTTTCCTCAATCTTTTCTAATTTAGAGCAGTCTATTATTTTCCTGAGCAATTTAACACAGTAAAGATATTAATACATTTGCGTTAAATTGTATCCTGTGTTTAAATACGCTGCAGATGAAACCCTAGACCCCTGCTTAATTGCTGTGAGAGACTAGCCTTGATTTCTCAGTGTGAAAAACTGATACAATGTGTTATTTCAAGTCCTCGGGGGTGGAGCCTGACACATGTAGTTAAGCACCACCCCCGCAGAACAGGCGCTGGGATTATACAATGTATTGGTTTAGTTTTTAATGGTCTTTACGTGGATGATTCTCCCTTTTCTAGACTTTTTCTCATTCTTTTCTAATTTAGAGCAGTTCTGTTATTTTCCTGAGCAATTTAACACAGTAAAGATATTAATACATTTGCGTTAAATTGTATCCTGTGTTTAAATACGCTGCGGATGAAACCCTAGACCCCTGCTTAATTGCTGTGAGAGACTAGCCTGATTTCTCCAAGATCAGGCACATACTTGCCTACCCTTGACCCCCGGGTGCCAAGTCTGTCCCAGATAGCAGTTTTTATTCATTGGCCCTTGACAGATGTAACAGTAGGCCTATGAAAAGGAGTGAAGTCCCCTCACAACCCATATGCAATTGACACAGAGAATACAGGGTGAAAAACTGATACAATGTATTATTTCAAGTCCTAGGGGGTGGAGCCTGACACATGTAGTTAAGCACCACCCCAGCAGAACAGGCACTGGGATTGTACAATGTATTGGTTTAGTTTTTAAACGGTCTTTATGTGGATGATTCTCCCTTTTCTAGACTTTTCCTCATTCTTTTCTAATTTAGAGCAGTTCTGTTATTTTCCTGAGCAATTTAACACAGTAAAGATATTAATATATTTGTGTTAAATTGTATCCTGTGTTTAAAATACGCTGCGGATGAAACCCTAGACCCCTGCTTAATTGCTGTGAGAGACTAGCCTGATTTCTCCAAGATTAGGCACATAGTGGCCTACACCTTGACCCCCGGGTGCCAAGTCTGTCCCAGACAGCAGTTTTTATCCTTTGGCCCTTGACAGCTGTCCCAGTAGGGATATAATAGGCCTATGAAAAGGAGTGAAGGCTCCACACAACCCATATGCAATTGACGCAGAAAATGCAGTGTGAAAAACTGATACAAAGTGTTATTTCAAGTCCTAGAGGGTGGAGCCTGATGCATGTACTTAAGCACCGCCCCCGCAGAACAGGCACTGGTATTTTACAATGTATTGGTTTCGTTTTTAATGGTCTTTATGTGGATGATTCTCCCTTTTCTAGACTTTTCCTCATTCTTTTCTAATTTAGAGCAGTTCTGTTATTTTCCTGAGCAATTTAACACAGTAAAGATATTAATACATTTGTGTTAAATTGTATCCTGTGTTTAAATACGCTGCGGATGAAACCCTAGACCCCTGCTTAATTGCTGTGAGAGACTAGCCTGATTTCTCCAAGATTAGGCACATACTTGCCTACACTTTGACCCCCGAGTGCCTCCTTCAGAATTAATCTCCTAAGGTTCTGGGATTTGCTTAGCACATGGAGCAGAGTCACTTATGGGGAGAGGTGTCTAATAAAATGAAATGACTTTCCAGACTCTTTCCTGCCTCTTTGAAATCTCTCCTCTTTTCCTCGACTTCACACATCTTTTAACAAGTCGTTTTAATCTTTCAGTACTCGGAGAGCCGGTTCTGCACGGCTTCCTCGCCTTGGCAGCAGCAAAGTGGTTAATTAACAAGTGAGGCATTCATTCTAGACGCTTTTCAATCTATTTATTTCAAGACAGATGATTTAGAAAATTAAAGAAAAAAAAAAACTTGAAATAATAAGAGATTTTCTTTTTTTTACTTTTTTTTTCAACAGTTATCCGAGCAGACGAAGTCCCTCCATCTCATCTTCAAAAGAAAGAGAAGACAGGAAAGTTCTGATTCATAAGTAACAAAGAGGAGCCGATCGCAAAATAACAACTCTGCCGACGTTCTCTGTTATTTCTCCTGGAAATAGAAGCGACCACTGACACAAGAGCGTCTCAATGAATTAGAATATCATCAAAAAGCTAAGTGACACACATATATTATATAGAGCCATCACACACAGAGGGATCTATTTCATGTGTTTATCTCTGTTAATGTTGATGATTAATGAAAACCCAAAGGTCGTTATCTCAGAGAATTAAAGTAGGGAGGATGAAGGGTCTGAGAGATGAAATATGACCTGAATAGGTATCAGAGGCTTCACCTTGTGTGGTTGTGAGAGTCACAACCACTATAAAAGGAGATCACGGCTGATGCAGTCCCCAGGGAGGATGAAGGGTTAAACACCACCACACATCAAAGGGTAAATATAATATTGATTTATTAGTCAACGCGTTTCAGGGCTCCCTGATACATGGCAATATGATATTGATTTGTCCTGAGGAAGAGGCCAGGGAGGTCTGAAACGTGTTGACTAATAAATCAATAATATAATCACCATTTGATGTCTCATGGAATACGGCAGCTTGGCGTTTAACCCTTCATCCACGCTGGGGACTGCAGCAGCCGTGATCTGCTTTTATAGTGGTTGTGACTCTCACAACCACACAAGGAGAAGCCTCTGATACCTATTTAGGTCATATTTTATCTCTCAGACCCTTCATCCTCCCTATTTTAATTTTCTGAGATAATGACCTTCGGATTTTCATTGATAATCATCAACATTAACAGAAATAAAAACATGAAATAGATCCCTCTGTGTGTAATGACTGTATATAATATATGGGTGTCACTTTATGTATTGAATTACTGAAATAAATTGACTTTTTGATGATCTTCTAATTCATTGAGATCCTGTATGTGTGTATTTCCTCCGTTTAATTACTGTTTACACTGTTTGGAGAAGAGGGTGAATCGGTAAAAGTTAATTATTATATATCCATGCAACTTCTTTGCCCTCTTACTTGTTATAACTACATTTTTTATGTAGGAAGGTGTCCTGGATAACAGTGGAGGAAATGGGACCTGCATTTGACCCCTATTCTCATGGGTCACAAGGCTCTGACCTCTATACTCTGTGTGCCCATAAAACCAGCATTCACATTTGCATGCTGCATAGCATACTATGGTGGCATGCAAAAGTTTGTGCACCCATGGTCAAAATTCCTTAACGATTCTACAAGGGATTGCCTCTGTCTTAGCCTTAACTTTACATACCCACTACTTATTGTCTAAAATAAAAACTCCACAACTTCTACTTTGGAACAAATGGCCACAGCTTTTATTAACCAAACAAAATATATATAATATATACCGCCCCTGCAATGGCAAGAATGCCACCCCCAGTGTAATACCGCATATATATGTATCCCCATGAACCATAACCAAAACAACCGATAGGTCCGTTCCAGAAGCGCAAACCATTCCTATCCCCTCACTGTAAACAGAAGCACCAACCATTCCTAACCCCTCGCTGTAAACAGAAGCACCAACCATTCCTATCCCCTCGCTGTAAACAGAAGCACCAACCATTCCTATCCCTCGCTGTAAACAGAAGCACCAACCATTCCTAACCCCTCGCTGTAAACAGAAGCACCAACCATTCCTAACCCCTCGCTGTAAACAGAAGCACCAACCATTCCTATCCCCTCACTGTAAACAGAAACACCAACCATTCCTATCCCCTCGCTGTAAACAGAAGCACCAACCATTCCTATCCCCTCGCTGTAAACAGAAGCACCAACCATTCCTATCCCCTCGCTGTAAACAGAAACACCAACCATTCCTATCCCCTCGCTGTAAACAGAAGCACCAACCATTCCTATCCCCTCGCTGTAAACAGAAGCACCAACCATTCCTATCCCCTCGCCGTAAACAGAAGCACCAACCATTCCTATCCCCTCGCCGTAAACAGAAGCACCAACCATTCCTATCCCCTCGCCGTAAACAGAAGCACCAACCATTCCTATCCCCTCACTGTAAGAAGAAGCACCAACCATTCCTATCCCCTCGCCGTAAACAGAAGCACCAACCATTCCTATCCCCTCGCTGTAAACAGAAGCACCAACCATTCCTATCCCCTCGCTGTAAACAGAAGCACCAACCATTCCTATCCCCTCGCCGTAAACAGAAGCACCAACCATTCCTATCCCCTCGCCGTAAACAGAAGCACCAACCATTCCTATCCCCTCACTGTAAGAAGAAACACCAACCATTCCTATCCCCTCGCTGTAAACAGAAGCACCAACCATTCCTATCCCCTCACTGTAAACAGAAGCACCAACCATTCCTATCCCCTCGCCGTAAACAGAAGCACCAACCATTCCTATACCCTCGCTGTAAACAGAAGCACCAACCATTCCTATCCCCTCGCTGTAAACAGAAGCACCAACCATTCCTATCCCCTCGCCGTAAACAGAAGCACCAACCATTCCTATACCCTCGCTGTAAACAGAAGTACCAACCATTCCTATCCCCTCGCTGTAAGAAGAAACACCAACCATTCCTATCCCCTCGCTGTAAACAGAAACACCAACCATTCCTATCCCCTCACTGTAAACAGAAACACCAACCATTCCTATCCCCTCACTGTAAACAGAAGCACCAACCATTCCTATCCCCTCGCTGTAAACAGAAGCACCAACCATTCCTATCCCCTCACTGTAAGAAGAAACACCAACCATTCCTATCCCCTCACTGTAAACAGAAGCACCAACCATTCCTATCCCTCACTGTAAACAGAAACACCAACCATTCCTATCCCCTCGCTGTAAGAAGAAACACCAACCATTCCTATCCCCTCACTGTAAACAGAAACACCAACCATTCCTATCCCCTCACTGTAAACAGAAGCACCAACCATTCCTATCCCCTCGCTGTAAACAGAAACACCAACCATTCCTATCCCCTCACTGTAAACAGAAGCACCAACCATTCCTATCCCCTCACTGTAAGAAGAAACACCAACCATTCCTATCCCCTCGCTGTAAACAGAAACACCAACCATTCCTATCCCCTCACTGTAAACAGAAGCACCAACCATTCCTATCCCCTCACTGTAAACAGAAGCACCAACCATTCCTATCCCCTCGCCGTAAACCAACAGCCCAGATGTCACCCCAGCCACAGTCAAAACCAGCTCAAAGGGTGGGGCATCATCTCGTTAAATACCCCCCAATCTTGCAGGAGCTACGCTCACAAGTTCCCATCTGCTTTACCGAAGCCACCTCTCCATTAGTGAGTTCTTCCCACAATGGAATGTCAGTATTACCAGGCTCTGGAATCTCGGACCTATCCCCCGCTGTCACAACTTCACCCAACGCTTTACCTCTTATTGACAACACATTTTTTTTTAATTTAACTTTTTCTCCTTTTATATTAATTAATTTTACTTATATTTCTTTTTTTTTTTTAAACAAAAGAAATTAGGGCGGGTGGGTGGGCATAAAGATGTTGTGTGCTCAGCCAAAGAGGAAGTACCAACCCCCTACCTGCCTCTTTCTACTCCCCCTTACACCCACCCCACTAATCCTCCCCACCAATCCTCACTCCCCAATCCTGCACCATCCCAAACTCCCCAAGAATGCACTCCTGCATTCAACCCCTAAGACCCCCGTACCCTCCCGATCGTCACGGGCTTGTTCACCCCTATAGGATTCTCTGGCCCTTCTGTTATTGTGAAAAGTTGAAGATGAAATGATCTCTAAAAAGAATAAAGTTAAAGATGACACATTTCCTTTGTATTTTGGGTGAAAAGAGTATTGATATCTTTTACATTTTAAAAAGTTATAATTAGGAACATGGCCCAATGCAAAAGTTTGGACACCCTTGGAGATTTATATGCCCAACGTTGACCAAGGTTTTAGACCTTAATTATCCGGTTAGGGTTATGGCTTGTTCATTATCAAGAGAGGCAAATTTCATAGTTTTATAAAAAACCAGCCTCCTCTAACCTTGTGCCAACAAACAGCAGTCATGCGATCTTCTAAGCAGCTGCCGAGCACTCTGAAAATGAAAATGGTGGAGGCCCACAAAGCAGGAGAAGATAGCAAAGCGTTTTCAAATTGCCCTTTCCTCAGTTTGAAACTGCAGTTACCAGGAGCAGTGGAGGTCAAGATAAGGTCTGGAAGACCAAGCCAAATTTCCATGAGAGCTGCTCGGAGGATTGCTAGAGAGGCAAATCAGAAGACTCGCTTTACTGCAGAAGACTTTTAGGATAATTTAGTAGACTGTGGAGTTGTGATACATTGTTCTACTGTTCAGAGACACCTGCACAAATAAGGCCTTCATGGAAGAGTCATCAGAAGAAAACCTCTCCTGCATCCTCACCATAAAATTCAGTGTCAGAGGTATGCAAAAGAACATCTAAACAAGCCTGACGCATTTTGGAAACAAGTCCTGTCAATCGTTGATGTTAAAATAAAACTCATTGGCCACAATGATCAACGGTATGTGTGCTGAAAAAACAGCACAGAATTTTAGGAAAAGAACATCTAGCCAACCATTAAGCATGGGGGTGGATCATTCATGTTTTGAGATTCTTGATTCAAACATAACATCATCTGTAAAAAAAAAGCTTAAATTGAAAAGTGAACGGCTTCTACAATTGGATAAAAATCCATGTTAATGGCATGAGGGAGATTTCACGGGTAGAGGGAAGAATGGATTCAATGAAATTTCAACAAATTATTGATGCAAAAATAACACCATCTGAAAAAAAGCTGAAGTTAAAAAGAGGATGGCTTCTCCAAATGGATAATGATCCTAAACACATGTCAAAATCTACAGTAAACCTCAAAAGGCACAAGCTGAAGGTGTTACAATGGCCTCACAGTGCCCTGATCTGAACAACATGACAAATCTGTGGTGAGACCTCAAAGAGCAGAGCATTCAAGGCAAGCCAGGAATCTCACAGAACTGGAAGATGAGCCAAAAACCTCACACAACTGGAAGATGAGCCAGGAATCTCACAGAACTGAAAGATGAGCCAGATATATCACAGAACTAGATGATAAACCAGGAATCTCATAGAACTGGAAGATGAGCCAGGAATCTCATAGAAGTGAATTGTGAGACAGGAATCTCACAGAACTGGAAGATAAACCAGGAATCTCACAGAACTGGAAGAAGAGCCAGAAATTTCACAGAATTGGAAGTTGAGCCGAGAATCTCATAGAACTGAAAGATGAGCCAGGAATCTCGCAGAACTGGAAGACAAGCCAAGAATCTCACAGAACTGGAAGACAAGCCAAGAATCTCACAAAACTGGAAGATAAATCAGGAATCTCACAGAACTGGAAGATAAATCAGGAATCTCACAGAACTGGAAGACGAGTCAGAAATTTGACAGAACTGGATGATAAACCAGGAATCTCATAGAACTGGAAGATGAACAAGGAATCTCACAGAACTGGAAGAGGAGCCAGGAATCTCATGGAAGTGTAATGTGAGACAGGAATCTCACAGAACTGGAAGATAAACCAGAAATCTCACAGAACTGAAAGATGAGCCAGGAATCTTGCAGAACTGGAAGACAAGCCAAGAATCTCACAGAACTGGAAGACAAGCCAAGAATCTCACAGAACTGGAAGACAAGCCAAGAATCTCACAGAACTGGAAGATAAATCAGGAATCTCACAGAACTGGAAGATAAATCAGGAATCTCACAGAACTGGAAGACGAGTCAGAAATTTGACAGAACTGAAAGATGAGCCAGGAATCTCACAGAACTGGAAGATGAGCCAGGAATCTCACAGAACTGGAAGATGAACCAGGAATCTCATAGAACTGGAAGATGAACAAGGAATCTCACAGAACTGGAAGAGGAGCCAGGAATCTCACAGAACTGGAAGATGAGCCAGGAATCTCACAGAACTGGAAGAGGAGCCAGGAATCTCACAGAACTGGAAGATGAGCCAGGAATCTCACAGAACTGAAAGATAAGCCAGGAATCTCTCACAAACAACTGGAAGACTTTTCCAAGGAAGAATGGATGAAAATTTCTCACACAAGAACCAAGAGGCTGTTGGCTGCTACAACAAGTGTTTACAAGCCATGATACTTGATAAAGTGGGTGCTCCTAGGTGCTAACCATGTAGGATACCCAAACTTATGCATCAGTCCATTTTCCTTTTTGTAATTTTTTAATGTAAAATATATGCTTGCTTTAAATACAAAGGAAATGTGTCATCTCTAACTTTATACCTTTTAGAGATCATTTCATCTTCAACTTTCTTAACCATTTACAGTAACAGTAATATTGACCAGGGGTGCACATACTTTTACATGTCACTGTTCACCGCAGAGGTATTCATCTCTGTAAGCATGGACACACTGTATGATCCAGTGATCCCAAATCCAAGAGAATTACCAAAATTTTTTGGGGAAAATGTCTTTTTCTTTAGGTAACGACTCCGGAGGCCAATATTAATCTGATTGAAAGACTGAAAACTCAGATCAGGATGAGGCTCCACCAATTTTTAGTAAAGCATCACGAGGGGCGTGATGGCGATGGCTCCACTGATGTAACGAATGTTTGGTTTGGTTGTAGCAAACAAGGGCTATTTAATAGTGAAGGAAAAGGTTTGAGGATCAGTGATATAAGCCGTTGTACAAGGTCAATTTATCAATTTTTGCATCATTCCTGAACCTAAAGTTTCTAAAATCAGCCATGATCTGCAGAGAGCGGGGATGTCGGCTGGGCGGCGGAGGGCAAGGTGTGTCCGGCAGTCCACTATTTTCAGCCCTTCAGCTTTCTCTGTCCTCGGGCTGAACTGGAACAGCCAAAGAAACTTTGAAGAAGAGATTGATGGAATCTGATGCAAACTAGGTAATTATCATAAAAGAAAATATGACTTCTAGCATGGCACAACACAAAGGGCAACAACGGGGATGTAAAACAGAGGAAGGCCCTAATGGTAGGAAGCTGTAACTTCACTTGTAGCTGTACCCTGAGTTCCCTAAAGTCCCTATATGGGTCTGTCCCTATACAGAATATAAAGGAGAGGAAGGCCCTGATGGTATGAATAGGGGAGAGAGGTCTCCTCCTTACACTTACCTGTAACCAGTGGCGCACCCAAGGGGGGGGGACCTACGTGTCTGGACCCCCCCCTTTGGACGGCCCTGAGAAGCTGGGGGGGCCCACCGTGCAGTATTAAGCATTAATTAGGTATTCAAATTTACAAAAATCGCTTGGCTTTTAGGGGGGCTTCGCTCCCCTAAACCCCCCCACTGGGGGCTTTGCCCCTCGGAACCCCGCTGGGGGTGACACACCCCTTTCAGGGCCGGTGTGTGTTTCTTGGACCCCTACCTTGGGAAATTTCTGGGTGCGCCACTGCCTGTAACTGTACCCTGAGTTCCATAAAGTCCCTATATGGGTCTGTCCCTATACAGGATATAAAGGAGAGGAAGGCCCTGATGGTATGAAGAGGGGAGAGAGGTCTCCTCCTTATTTTCACCTGTAACTGTACACTGAGTTCCCTAACGTCCCTATAAAGGATGTAAAGGAGAGGAAGGCTGTAATGGTAGGAAGAGGGGAGAGAGGTCTCCTCCTTACACTCACCTGTAACTGTACCTTGAGTTCCATAACGTCCCTATACGGGTCTTTCCCCTCATTGGCGACATATGCTTGTTCCCTGGCTGTCCCTCCACTCACCCAAGATAAAGCAAAAGCCGGTGAGTGCACTAGACTTCACCACTACTGCAATGAAACACAGAGGAAGGAGGACAGACAGAGGGAAAAGACAATAAAGGATAAACACCAACTCCAGTCCCACAGTTACAGCAAAAGTCTAGGACTGCAAGCAACTCCAGACACTTCCACCAACTTAGGCTCCATTCACACTGTGCGTTTTTGGTCGGGTTTTTGCTCATGAGTTTTTGTAGCCAAAACCAGGAGTGGAACAATCAGAGGAAAAGTATAATAGAAACACGTCACCACTTCTGTATTTATCATCCACTGCTGGTTTTGGCTACTAAAACTGATGAGCAAAAACATAGCAAAAATGCACAGTGTGAATGGAGCCTAACTCACTCCAAGGTGGTAAGCATAGAAATGATTCTCTAATAACTGGCATCAGATCAGTGGCGGACCTTCAGCCTGGCGGGCCCTGGTGCAGCTGTAGGTGAGGGGGTGGGGCTTCTGGCAGTTTAGGTGAGGAGTGGGGGGGGGTGTGATGGCAGCTTTAGGTGAGGAGTGGGGGGGGGGGGGGGGGGTGTTAGCCGGGGCGGTTTGCGAGCGGCTCCTACCTGCGCCGAGCCACGCATTGCAGGTCTGGGTGCGGGGCTGCACAGGAGAGGAGGGGCGGGAACAGCCAAGGGAAGCAGGAAGCTTCCCTCAGTTAACCTCCTCTCCTCTGACACAGGGTCACGGGGGGCCCCCTACAGGTGCTTGGGGGGCCCCCTACCGGTCGGGGCCCTGGTGCAGCTGAATCAGCTGCTCCACGGTAGGTCCGCCCCTGCATCAGGTGATAGAACATGTGACTATTTAAAGGGAAGGGGAGTGGTCACAAATATACAGCACCTGACCCAAGAAGTACCAGCAAGGAATAATTCCTCAAAACTTACTGCAGCAGAAGAAAGTGACTCTGTTTAAAATTCACAGTCTCACAAGGCAATATGAGACTCAAATCCCAAATCTGACACAAGTCTCCCAAGGACATGAGACCCTGGTGACAGCAAGGCTGCAGAGGACACCTGGGGAAAAAAAACAACTCTTCATCACCTGTTCTGGAAAAAAAAAAACTCTTCTGAAAACTTCCCCGAACAAAAAGTTTTTCTGAAGTGTCTCCATGTGACAAAATATTAAGACATTAGGGGTTGTAACAAACTCTGCCCGGAGCGTCCATTACATGAGCCGGACAAGTGGGAGCAAACCAGGTGCAACTGATCCACAAAGGATAATGCAAAATTGCAGCGTTTTTACTCATCTACCACAAAAAATGTAAAAAATTGGGAATTACCTTAAAGTGGTGGAAACAATCCTTGTGATTGGGTGAAGCCGGCACGGAGGTCATCTTGTTCGGGCCCCGCAGATGTCTTCCTTTCTTACAAATGTACTCAGCTACAAAGAACTTTCTTGATACTTTGATCTTTGTTCTAAACACTTTAATGAAGCGGTGGAGCCGTGTTTACAGTGAACGCCCCATTTATCTATGGCGGGAGGCTTCCAGCAGACCTCCAGCGATCAGGCCTGTAGATGCCGCCTCTCGGTTCCTTCCAGATGCCCCTCATTCATTGCCACAAACAGACAAACAAAAAAAATGCAACGTTCCCAAATATCAAGTTCCATTTAAAGGAACGGCGCCGCTCGCTTCCCGAGAAAATTGCCCATTTATTTTGCGAATGTAACCGGCCTTAAAGTGACATTATCCCAATTTTCTCAATTTCAGCAGAACACCCTTCAAGAAGATCGCCTTCCCCCATCTGGATCTTGTTTGTGCTCCTGTCTACTCCACATTACAGCGATGGCGGCATCTGACTCCTATTCAATTACCGCTTCATGTCGCGTTCAGCGCGGGCCCGGGCGACTCTGGATACGAGTTATTCTTAGGTAAAGGCTCTTTTCTTTTTCCAAAGTCGTAGATCTGCCCTTGAGGACATAGCTGGAGCCTCCTCGGGCCTCGCAGCCCCGGCTCTGCTCAAAAATAAGCGGAGTTTTTTATTATTATTTTTTTTATGGAATGTCTTATTAAACCGCCATTAAGTTAAATTATAGCAAATATGCACTCAGAATAAGTAACGATAATTCCAGGTTGCCGGTGGATAACGGTCTGCGCCGGCCCCTAATTATATAATGATAAAGGCATTTAACGTTGTCAGTCACTCGGGGAATTCTCAATGATTCCTTTTTTTTTCTCTAGCGATGGCGTATTATGTATCTCAGGGAACAGTAGAACATCTATATTGTATGTCTGAGAGCTCAAACCCCGGACATTGACACCCCTATAGATCTATACATATTAGATAGATAGATATAGATAAATAGATAGATAGATAGATAGATAGATACTGTAGATAGATAGATAGATAGATAGATAGATAGATAGATAGATAGATATAGATAAATAGATAGATAGATAGATAGATAGATAGATATAGATAAATAGATAGATAGATAGATATGTAGATAGATAGATAGATAGATAGATATAGATAAATAGATAGATAGATAGATAGATATAGATAAATAGATAAATAGATACTGTAGATAGATAGATAGATAGATAGATAGATAGATATAGATAAATAGATAGATAGATAGATACTGTAGATAGATAGATAGATAGATAGATAGATAGATACTGTAGATAGATAGATAGATAGATAGATAGATAGATAGATAGATAGATAGACCAAAAATTAGGACAGCAGGACTCCTTATTAAAATGTAAAATGATGCATTTATTGGGCCTTCAGATATACATGGCAACGTTTCGGCTCCAGATGATCTTCCTCCAAGCCAAATAGACATAAATAGAATCAATAGATAGACAGATAGAAAACTAGATAGATAGTTAGGTAGACAGACAGACAGATAGATAGGTAGATAGACAGACAGACAGACAGACAGATAGAGACCCCAATGAGGACAAAGAGCTGCAGTCAGGTGGAGATCCCAATGAGGACAATGATCTGCAGCCAGGTTGAGACCCGAAGATGGCGACAAGGTGCAGACAGGTGGAAACCTCGATGAGGATGAAAAGCTGCAGTGAGATGGAGACCCCGATGAAGATGACCATCTGCAGTCATGTGAAGACCCCAATAAGGATGACAAGCTGCAGTCAAGTGAACACCCTGATGAGGACAATGATCTTCAGTCAGGTGAGACACCGATAAAGACAACAAACTGCAGTGAGGTGAAGACACAGAGGAGTACAAGCTTTAATCAGGTGGAGACCATGATGATAACGATGAGCTCCAGTCAGGTCGAGAACCCAATGAGGATGACGAGCTGCAGTCCAGTGGCGATCCCGATGAGGATAAAAAGCTGCAGTCAGGTGTAGACCCTGATGATGGCAACAAGCTGCAGTCAGGTGTAGACCCCGATGAGGGCAACAAGCTGCAGTCAGGTGTAGACCCCGATGAGGGCAACAAGCTGCAGTCAGGTGTAGACCCCGATGAGGGCAACAAGCAGCAGTCAGGTGTAGACCCGATGAGGGCAACAAGCAGCAGTCAGGTGGAGACCCTGGAAAGGAGGATGAGCTGCAGTCAGGTGGAGACCACGATAAGGAGGATGACAAGCTGCAGTCAGGTGGAGATCCCGGTGAGGGCGACAACAGCAGTTAGGTGGAGTCCCTGATGAGGAGGATGAGCTGCAGTCAAGTGGAGACCACAATAAAGATGACGAGCTGCAATCAGGTGGAGACCCCAATGTTGACGAGGAGCTGTAGATGAGTTTCCCTGAGACGGTTTCTGACAGTTTGTTGAGAAATTCTCTGGTTATATAAACTGATTGTTGCATCAGATGTCTGGGTTTGGGTTTGGACCATTCTCAGACAATCTTGGAGGTGAAGATGCTGGATATGGAGGTCCTGGGCTGGTGTGGTTACACGTGGTCTGCAGTTGTGATGTTCTGTCAAATTCTGTGAAATGTTATTGTAGACATCTTATCATGAAGAAATGAACATTCAATTCACAGGCAACAGCTCTAGTAGACATTCCTGCAGTCAGCGCCAACTGCACACTGTCTCAAAATCCCCGACATCTCCGGCATTGCACTGTGTGATTAAACTGCACATATTAGAGTGACCTTATATTGTGGCAGCCTAAGGCGCACGTGTGCAATAATCATTTGTCTATAGTCAGCATCTTAATAGATAGATGTCATGCAAGTGGTATAGTGGATGAGGGAATGGAAGCAGGATGTAAATAATGGGCAGGGTAACTGGGTAACTAATCTGACCCTATGGACTGGGTTCCCTCGTCTGACCTTGTATCCATAGGTACCTCTGATGGTGAGGAGGTTTGTGTCACCATCCTTGCCCTCTGCTCCTCAACCAGCCCTGTGCTAACTCCCTCTCACCTCCACCCACAGAATGCAACTCCAACAGCTAAGGAACACAAGAAACTCCAGCACAAGCTGACTGCACGTCTTCTCAGTTTGCAGTCTGGAAGAGACGAATACTCTATCAGCGACACCTAGTAATAAGAAGTGGTATTACTTAAAGGCTGGGGGAGTGGACAACTATGTCAGCTGACAAAGCCAGCAGCAGCAGCTCTCCTGCGCCGGGAGAGCCGCCTCACCTATAGACTGCAACAATGCAGAATCTACACATTAACTCCAAATGTGCCAAGGAAATAATAAACTGTAATACAACTACAGAGAGTACATAGACTGCAGCAGTCAACTCGTACAATGGATAGATAGATAGATAGATAGGATAGATAGATAGATAGATAGATAGATAGATAGATCAGGACTGATAGTTGGATAGATAGATAGATAGATAGATAGATAGATAGATAGATAGATAATAGATAGATAGAATGATAGTTGGATAGATAGATAGATAGATGGAAGGATAGATAGATAGATAGATAGATAGATAATAGATAGATAGATTAGATAGATAGATAGATAGATAGATAGATAGATGTGTTCGGATAATAATCAGGACTTACAATCATTGATGAAAGTGTTTGCTCTCCCTTGGGGGACCTGAGATTCTGTGATGTCCCCGGTTACATATTCTGCAGACTGATGATGGATGTAATCTCAGCTCCGGTAGCAGAATATTCTTTACCGTGGACATTTTCTGCATATTCCCGCAGACAATAAAACGACAACCAGGACGGCAATTCTCTTATTCTTCATTCTTCTCTCTCCACGTGGATGAGACGGCGGATGGCATCACGCCATGAATCACCGGGGCTCCTGCTCTGAATACCGATCTTTAGTCTTTCACAATTAAGTTCAGCAGGTAAAAAAGGAGGAAAGCGACAACTCAGAGCTCGGGGTCTCATTGTCACTTGATATTCATGACACATTGTAACGAAGAGATGATTTCTTTTTGCTCCGTTATATTTATTACATTGACAGTATAGCCGCATTCACACATGACTTTTTATGCAGGAATGAGACTTTTCATCCCTTAAACAGAATCTGTCACTTGCATAAATGTGTCATTTTCTCCCCTGGTGTAAACGCCGCTGTTCTCCTGAATCCAGCGATACTTTTCTTTTGTTCCTGCTCCTCTCTGTTCAGGAGATACAGCCCTTTCTTTCCTCTATATAAATCTAGTCATTTTAACCAAGTGGGCGTGTCCTCATCTCTTCTCAGTGGGCGTGTTCTTCAGAGCCACACCCATTTGTCTAATACAACTAGGAAAAGAAGGGGCCATATCGAAGGAATGGAGAAGCGCAGAATCACAAAAAGAACATTGCCGTATTCAGGAGAAAATCGAATCATTTAGG
The DNA here is from genome assembly GCA_033576535.1 of Allobates femoralis. NCBI lineage: Eukaryota > Metazoa > Chordata > Amphibia > Anura > Aromobatidae > Allobates > Allobates femoralis. Next base: position 125,375,809 of record JARQOC010000007.1, read on the forward strand.
GCAAGGGACAGATTCCTTTAAAGAAATGTTCTCATATTAGAAATTGTGCCCACAGTATGTGATATGAATATATGATTATTGCCGATGCAATAATGATGAGTGACGAGTAAGACCAGCTCCTATCAGACTTTAAAGGTCTCCAGGGGAGGACATTGATGGGTCCAGCCCAGAGCTGATAGCAGTGAATAATACATGATTATACAATATATACAATATTGTATTATATTAGACATACAGTATATTTAACAAGGAGCTCTATTGTTGCTCCACCGACTACAGCAAAGCCTTCAATTGTGTTGATCTCCAGAAACTTTGGAATACTATGAAGGATATGATGAGCCTCATTCGAAACCTTTACATAGTCCAAGGAGCCAGAGTCCGAATGGCACACGGTGACACAGCATGGTTCATAGTAGAGTGAGGTGTCAGACAAGGCGGCATCCGGTCACCATTACTCTTCAATTTATATGAAGAAGCTAATGTCAGGACTTCCCGAAAAAGAAGTAAGTAAAAGCGGTGGACGAATCGTCAACAGTCTTAAATACCAAGATGATACAACAAGCGGAGATGGAATGAAGGAGAGTCAAGATTGAAAGCTCCAACGTGGTACAGCTACTCAACACAAAGAAGACAAAGATACTGACCACTGCCAGGTACAACCGGGACACATGTGACTACTGCCAGGTACGACCAGGACACATGTGACTACTGCCAGGTACGACCGGGACACATGTGACCACTGCCAGGTACGACCGAGACACATGTGACTACTGCCAGGTACGACCGGGACACATGTGACTACTGCCGGTACGACCGGGACACATGTGACTACTGCCAGGTACGGCCGGGACACATGTGACTACTGCCAGGTATGACCGGGACACATGTGACTACTGCCAGGTACGACCGGGACACATGTGACCACTGCCAGGTACGACCGGGACACATGTCACTACTGCCAGGTACAACCGGGACACATGTGACTACTGCCAGGTACGACCCGGACACATGTGACTACTGCCAGGTATGACCGGGACACAAGTGACTACTGCCAGGTACGACCGGGACCCATGTGACTACTGCCAGGTACGACCAGGACACATGTGACTACTGCCAGGTACGGCCAAGATACATGTGACTACTGTCAGGTACGACCGGGGCATATGTGACTACTACCAGGTACGACCAGGACACATGTGACCACTGCCAGGTACGACCGGGACACATGTCACTACTGCCAGGTACGACCGGGACACATGTGACTACTGCCAGGTACGGCCAGGATACATGTGACTACTGCCAGGTATGGCCAGGACACATGTGACTACTGCCAGTACGACCGGGACACATGTGACTACTGCCAGGTACGACCGGGACACATGTGAGATGGACAACGATAAACTAGAAGTGGTAAAGGACATCACCCTACTCGAATCAATGATCACTGAAGATGCAGCGATGACACCGGACGTCAATAGGAGAAAAGCTATCGGCAAATCAACAATGAAGTCACTGGACGAGGTCTTCACATCAAGGAACATTTCACTGGTGATGGAGACACGGCTCGTACATAGTCTGGTCTATTCTGTAGTGACATATGGAAGTGACACCTGGACGATAAATGACGATAAAAGACAGAAGAAGAATCAACACCTTCATAATGTGGAGCTGGAGAAGGATGTTATCAATACCATGGATGGCAAGAAGAACAAACACATCAATTCTGGAACAAATCAAACCAGACATTATTATTATTGTTATTATTATTTATTTATATAGTACCATTAATTCCATGGTGCTGTACATGAGAAAAGGGTTACATTCAAAATTTAAATATATACAGGGTGGGCCATTTATATGGATACACCTAAATAAAGTTGGATCCAAAATGGGCACCATAGTCACCCCCCATCTGGAAAATGTTTCCCCTCCCGTATAACTAATGTGCCACAAACAGGAAGTTGATATCACCAACCGTTCCTATTTCATTTAGGTGTATCCATATAAATCGATATTTGAGAGGCAGAATAGCGGGGCACCGTTCACTTAAGATCCAAAGTAGCAGTATCAGCAGTGTCAACTGCAGCAGAACCGGGGTGCACAGTCTTATAACAGCCTGAGAGGTAAAATCACATTGAAGAAAGAGGCACTCACCCGGTGATAGTTGTTCCTCAATGGATGACTTTAATCAGCATTAGGGTACAGGGTGCTGGGGAGGGGGTGTCGGAGGTGCAGACGACGGCACTGTTTCGGTCAGACAGCGAGATAGTTGATCGAACAGTGCGTCGTTGCACTCCGGCACCCCTCCAGCACCGTACCTATGTGATTAAGTCATCATTGAGAAAATACACGGGTGAGTGCCTCTTTCTTCAATGTGATTGTATCCATGTAAATGACACACCCTATAAATGGCCCACCCTGTAGTTTACAGTAAACCAATTAACAATGACAGACTGGTACACAGGGGAGAGGAGCCTGTCCTTGCGGACTTACATTCTACGGGATAATGGGGAAGAGACAGAAGGTCGGGGGTGCGGCAGCTCTGGTGGTGGTGGTGAGATGGGCAGCTCTGGTGGTGGTGAGGTGGCAACTTTGGTGGCGGTGGGTGTGAGTGCAGCTTTGGTGGTGGTGGAGATGGCAGCTCTGGTGGTGGTGAGGATGGCAACTTTGGTGGCGGTTGTGAGGTGGCAGCTTTGGTGGTGAGGTGAGATGGCAGCTTTGGTGGTGGTAAGGCGGCAGCTTGGGTGGTGGTGAGACGGCAGCTCTGGTGATGGTGAGGCAGCAGCGCGGTCATTGTAGGCTGTAAGCTTTACTGACATGGGTTTTCAGGTTCTGTCTGAAGGATCTGAGTGTGGTGGATAATCGGACGTGTTGGGGCTCAAAATTCCAGAGGATGGGGGATATTCGGGAGAAATCTTGGAAGCGGTTATGTGAGGAACGAATAAGTGTGGAGGAGAGAAGGAGTCTTGGTAGGATCAATGAATACATGAGGGAAAGGTTATGGACGGCTTTGTAGGTCAGTGTTAGGAGCTGGAACTGGATTAGTTGGGGAATTGGGAGCCAGTGGAGAGATTTGCAGAAGGGAGAAATAGAGTAGCAGCAAGGAGAGAGGTAGATTAGTCGGGCAGCAGAGTTGAGGACAAACTGGAGAGGTGCAAGAGAATTAGCAGGGAAGCCACAGAGGAGGAGGTTGCAGTAATCAAGGCAGGAGATGATGAGGGCGTGTACAAGCATTTTAGTAAATTGAGGGTGGAGGAAAGGACGGATTCTGGAAACATTTTTGAGTTGTAGGCGACAGGAGGTGGCAACAGTTGGATGTGCGGTTTGAAGGACAGGCAGAGTCTAAAGTTACTTCGAGGCAGCGGATTTCAGGTGCAAGAAGAGCGTGATGCCATTAACGATAATAGAAAGATCAGATAGGGAAGATACATGAGATGGAGGAAAAATGATGAGTTTGGTTTTGTCTACATTAAGTATTAGGAAGCAAGAGGTGAAGAAGGAGGATATGGCTGATAGACACTCCGGGATTCTGGACAGCAGAGAGGGACGTCTGGGCAGAGAGGTAGATCTGAGGTCATCAGCGTACAGGTGATACTGGAAGCCATAGGACTGTATGAGTTGTCCTAGGCCAAGGGTTAGATGGAGAAAAGTAGCCTTAGGACAGAGCCTTGTGGGACTCCAATAGAGTGAGGATGGGATGAGGAAGTAGTTGTGGGAGTGGGAAATGCTAAATGCGTGAAAGGTATGAGGTGATCCAGGATACCAAGGGAAGAAAGAATCTGTACAGTAGGCAGTGGTCAACTGTGTCAAAGGCAGAGGACAGGTCTAGATGGAGGACGATGGAGAATGCTTGTTGGCTTTGCCAGTGAGTAAGTCATTAGTAATTTTGGTCAGGGCAGTTTTGGTGGAGTGGTGGGGGCGAAAGCCAGATTAGAGGTTGTCAAGGAGAGAGTTAGATGAGTGGTGGGAGGAAAGTTAAGCATGGAGAGTTTGGAAGCAAATGGGAAGCAGCGATATGGGGCGATAGCTGGGCATGGCAGTCGGGTCAAGATTTGGCTTTTTGAGGATGGGCGTGATGGTGGCATGTTTGAAAGTCGAGGGGAAGGTACCTGAAGATAGTCATAGATTGAAGAGGTCGGTTAGGGCTGTGATGAGTGTGTTAGTGAGGTTGGGAAGGAGGTGGGAAGGGATGGGGTCAAGTGCACAGGTGGTGAGGTGTGATTTGAAGTGGAGATGAGAAAGCTCTCCTTCAGTGATGTTGGAGAGGGAGGTTATAAGGGAAGGGCAGAGGTCTGGTATATGGAGTGGTTGGGGTGGTGGGGCAGTAAAAGTTTGCCTTGTCTGGTCGATCTTATTTTTGAAGTATGTGGCAAAGTCCTCAGCAGAGATTAGGGAGGTCGGAGGGGGCAGCGGTGGGTGAAGGAGAGAGTTAAATGTGCTGAACAGTTGTTTGGGGTTAAGGATAAGGAAGATACAAGCTTTGTGAAGTCGGTCTGTTTAGCAGAGGTGAGGGCTGATTTGAAGGCAAGTGTAGCTTGTTTGAAAGCAGGTGCGTCGCTCAGTACACTGGACACTTGTCGAAGTTTTTGGTGAGATTGGTGTGCCAGGGCTGCCTATTAATTCGTCACACTTTGCCATGCACTAGGGGCGACGAGTCATGGCTGATGTGAGGGTGGCGTCAGGGGCGGGCTGTGGCTCTAAGCCCCGGGTGGCAGTTTTGTCTGCCAGCCTTAGGTGAGGAGCGGGGGAAAGTAGGGGGGACGCCCATTTCTGTGGGGGGGCGGCCATAAATGAGGCTATACTACAGCCAGGGGCATGCCAGCTTGCACCTGGGCCAGTCACCTGGGTGGCGTATAGAAAGCGGTGGCACTGTCCGTGTCTGCAGTGAAGATATGGAAGACAGAGGTAGGAGAGAGTCTGAGAGTCTGTGAATGTCTAGATGTGTGAGGTTTCTGCGGGGATGTGCTAGTGGTTGGACATGGGGGGCAGGTGACGAAGGACAAAGATGAGAAAGTGAGTAGATGGTGGTCAGATAGGGGGAGAGGGGAGGTTGTGAGATTAGATCGGAACAGAGTGAGGTTAAGTCTAGTAAATGTCCATCTATGTGGGTGGCTGTGGAGGACCACGAGTAAGTCCAAAAGATGAGGTAAGTGACAGGAGTCACTGGACATCTCACTAGAAGGAAGGATCACCAAGCTACGACTTCTCTACACATCATAAAAGAGAGCAATCACTGGAGAAGACATCATGGTGGAAAGAATAGAAGGAACAAGGCGAAAGAGGAAGACCAGAACCTGATGGCTTGATACAATCAAGATAATGGCGGCAAAGACCTAAGTGGACCTATGTAGGCTGCATCGATCGATCTTCATACAGAGTTTTCATCACGGCTCGAGATCGAGCTGAAAGCCAGTAAATGATAATAATATTTTATAGTAGTGTGGCGCCCCAGGGTCCAGTTGCCACAAAGCGAAGTTTGGAAGCAAGGGAAGGCACCCACCTCAGGTAAAACACACACACGCGCACAACACCTTTCCAACTCCAGGCCAAAAGAGGGAGCTCTAATGCCCGGGTTCTGGGAGTGTCCCCTATAAAATTCTGGTCTGGGGGCGGGGTCAGGAGTTCAGTTCCTAGGAGGAATGGAGAAGACATCCTACAGATAGTAGCTGCGCCTAGGTTACTGACTAGCCAATGTGACAGACCTGCGGTGAATGTCTGAGGGAAGTAGAGAGCAGGTGTGAGGAGTGGAGCAGTGCCAGCTCGCCTCAGCACCAAGCATAGTACAGACATCAAAGTCTGAGGTCGCCAGAGACTGGACTTATGTTAAATGAGAAACTGGTGGCAACAATTAGTGCTTGGGCCTTTGTCAGTGACGGGGTGGAGGTTATTATATGTGATTCTGACCAGGGACTAAAAGGCATATACCACACTCACTGAGGGGCGCCTTAATAAACAAGCACTGACAGGGCATCTGTGGTCCTACTTTATCCACAGACAGTTCACTGGCCGACCTCAGTTTAATAGGAGGCGCTAAAGAGCTGCCAGGTTCGGTGGCCCAATTCGTCACACCCACCATAATGGGGTGCTGCTAAATTGGGGGTAGCCCCAAAGGCATGAATATTCTAAACCCTGGTGAGCCGGCAGAAGAGTGAGACTCTTTTGCTTGTTACATTGTGTGTTTTGCTTGGTTATGTGTTATATGCCTTCGACTGTTGGGAATCCAATAAAGTCTTACCACTGTGTGGTTCCCTCACCCTGTGTTGCCTGGGTAGTGTTCCATCCACAGTTAAGGAGTTTGGGCATTCAATTGGGATGAGCCCTGGTCCATGCCGTCTTTCTACATGCGGCTGTGCCGCCGGGCCACTGACCCCGGTGTCTCCGCACCACCCAAAAGTTGAAGGTGTCATCATAAAACGTCCAAAGGTTTTGCACAACACATTGTTGCAAAAATGTAACAACTTTATATTTGTCTTATATGTACATTGTACTGTTATCGCTGGGATATGTTGCGCTATACAAAAGTTTATTATTATTATTATTACAAAAAACTAAAAAATATTGGTATTTTGACTCCTAAAAGTGGGGAAATAAAAGATTAAATCTCTTTAAAGATAAAATTGAGGAAAATAGAACAGCAAATAGAATAACACATGGTGGGATATTAATATATAAATATTTATTTTTATTTAATTTTTACTTTTCTCCCTTCTTGAGTAATGGCATTGGGCAATGGATGGAAAACGAAAGCCTCTCGTGAAAGAGAAAATGCCGAATTTATTTCGGGTGATATTTTAGTTAAAAAAAAAAATTAAATCATGCCGTCTATCTCCCAGGAGAACAGATGGAAACAGATGGTAATAAACCCCCTCGAAATTGATGTGATCCACTTTTTGTTTTTCTAGTTTGTGTCATACGTCTAAAATAACAAAAAAGAAAAACCTGCTATTGTGAAGACGCCGCGCCGCGCTCCTTCTCCTCGTAACGATTCGTTCATGCGGATGAGATAGAATTACAGTATCACCATTAGTAACAAGGAACCCTGTGAAATATTTTTAAAAAAAAACATCGTAAAAGAAAAACATTCGCGTTTGTTGTTTTTTGTTATTTCTCCTTTTCTTTCTTAATTACGAAATGTAAAGCCAAATGGCTCCGCTTTGTGCTCGGTCACCAATTAAATGACTTTTGCACGTGTTCGGCCATTTGTCACTGTGTCAACAAGTGGTTTCCTGTAGATTTGATCCATACTTTCCGCCCATTATTGAACTGTGATTTATTACCTTTACATTTTTTCCTTTTTTTGTTGTTTTTCAGCTGCCCCCACAGCTCTGAGCTCTGAAGTTTTTGCAGATTTAATGTCCTTTTTTTGAGAAAGTTTGTAAAGTTTGGCAACTTTTATGTGATTGTTTACAGTCTTAATTCTGGCCAATGTCGGATGGGCTGGTCCTGCCGTGGACCGCTTGGATCTCCGTTACGTATAATGGTGTCCGCGACCTCAGGATGTGAATATCATTAAAAACTGAGAGATCCATCTCACTATGGCCGGCCAATCACGGGGCTGCCACTTGCCAGATGTCGGGGTCATACAAAGGGTGTAAGGCAGTACAATGACATCATAGCTAAGATAAGATAGCATTGTTACTATCTGGAGCCATATATGATGAATTATTACCATATGGGGGAACAGCTATTCTCTTGTGGAGAGCATTCTACCTACCGGTATGAGGAGACTTAGTGCCGCAATGCTCCTCTGGGAAATATGCAAATTGTCACTTCGGTGAGGAAGTAGATGAACTCTAGCGCCAACTAATAAAGGTAGCAATCCTAAAAGTCATAATTGACTCTTTAACAAGCCTTTTAATATGACTCAGGACTTGTACCAGATCAGAACCCCAAACTGCAGATGCTGCGTTTCGGGGTGATTGCCCCTCATCAGTGCAGTGTAAGGGATCTGATCTGGCTGTATGATATCTCAGAGGACCATTGCGGCTATAAGTCTCCTCATTGCTCTCCACAAGAAGAATAGCTGATCCCCCAGTCCTCGTTTTAGCCCCTCATACAACCAGATCAGATCCCACACACTACACTGATGAGGGTCAGTCCCCCTGAAATGCAGCGTCGGCAGTTTGGGGTTCTGATCTGGCACAAATCCTAAGTCATATTAAAAAGGCTTGTTGAAGAGTCGATTATGACTTTTAGGATTGCTACCCTTATTAGGTGGCGTTAGAGTCTGTCTACGTCCTCACTGAAGTGACAATTTGCTTATTACTACATGGAAACACAGTGAAGAGCTGAGTACTGTATGGAGGCACAGAGGAAGCAGGATTATTACACGCAAGTACAATGAGGATACTGTTGAAATACATATAGAAGCACAATTATTATATGGCAGTAAGAGAGGGGCAAAAAATATATAACTTTGAAATAATAATGCCATGGGTGTCTCCCATCTTTGAGAGACCTGTAACAAGTCGGGGACCTGTGGGTCACATTGCTTTGTGAAATTCTGTTTTTTAAATATATAATTCTTTCTTCTGGTGCTGCAGGGGTTAAGGACTCTTTCCTTGTTGGTAGTTCTTCATTTGTCCTATCTCAGGTGTATCTTTATTGTGACCACTTCCCTCCACTTTAACAGTCACGTGTTCCATAATATGATGTTAATTATAGAGTTCATTTCTATGCCAACCACCATAGAAGGAGCAAGTCTCTGGAAGTTACTGAAGTCATGTCACTTGCAATCCTGGTGCTTTGCTGCTATGGTGGAGTTGGAGTATATCCTTTTTTATCTATGTTTCCCTGTCCATATTTCTTCCCCTTTGTATTATTGCAGTGGTGAAGTCTAATGTGTTATTATTATTATTATTTATTTATAGAGCCCCATTGATTCCATGGGGCTGTACATGAGAAAGGGTTACATACAAACAAGTTAAGAATACACCGAACAAACTAACAGTGACAGAGTGGTACAGAGGGGAGAGAGGACCCTGCCCCTGCAGGCTTACATTCTACGGGGCAATGGGGAGGGAGAAAGTAGGTTGGGTCTGCTCTGGTGGTGGTGGAGCACTGGTTCCCATGGTGGTGGAACGCCGGGTCCAGTGGTGGTGGAGCGCCGGGTCCGGTATTGGTGGAGCACCGGGTCCAGTGGTGGTGGAGCTCCAGGTCCAATGGTGTAGGCTGTTCTGAAGAGATGGGTTTTCAGGTTCCACTTAAAGGTTCTGAGTGTAGGGGACAGTCAGACATTTTGGGGTGCAGAGTTCCAGAGGATGGGGGATGCTCAGGCGACGTCTTGCAGGCGGTTAGATGAGGAACGTACAAGTGTGGAGGAGAGGAGGAGGTCTTGGGAGGATTGAAGACTACGAGTTGGATGATATCGGGAGATTAGTTCAGAGATATATGGGGGAACAGATTGTGGACGGCTTTGTGAGCCAATGTTAGTAGTTTGAATTGGATACACTGGGAAATTGGGAGCCAGTGGAGGGATTTGCAGAGGGGAGAAGTGGAGGAGCAGCGAGGAGAGAGGTGGGTTAGTTGGGCAGCAGAGTTAAGGACCGATTGGAGAAGTGCAAGAGAACTAGCAGGGGGGCCACAGAGGAGGAGGTTGCAGTAGTCGAGATGGGAGATGATGAGGGCATGCACTAGTATTTTAGTAACTTGAGGGTTGAGGAAGCAACGGATTCTGGCAATATTTTTGAGTTGGGGCAGCAGAGAGCTTGAATGTGTGGTGTGAAGGATAAGGCAAAGTCAAGGGTTCCTCCGAGACAGCGGACTTCAGGTACAGGGCAAAGTGTGATATCCTTTATTGTGATACATAGATCAGGTAGGGGAGGTGCGTGAGACGAAGGAAAGATGAGGAGTTCAGTTTTGTCTATATTTAGTTTAAAGAAATGAGAGGAGAGGAAGGAGGAGATGTCTGATAGACACTCCGGGATTCTGGACAGCAGTGTGTTTACCGGAATGCGGACTATCCAAGATGAGAGGAATGATAGGGATAGGGATTTGACAGCGATTGGGGGAAGGACCCTTATAGGGACATTAGGGAGCTCAGGGTATAATATACTGTCGACATCACGAGGGGACCCGTCTCCCCTCTCCCTACCGCTATGGCTTTCCTTCCATACAATCTCCGTTACCTGTGCAGACATTCCCTTATCCAAGTGCGACATATAATTACTATTATAGGCTGTTACTCTTATATTACAGCTCTAATATAGATTTTTCTAGTTTTTACTCCATTAGACTATGATCTTTCCATGCTTTATGTGCCTTCATTTTAGATTACATAGACATCACAGAAAAATTCTGCTAACATACAAAGGTAAAGTACAAAGCCTCACTTACAACACTTCACACTACATAGCATCAGAGGCTCTGCCGCATCTCCCTTCATTATGTAGATATAATCTCATTAAAGCAAACCTGAAAGGAGCTGAAAGTCAGGAGAGTTTGGATACGTTACATCACTTACATCCCATAGTTTACCATTTCAATTATACCAAACCGAAGCATAAAATATAATAATGATGCAAATATTGCAATAATACCATAACATAAATTATAACATATTAATGCAAAAATATGATGTTTTAGACTTTAGGTTAAAGTATCTTCTTTTATTAAAGGTAAATATTGTAACTTAATTTAAAAAGAAAATGTGAATGTAAGAAAAGTGAACAAGGGGGGGGACCATGAACAAGGGGGGTGGAGGGGGGAAACCATGAACAAGGGGGGTGGGAGGTGATAGGGGGGGGGTAGACCATGAAATCGTCACACATCCATTAGTCTTGTTTTTTTCCAACATGGCAACGTACACAGTTCTCGGGGCAGATGGAGTTTGGCTGCAGCTTTAGGGCAGCGCGGTAGAATAATCATTAAATATGTTGTAGCAGTTGGGTTCTTATTTGTCATAAACAGAAAATTTGAGAAGCCGCAGAAAGTTGAGAGGCCTCCAGCTGTTATAATTCACCACGCTCCCCGGTATCAGCACACGAACTGGAGCCAAATGGCAACAGCTGTGTGGACCAACCCAAACCGACAGAATCTCTCCTATTGTTTATCTGTATACATCTGATGGTATCTAACCAGACCCCTCCTGTGTTAGAGTTTTACTCCATATATTACCAAAACTCTACAATAGAAGTAAAGTTAATGAAAGTTATGGCAATGTTATATCATGGACTGATATATCTGCCCGTTCTGGTCTTGCCATCTGCCTGGAACTGAAGATCGAAAACCTTTGTTCCAGGATTGGGTTCCTACAAGCAGCAGCTCCCACCTTCTGCTGTTATGTCTCCCATCTTCTGCTGAGCCCCTATATTGCTTTATCTCCCACCTTCTGCTGTTATGTCTCCCATCTTCTGCTGAGCCCCTATATTGCTTTATCTCCCACCTTCTGCTGTTATGTCTCCCATCTTCTGCTGAGCCCCTATATTGCTTTATCTCCCACCTTCTGCTGTTATGTCTCCCATCTTCTGCTGAGCCCCTATATTGCTTTATCTCCCACCTTCTGCTGTTATGTCTCCCATCTTCTGCTGAGCCCCCATATTGCTTTATCTCCCACATTCTGCTGTTGTATCTCCCATCTTCTGCTGAGCCCCCATATTGCTTTATCTCCCACATTCTGCTGTTGTATCTCCCATCTTCTGCTGAGCCCCCATATTGCTTTATCTCCCACCTTCTGCTGGTATATCTCCCATCTTCTGCTGAGCCCCTATATTGCTATAGCTCCCACCTTCGGCTGTTATATCTCCCTTCTTTGCTCAGCCCTTATATATGCTGATTGGCCAGATCGCTACCAGCCATCTGATTGGCTGTCAGACTCACAGGTCCTTGTCGTTGATTGGATGTCTTCTTTGCCGGTCCCGGTGCAGGCGTCGGATAGGTGAGTATGATATTTTTTTTATTTTTTACCAACTTTTATTCACTTTAGTGCATTTTCACAGTGTATATATAGATACACTGCGAAAGTTAAAGGACTACTCGCTACTCCTGAGTAGCACAAGAAAGTCAGGGAGTAGCGAGTAGCCCGAATATGGTCACTATTGGGCGAATACCGACTAGTAACAATTATACTCGCTCATCCCTAAACTTTCATTGTCTTCTCCAAGATACGAAAACATTTTGTTCCTCTTCTCCAGCATACTCACCTATTCCCATCTTCTCTGGGATCCAGCATTGTTCTGCTCCTCTTCTCCAGCATACTCACCTATTCCCATCTTCTCTGGGATCCAGCATTGTTCTGCTCCTTTTCTCCTGGATACTCACCTATTCCCATCTTCTCTGAGATCCAGCATTGTTCTGCTCCTCTTCTCCAGTATACTCACCTATTCCATCTTCTCTGGGATCCAGCATTGTTCTGCTCCTCTTCTCCTGGATACTCACCTATTCCCATCTTCTCTGAGATCCAGCATTGTTCTGCTCCTCTTCTCCAGTATACTCACCTATTCCCATCTTCTCTGGATCCAGCATTGTTCTGCTCCTCTTCTCCTGGATACTCACCTATTCCCATCTTCTCTGAGATCCAGCATTGTTCTGCTCCTCTTCTCCAGTATACTCACCTATTCCCATCTTCTCTGGGATCCAGCATTGTTCTGCTCCTCTTCTCCTGGATACTCACCTATCCCATCTTCTCTGAGATCCAGCATTGTTCTGCTCCTCTTCTCTGGGATACTCACCTATCTCCATCTTCTCTAGGATCCAGCACCATTCTGCTACTGTTTCCCATGATTAATACTCATCACCCATCTCTGTCTCCTCTGGTATCCAGCACCATTTTGTTCCTGTTCTCCAGGATACTCACCTATCACCATTTGCTCTAAGATCCAGCGCTGTTCTGCTCCTTTTCTCCAGTATACTTACCTATTTCCACCTTCTCTGAGATCCAGCACATTCTGATCCTCTTCTCTGGAATACTCACCTACTGCAATCTTCCCCGGGATCCATTTCTGTTCTGCTCCTCTTCTCAGTGATGTCACCGCTCTTCAGCTTCTCCAGATCACTCTATGCATGAGCCGGACGTCTTTCTTACCATGTAAGTCTATGAAGCCTTGTCTTGAGCCTTATTCTGATACTCCATAGACTTACATTGCAAAAATAATTTCCAGGTCACACGGTGGCGAAGTGTGACCCAGAAAGTCTTCAGAGTGGTGACATCATTGAGGAGAGGAGCAGAATGGTGCTGAAACCTGGAGAGATGGCGGTAGGTGAGGATGTTACTACACTCACTCTACATTACAAACAAAGTTCATGGGAGGCTTCTTTAGGTTTTGCTTTCATTGCCCACATCAATTTTGAGAGTTTCTATAGGAGATTTTCTCATCAGTGTCATGTTGACTCCTTGGATAACTCTTGGCATGTTGAAATGATGTAGTGGTGGACATATCATTGGTGCAACCGGTGCAGCCGCACAGGGACCCAAGAGGTTAGGGGGCCACTACCACCTCTAAAGCAGGTGGGACTGTGCATTGTGAGGAGCTATTGGACCGCAAAGTACCCCTATATTATTCTTGCACAGGGGCCCTCTACAGTCTGTGGGTCACATGTAAGTAAAAGGATTGTGCAGCACTTCTAAAATACTATATATTTTAAGAAACTTATTGGTAACTTTCAAGTTCACACAAGGAGTCCTTGCAACACCCATTAAAGAGCATCTCTGGGGCAGGAAGACCCAGCACCCCCTTGTAATATACATTCAGCACATAATTTTACTGTATATTGCGTGTAATGCATCACTTCTCCTGTGGGGGTGCTGCAGGGGATTTGAATGCTTGTTCCTGGAATCCCCTGCAGTGTATAGGTGATCGCTACAAAGTGTTTGATTAGGAACATCCAATCTATGGTCAGGTGTATTACTTTCCAATCAGTGACCCCAGCTCCAGGACACCGACGAGCATCTCTGTAGGCTTTCTACATTGACTTTCATCATGTGGTTCCTTTATACAGAATAATAGACACAACTGGTATAAATTTACTAATAAATATTTTCTTTCCTACTCGTCCATCAGAAAATACCATGCACATTGTACAAGCAGAAAATCTCAATTAAACAGAGAAGAAGAAAGGGAAAGACTCAGAACTCTTCCTTACATGTGGTCAGGACTATTCTCGTCTTCGCGTGATTCAGCTCCGCGGCTTTTATGACAACTGCTTGGAAAAGAGTCAGATGTGTTATTTTTGTTTAATCAGTCGCTTTGTCAAAAACTCAAAAGTTTATTTGTTTTCCAGCCTCTTCTCATTTTGTCTTTGTAGAGTTTCTTCTTTATGCACTTTGTGTATCTCGGTGGGAATCCTACATGCATGCTCTCTGCAGGTGCCACCGGAGGAGGAGACTTCTACGGAGGCGGCTTGGGTCGTATGTTCAGGGTCCCGGCCTCTCACTTAGGTAGTTCCACCATGATCCATAGACAATGTTATCACAAACATCACCCCGATTCTAAAACTTGTGCATCCTAACCCTTCTCCAAGATGGTGTCCACTGCTTTGCTCCTGTTCCTATGATCCTCCTTCGCAGCCTTTATAAACCCCACTCTACCTTCTAGCCCTGCTTGAGTATTCAGTTTGAATTCCTGACTTCCTTTTGTTTCTCTGGTTTACTCCTCCTCCTGCTAATCCGCTCTATCTTTTTCAGCAACTACAGTTGAGCGCCAGCAATCACACCTGCTTTCGGCATCTCATCTGATTCAAACTGCTTGTGCTGTGCGATCCAGATTCTGCCTCTGCCTGCCAGCCCTGTCACACGTAAGCTGTGTGTGCTCTGCTAGCACTTTGCAGCTACCAAGATTGTTTATTGTGCAGAAGCAGCGCTCTGGACAATTCAGGAATTCCTAAAAGCTGCACTGCACTACAAGGATTCTGGACTTGATTTTCTGAGACTTTCCGTTCCCAGGCCTCCCTGGGTGTTCTGTGCTGATAGACTGTACTTCTATCGGCATCACCTTGTGGGAACTATTTCTAGAGATGTTCTTTGTTGATTTCATCGTGCAAGAACTATTTCTAGAGTCTAATCAGTTTGTAGCGTGATTTGATGAACTTAGTCACTTAGCTGCACATCACATTTGTTATCTGCCTGCCAGTGTTGAATAGAGCCTTGTTCACCTTTAAACTTGGTCTCAGTGTGTCTTTTCTCCCATTGCTAATAGATTCCTCAGTTAAACTTACAGCATATTACATTTGATGAGTAGCCGATGAGCCTGTTTTTGGAATGAGGAAGGAAACTGGTGAATCTAGAACAAAAGGAGAACATTAAAGATGATTAAATTGATTGAAATCGCTTCAAATTGTATCAATGTATCAGATTTATTAAAACTCACATTTTTTTGCAATTCAATTTGATTGAGTAAAACAGCTCCTGATGAAAGACATTTTATTATATTATGTTTAGGGTTAGGAGGGGGAAAAAAAAGAAAACAAAACTATACTCCCCTCACCTCTCACATGTTTTGGATGACAAAATCTTGTACCATCTTCCACTGGATCGCTTCCTTCCTCCAATCTTTCTATCTTTACTCTTCAACACTTCTGCTGCTAGCTAGAATAAAGAGATGCCAAGTCGTCACATGAGGCCAATTGAGCGCTCGGGGCACCGAAGAGTGAGTGAAGACAAAGCAGGAAAACAAGACTGATTTGGAGTGAGGGAGCGAGCCGATGGAGGATTGTGCGGATGTTTCGTCCCAGGAAATGTCTCTCATGACTCACCCGTAATAGCTGCTGATTCTCTCAACAGGTGCGCGTCAGCTTCATAGCAATACACGCAGCTGACGCGCTCCTCTCCAGAGAGACGGCGACTGTTCCAGGTGAGTCATGAGAGACTCATGCGAGTATCTCGCATTCATATTGCATAAAGTGTCTCCGTCCTGACGGATGATTACTGGACATGTGAACTGAGCCTTAAAGAGCTCACTGACAGATTCTCTGTTAACTCATTGTAGAGCCAGTAACAAATACTGCAACACAGCAGCTATAGAAGACAAACAGTGCAAAATCTTAATTTCAAAAATGATGATTCCCAAATATGCATTAAAGCAAAAAATAAAGAAAAATGTTGCAAAGGTGGACAACCCCTTTAAGCACAATTATAGACCTACTATATGGAGGCCCCATGCTATCGCATAGGGAGGGCAGTGACATCACAATGAGGGCAGGCTTTGTGGCACTGAGAGTGGCAGCTATCTCTCCCCCCTTTGCTGTTTTCTCCCCTCTGTGTGCTCTCCTTTGACATGCCTCCCCCCTTGTGAACTCTCCCGACTGTGCGCTGTCTCTCTCCCCTGTGGGCAGTCTCTCCCCCCATGCTGTCTTCTCCCCTCTGTGCATATTCCGTTGACCTGCCTCACCTCTTTATGCAATCACTCCACTGTACGCTGTACCTCTCCCCTGTGGGCAGTCTCTCCCCCCATGCTGTCTTCTCTCCTGTGCGTATTCCTTTGACCTGCCTACCCCCTTTGTGCACTCTCCTGACTGTGCACTGTCTCTCTCCCCTGTGAGCAGTCTCTCCCCCCATGCTGTCTTCTCCCCTCTGTGCATATTCCGTTGACCTGCCTACCCCCTTTGTGCACTCTCCTGACTGTGCGCTGTTTCACTCCCCTGTGCTGTCTTCTGCCCTCTGTGCGCTCCACTTTGACCTGCCTCACCTCTTTGTGCAATCACTCCACTGTACGCTGTCCCTCTCCCCTGTGGGCAGTCTCTCCTCCATCATGCTGTCTTCTCCCCTCTGTGCGCATTCCTTTGACATGCCTACCCCCTTTGTGCACTCTCCTGACTGTGCGCTGTCTCTCTCTCCCCTGTGGGCAGTCTCTTTCCCCTGTGCTGTCTTCTGCCCTCTGTGCGCTCCACTTTGACCTACCTCCCCACTTTTGTGTACTCTCCCCCCTGTACGCTGTCTGTCCCCTTGTGCTCTCTCTTCCCCTCTGTGCTGTCTGTCCCCTTGTGCGCTCTCTTTTCCCCCATGGTGTACAAAGATGGCAGTGGCGTGAGTGCACATGGGCGCGCTACCGCCATCTTTGTGCGACCAGGTGTCACTCACCACCACATGATTAACTGCGCCTGCGCGTGTTGCAGTTAGTCATTCGGCGGTGAGGGTTCATGTGCGGCTGGTTCAACGCTAATTTAGGGTGTCGTTGTGTGAGGGTGTTGGCAGCACCACTGGCGGTATTGTGTGAGAGGCCATTAACACCAGTGGGCGCCATAATTGCACACCCATCACTTGGGTGTGCAAATATGGCTGCTGCCGACACGTGATATCAAGACAACATGACCCCGAAAGTGGATGACAGACGGGATTAGGTAATTTATTAGGTAGATCATCAGGTTAAACAAATTCTGAACAATGTAGGATCACTTTAACGCCACATCGCATAACTGATGGGTAATGGAATAAATTAGATACAGTATCTCTTTTTATTTGAGAACTTTTAAAAATGACACTAAATATCAAAAATGCAAACAAAGGTGCAGATACGTTGGGATAAGTCTGGGTTATTGTCCATGGTGTCATGGCTGACGTGGTTCCATCAGGGCCTTGTACCAGCCCGGCCCCTTCTTTACCCACAATATCAGGTTAAAAAGAGCTGACAGAATCCTGCAGAATGCAATGAGTAAGTATCCACCCGCAGTCATGTTTCCATCATTGCACTGCATTACCGGTATGTCGTACATGGCGCGCCGCTATAATGTAGCTACAATGTTTCCTTTAACCAGGGCTTTTCCAATTACTGTTACAATATCAGAAGCATAAACGGAGACGATCCCCCCGGACCCGCTACATACAGGAAAACACTTCAATAAGTGAGACCTCTGCTGGGGTCATCCAGACGAGGAGGAGGAAGGCATGTCCTCCGCCTTCCATGGGTCTCTGTCCTCGTCAGACACATCGGAGAGGTCATGTATATGAAGGATTCTGTGGGTTGCTCTTATAAGATTTTTACATTTAGATGCAAATGCTAAAGCCGCTGAGCAAAACCACACGTCCAATGTTTACTTATAGATTATAGTGAAGAAGAAGCAACGATTGCAGGATATTCTGATTTTTACCTTATTATATTCTCGGTCGTAAATGGACTCTCCCATTAGAAAACTGACGTAGAGTAGACCGGGGTGTAGAGAAACTCTAATTACCCTATACGAAGGAGTGGACTTTGCTATAGACGGATTCCCAAGTCAAGGATTAGTGATTGCAGTGCTTACCGATAGCATCGTGGTAAGGATGGAATGGGCTCAATGGAGGATATTGTCACAGTGGACTAAGGAGGTGTCCGGCTACTGTGCACGACAGTGGTGTATGGACCAACGATGTCCATGATGGGGAGATAGCATGGGGAGGACAAATACAGCAAAGGGCCCTGCTCATAGGGAACGGGGGAGAAGTGACCTCCTGCACTCACCTGCGCCTGTGCCCTGATCTCCCTAATGTCCCTATATAAGTTCTTTCAACTCGTCGCCGAACAGGATACCTAGTCCCTCACAGGTCCTGATGTTATCTCTCATCAGGGAAATGAACGACAAGAGCACTAGTCCCAACCACTGCAATAATAACAACAAGAGGGAAGGGGAGATAGACAGGGGAACAACAAACAACTTCACACCTGCTGCCACACTCCTTGGCAGCAGATGGCTCCAGTGAACTTCCTTCACCTCAGGAAGTTTGGCCATGACCAAGTTTGTTCCATCACCAGCAAAGGATGCTGGAACCATATGGCTATCTAAAGGCAATGGGAGTGATAACAGAGTAGCCACATCTGGACAAAAAACTAGCTAGCTTGCTATCAACAGAAACTGACATCAACTCCTACACTGCCAAAGGAAAGAAACAGGTTTAATATGAAGTCTCAATACAGGAATGAGATACAGGTCCCAAAACTGTCACAAGTCTCCAAAAGTAAGAGAGACCATCATGGCAGATATTCAAGGTTTGACAAAACCTCCATAAAGTTACACCAGTCATTCAACCCAAGAAACAAGAGCAAGAATCTCAATCGCCAAACCCAGACACCGAAAAAGAAAACACTGAAGTCGGGATAAGCTCTGAAGCCAACGAGGAAGAAACAGAAGAACCAAGTCAACCTCCAGTCAGGAGATCAGAAAGACCAAATAAAGATATCTCAGCTACATGACTTTCTTATATGGTCAGAACACTTCCCGAACCAGAGGCACAGTCATGGCAAGAGATGCAAAAACTGCCTGTCCACGAGAAGCAGAAGTGGAAAAATGCCAATAATCAAGAGATAGAGTCCCATCACCAACTCCAGACTTGGGAGCTTACGGAGCTACCACAAGGAAAAGGAGCTCTCAGAAGCCAAAGGTTCGTCAAAACTCCAGCAATAGAATTGCAGACAAGCAGTGGGGGCAATTCTGTATATGAGGACAACCAAGGATGTATTGGACTTGCCAGCAGTGAGAAGATTAGTGCAAGGACTAAGTACATTGACGTTAAACATCACCACTTACGTGACTTGGTGGAATGTGGTGTACTAAAGTTTGTTTATTGTGAGTCTGACAAGATGTTAGCTGATGGTATGACAAAACTATTGACAAGAGTCAAGTTTGAGGACTTCAGAAACGCAACGGGACTAATGGGATAAGTAGTTGTTGAGTGGAGGTGTTCAAATAAGTTTAATGTAACAACTCCATTTCTGTATATGTAAGTGTTCTATTGCTAGGTTTTTTTATTGTCTATAAAGTTAGATAAAAAAAAGGCTCCCAGAGCTGGCTTACAAACAGGAAAGACCATGTGAATGTACCCAGTTTCCTGTGTCTGTGCATGAGAGGAGAAGCAACTGCTGATGCTGCACAGAACTAAGTCTGTATTATATATATATATATATATATATATATATATATATATATATCCTGATTCCATAAAGCCTAGAGATCTGTACCTGTTTATTGCTAACTAAAGCTCTGTTCTGTTGTTAACACACTTTGAGAGTATCCTGAATGATCCGCTGCCAACAGAGACAATCTCTTTGATATTTTCTTGATTTCGTCAGCAGTTTTAATTTGATCTTAAGTAGAGATAGTGAACCCCAAATGTAAAGTTTGGAGTTTGTACCAAACAATTTGTGTCCATTGCTCAACCCCGAATGCAGACTTTTAATTGTATGCCCTGTTCCTGTTCTGTTTTGTCAGTGGAATAAACTAGTTGAAAGGGTGCAGTGCAGCCAATCAGCAGGCTTTTTATGTGAGGGCACTTCCAGAGCCATCGTAGCAATGCCAAGTATTGGCACTTCCAGAGCCAATGTAGCCATGCCAAGTATTGTCAAGACTGTGATTGGCTGGTGCACCACATGACTCATCCTGTATAAAGGCCAGATCATGGGCTGAGCAGCCATTTTGCTTTAAATAGAGTAAGGATAGGACACTATTGGAGTGAAGGACAGTCATAGGTGCAATTCATCCAATATTTAGTACAGTATAGGGATTGGACGCTATTGCAGTGAGGGACAAGATGTAGTCCACTATGTCTGGCTGTCTGCCTCAATAGGTATACAGTATGTGGCTGAAAATGCTGAGTGACATGGTGGGCTCCGACTGCATTATTATAGTCAGTGGACCTATTGGCACATACAACCAAATGCCATTGGGGGCTTGGTCATAAGCCACAACGGGGCCAATGAACATGGGAGAAAACGTAGTATGAAAGGGACCCAAAGAATGTTACAATTCGTGGCCTTACAATCCTAAATATATGGGAAACATCCATTTGCTCATCTCTCTTCCTGACCTCTTATTTATCCAAGGCCCAACACAATGTCGGAACCTTTCAAGGGTCCATAATAGCCACCCTCCATCTTTTGCTCATTTGTTTTCCTGACCTCAATTTTATCTATACCCCATCATATTGTCCGAGCCTTAGTACGGTCAATAATGGATGCCCTCCATCTTTTGCTCATTTCTCTCTTTGACCTCTTATTTATCATAGCCCAACTCAATGTCCGAGCCTTAGTAGGGTCAATAATGGCCGCCCTCCATCTTTTGCTCATCTCTTTTCTTTGCCTCTAATTCATCCATCACCCCACCATATTGTCCAAGACTCAGTAGGGTCAATAATGGCCGCCTTCCATCTTTTGTTCATCTCTTTTCTTTGCCTCTTATTTATCCAGCACCCCATCATATTGTCCGAGCCTTAGTAGGGTCAATATTGGTCGCCCTCCATCTTTTGCTCATCTCTTTTCTTTGCCTCTCATTTATCCATCACCCCACCATATTGTCCAAGACTCAGTAGGGTCAATAATGGCCGCCCTCCATCTTTTGCTCATCTCTTTTCTTTGCCTCTTATTTATCCAGCACCCCATCATATTGTCCGAGCCTTAGTAGGGTCAATAATGGATGCCCTCCAACTTTTGCTCATCTTTTTTCCTGACCTCTTATTTATCCATTACCCCATCATATTGTCCGAGCCTTAGTAGGGTCAATAATGGTCGCCCTCCATCTTTTGCTCATCTCTTTTCTTTGCCTCTTATTTATCCATCACCCCATCATATTGTCCAAGACTCAGTAGGGTCAATAATGGCCGCCCTCCAACATTTGCTCATCTCTCTCTTTGACCTCTTATTTATCCATCACCCCATCATATTGTCCGAGCCTTAGTAGGGTCAATAATAGTCGCCCTCCATCTTTTGCTCATCTCTTTTCTTTGCCTCTTATTTATCCAGCACCCCATCATATTGTCCGAGCCTTAGTAGGGTCAATATTGGTCGCCCTCCATCTTTTGCTCATCTCTTTTCCTGACCTCTTATTTATCCATCACCCCATCATATTGTCCGAGCCTTAGTAGGGTCAATAATGGTCGCCCTCCATCTTTTGCTCATCTCTTTTCTTTACCTGTTATTTATCCATCACCCCATCATATTGTCCGAGCCTTAGTAGGGTCAATAATGGCCGCCCTCCATCTTTTGCTCATCTCTTTTCCTGACCTCTTATTTATCCATCACCCCATCATATTGTCCGAGCCTTAGTAGTGTCAATAATGATCGCCCTCCATCTTTTGGTCATCTCTTTTCTTTACCTGTTATTTATCCATCACCCCATCATATTGTCCGAGCCTTAGTAGGGTCAATAATGGCCGCCCTCCATCTTTTGCTCATAATCTCTGTCCTTTTTGGAAATGCAATATCCTAAAGGTAACAAAAACCACAAAGTCTTCATGGCGGAGGCCTATTTTCTTTGATAGAGTCATCATCTCTCCCTTTGGGACCCAAAGAAAGTTGTAAATGTGTCAATATTTTTATGACAACGTTCCCGGTCACAAGCCGAAGAACAAAAAACCCCAAGAAGTCTACTAATTCCTATTATTTGCTAAAGGAAGTCAACGAAAAGATCACACAAAACAGGATACAACTGGCCGGCCGAGTCGTAGCGGCTACAAAGCCGAGGAAGCTCTTGTTTTATTAAGATCTTTTCTCCGAGCGCACGACGAGGACGTTCCGTAAGAATGTAGCAATATATTATCTCAGGTTGAAGCACTCTGCATTGATTTGAAAGACGGTTAAGTATTTTCAGAGATAGCTGGAGATTGCAGCGGGACCACATCAGTCCTCGGTGCCCTCCGAATAACACTAACAAACAATCAGTGGAAACATCTGAAATAAAACCCTCAGAAATTGTTCCGTCCGCTGCAGATGCGTAGATTGTGCTTAATCACTAAAAAACACTTTCGCATCAATACCAAATGCTAAACAGGAGCCGGGTAACCAGCGCTTGTAGATGGAAGAAGCAGGGAGCAAATTTCATGGTCCGGTAACTCTACGGGTAATATAGAAAGTCTCGTTACATGGAAAAATATACCTCTTACAGATGTAATATTAATTCTCTGTCCACAAAACAGCAGAACTGGGGATTGTACTCCGAGCTAATCATTTCTCTGAAACACATCAGGTTCACACGCGGCTTTCATCTGGAGAGGAGAGCGCGGAATACCAATGGTGGGAATTATTCACACCTCATTTCACCCAGGTTTGACTTACTACCATGGAAGAGGAAAGTGACCAAAGCAAAAAGAGGCAAAATAATGTGTAATCATGAGCCGGAGAGATCAGAAACTCTCGCTTCTTATATTTCTAATGAGCTGATGGTTGTACAGGGGTACTGACAATGACAATGGAGGAGCGGCGTAACTACAACCGGTGCAGGGGCTGCATACAAAAAGCTATTGCTATTAAAGATGTGCAATAATTGGACCCGTTGCATCGGGGCCCGTAAGCTTCAAGTCTGAGACCCAGGGAAGGAATACCATTGGTGCGACCTGGGGGCCCAGGAAGTCAGGGGGTCACTACCAGCACCAAAACAGGTGGAATTGAGCTATCCGACGGCAAAGCGCCCCTATATTGTCCTGCACAGGGGTCACCAGACACAGCATGAGTATCATTGTAGACATAATCAGCTCACCCCATAGTAGGCATTCAGTGGAGCTTGCATCTGGTGCATGGGGCAGCCCTGGTCCAGGTTGGGTATTACATAAAAGGAAGATTTCTCCAGCAACTAGGAAAGGTAATAGGCAGGGACCCACCTCTTTTATAGGTGAATCGCACCCGGGCCCTGGAGTCTAGGGGGCCCAATAAGTTCCTTTGGCCTATAGTAAAGACTAATGCTATTAAAGATTTGCAAGAATTGGGGGCCCCAGTGGAGCTTTTATATCAGGGCCTGTAAGAGAGTAAACTAATAAGCTGCTAAAACCAAGCAGACTGCCATTTTGTAGTGGGCCAGGAAAGAGAAAACATGGTGACTGCTCTGTGTCTAGGAAAGTGAAAGCACAGTCTCTGGTTGCCATGGTGACTGCTCTGTGTCTAGGAAAGTGAAAGCACAGTCTCTGGTTGCCTGGGTGACGGCTCTGTCAGTGGCTCCTGTTGTTGTTGATCTCTCTCTGCGGTGGCCATTACTAGTGTAAGGATTACAGCAGAGCCAGTGCAAGCTATATGGGCCTTTAAAGTTGTTTGCAAGCCCTGTTGTGTGGACTAAACACTTTATCTTGAACTGAGCAAGTGTCCAGCATCTGAGGAGGCTGAGGAGATGTTCCCCCTGATGGAGCGAGTGATTGGCGTCCAGGAAGGCCGTGAGTGACTGCGAAACGAGAGCCGGCGTCCTGTGCCATCCACATTGGGAGGATCCTGACAAGGTCCTGACAAGCCCTGGAAAAGAGAGTGCTCCACAGATTGCACCCCAAGCTAACAGAACTAAAGTACTGGACATGTGAATCTGGCATTGGCTGGTAGCTGACAAATTCTGCTGTTTTACAATACGGTTTTCTTTTGGCGCCAAAGGTTTCTTTTCTTTTTTCTTTTTCTGGACTTGCTGCAGCCCACGTGGAATATACACCGGTGTAAAGCTACATTTGAGGTTGATGGTACCATAGTTTTGAGATACCCAGGTATCCCTGTGCTAAGTGTATAGCCAGCATTGATATAGTGTAATGTATTGTTATTAGCTGTGATAAGTAATACTCAGTGCGCCATCTCAGAGGTCCCATCACACCGCCCACAGTTGATGTACATAGCCTTTAGTTAAGTTAAATCCTTGATAAGTCTAACGTGTAGGTAAATTTGCTCCTGGTTCTGAGTGTGATTTACATACCCTGGGAACTCTGAGATCGGTGCATTGATGTCGGCTAACGCTGAGTGTGTGAAACTGTTATTGGTAATATTTTAAGGGGATTTTGAGACTTTTACATTCTATACTGAACCATACCTTGATCCCCATATCAGTAAAAATACTGTTGTTTATTTCTGCCTCTGTATCAGTCTGTGACTCACCGGATCTTAATAGGACCTCCGGTCATTACAGGCCCATGAGCTTAAAGTTATGCCACTGGTAATAGGTAAATATTAAAACTTCATCTTTATTTTATATATAGTTCAGAAAAGTATTGCCAACAATAGGCCACTCCTGCCGAAACGGGTCAGATAATACCTTCTCTGTTTCTGCTGATACAACATGCCACATGTAGACATTTTTAGATTACTTATAAAATAAAGATGAAGTTCTAATGCTCAACTATCTTTCCTGGACACTGGAGATTTCATCCTTATAATAATAATAATAATAATAATAATAATAATAATGATCTTTATTTATGTAGGTCCTGTAGGTTCTGTGCTCTTTTCTCTGACCTCCCCCATATGTGACTGTAGGTCCTGTGCTCTTTTCTCTGACCTCCCCATATGTGACTGTAGGTCCTGTGCTCTTTTCTCTGACCTCCCCATATGTGACTGTAGGTCCTGTGCTCTTTTCTCTGTCCTCCCCCATATGTGACTGTAGGTCCTGTGCTCTTTTCTCTGACCTCCCCCATATGTGACTGTAGGTCCTGTGCTCTTTTCTCTGACCTCCCCATATGTGACTGTAGGTCCTGTGCTCTTTTCTCTGACCTCCCCCATATGTGACTGTAGGTCCTGTGCTCTTTTCTCTGACCTCCCCTATATGTGACTGTAGGTCCTGTGCTCTTTTCTCTGACCTCCCCTATATGTGACTGTAGGTCCTGTGCTCTTTTCTCTGACCTCCCCCATATGTGACTGTAGGTCCTGTGCTCTTTCTCTGACCTCCCCATATGTGACTGTAGGTCCTGTGCTCTTTTCTCTGACCTCCCTCATATGTGACTGTAGGCCCGGTGCTCTTTTCTCTGACCTCCCCATATGTGACTGTAGGTCCTGTGATCTTTTCTTTGCACTCCCTCATATGTGACTGTAGGTCCTGTGCTATTTTCTCTGTCCTCCCCCATATGTGACTGTAGGTCCTGAGCTCTTTTCTCTGACCTCCCCCATATGTGACTGTAGGTCCTGTGCTCTTTTCTCTGACCTCCCCATATGTGACTGTAGGTCCTGTGCTCTTTTCTCTGACCTCCCCTATATGTGACTGTAGGTCCTGTGCTCTTTTCTCTGACCTCCCCCATATGTAACTGTAGGTCCTGTGCTCTTTTCTCTGACCTCCCCCATATGTGACTGTAGGTCCTGTGCTCTTTTCTCTGACCTCCCCCATATGTGACTGTAGGTCCTGTGCTATTTTCTCTGTCCTCCCCCATATGTGACTGTAGGTCCTGTGCTCTTTTCTCTGACCTCCCTCATATGTGACTGTAGGTCCTGTGCTCTTTTCTCTGACCTCCCCCATATGTAACTGTAGGTCCTGTGCTCTTTTCTCTGACCTCCCCCATATGTGACTGTAGGTTCTGTGATCTTTTCTTTGTCAGCCTCTTTCTGTCAGTAGAATGATGCACTTTACCAAAAAGCTCCATCGTGTCTCATCTGTCTACAAGACGTTTTCTCAGAAAGATTTTGGTTCCTCTTGTACATTTTGGCTTTTGTTTGTCTCTATGTCAGCTTGGGATCCTCCTGGGTCTCCTCCATAGCGTTTCATGTCATTCACATGTGGACAGATATTTTGTGCTGACACTGATGCCCCCTGATCCTGCAGGACGGCTTGAATTTCTGTGGCACTTGTTGGGGCTTATCCATCATCTAGACCAGAGGTCCCCGACTCCAGGCCTCGAGGGCCGCCAACAGTGCAGAATTTCAGGATTTCTTTAGTATTGCACAGGTGTTAATGTGATCAATTGCACAGGTAATGTTTCCAACCCCTGTGCAATACTAAGGAGATCCTGAAAACATGCACTGTTGGCGGCCCTCAAGGCCTGGAGTTCGGTACCCCTGATCTAGACTATCCTCTGTTACAACCTTTCATCATTTTTTCCCTGCTGTCCACATCCAGAGAGATTAGCTACAGTGCCATTGGCTGTAATCTTCTTGATTATGTTGTGAACCTTGCACTAAGGAACATCAAGATCTCTGGAGATGAACTTATAACCCTGAGATCATTGATATTTTTCCACAGTTTTGGCTGTCACGTCCTCAGACAGTTCTCTTTACCTCTTTCTGTCCTCTATGTGGCACACACAGACACACAATGTAAAAGATTAAGCCAACTTCTCCCCTTTTTGTCTGGTTTTAGGTGTGATTCTCATATTGCCCACACTTGGTACTTGTCACAGGTGAGTATGAACGAGCGTCACATGTTGGAAACGAAGGTGTTTACCCACAATTGTGATAATTTTCTGGGAGAAATATTTCCATTTCTGCAACAATTTTAAGGAGCCGATACATTTGGCCATGGCTGTATTTTGTTTTGGGGCACAGAGATCCGGTGGTTTGGTGTTTGGGAGGCTCGGAGCTTCTTTACCTCTGCAGTATATAACGTTGCAGGTACAGTATACATACGTCATATTGATAAACAGATGCACAATTGTATCACCAGATGAAAGTCCATTATAATGGTCTCTCCATCAAGTGGTTCATTATAAAGAATCCCTCTCTCTGGAATCTTCTGGAAAGCAGCCGCAGCTTGTAGGTTTTGATCTATAACATACAATCTGCATATGTGGATTTCTGCCACATGATAACATTTTAATTTGCATAATGAGTATGCGAGCAAAATACCGCTCTGTGTAATTTCCATAAACACGTACACAATGTATTCCACCTACACACAGCCACATAAAGGAACAATCCATAGAATGTGTACGTTACAATGTATTATAATATTAGACTTCTCAGCAGATTCCGAAGAACGTGACGACGTTCCGGGGAAGCAGGAATAGATGTCCCTCCATTCGTTATCCTGTTCTAAAACTATCAAGACAAACAAATATCCTGCTGAAAGGTGACATTTATTAGTGAGCAACGGAAGTGCGGAACGCGTCAAATTAAAGTGAGATTAAGTGCGAGGAAAGGAAAGAACATTTAGTGTAAAACTTCAAAGCTCTAAAGCTCAACTGTACAAAGAAAGAAAAGAGTAAAAAGAAGCTTATGGAGCTAGATAGACAAATAATAGAGAGACAGATGGGATATAAATGAATAGATAGATAGATAATAGATAGATAAAATATCAATAAAAAATAGATATAAATTATTAATTAGATAAAAGATGAATTATACATATATAGTTAGATAATTGATAAGCAGATGACTTATAAATAGATAGATAGATAGATAGATAGATGATAAACAGAGATTGGGAGAGAAGCCGTGAAACACTGAATAAACTGCAGACAGTGTGTGACAGCTCAGACATAGAGATTGACAGAGAAGCCATAAACCACTGAATATACAGAACAGACAGTGTGTGACAGCTCAGCCATAAAGATTTGGGGAGAAGCATAAAACACTGAATAAACTGTACAGATAGTGTGTGACAGCTCAGCCATAGAAGTTGGGAGAGAACCCATAAAACACTGAATATATTCTACAGACAGCATATGATACCTCCTCCATGAAGATTGGGAGAAATGCAATAAAACACTGTATAAACAATACCGCCGCACACCGACACCGCCGCACACTGACACCGCCGCACACAACACGTGCACACGACACCACTGAACACCGACACCACCGCACACAGACACTGCCGCACACAGACACCACTGAACACTGACACTGCCGCACACAGACACCGCCGCACACAGACACCACTGAACACCCACACCGCCAAACACCGACCGCACCGCACACAGACACCGCCACATACTGACACCCCGAACACCAACAACACCGCACACCAACACCGCCACACACCGACACCGCCGCACACTGACACCACTGAACTCCAACAACACGCACACCAACCCGCCACACACCGACACCGCCGCACACTGACACACTGAACTCCAAACACCGCACACCAACACCCCCACACACGACCGCGGCACACTGACACCACTGAACTCAACAACACCACACCAACACCGCACACACGACACGCCGCACACTGACACCCCTGAACTCCAACAACACGACACCAACACCGCACACACCGACACCGCGGCACACTGACACCACGAACTCCAACACTGCTGAACACCGACACCATGAACATGACACGCTGCACACAGACATGCTGCACAGACACTGCTGAAACTGCACTGCTGTAGTATCTACTATATAATCGGTCTAATTCTGTCTGTTTGTCTGTAATGGGCCCGCCACCAATCAGCGACAGGCGCAGTCCGGCCTGGAATTGGCGCAGGGATTTAAACCCAGCTTCGCATTGCATTATTCTTAAATCTTCATAAATAAACTACATACATACTCTAGAATACCCGATGTGTTAGAATCCGGCCACCATCTAATTTACTGTCTAATCATTTACAGGAACATTTTACAGTTGTCTGAGCTACAGAATGAGAATGTATCCGTGAAAAATCGCATCAGACTCATATGGTCCGTGTGCGGTCTGTGATCAGACACATAGACTTGCTTTGGAGAGTCTCGGCCGTGACTCGCATACTGTCGCAGCATGTAGCGACTGACTTGTCGTCCGCGAAGCGGATGAGAAAACAACGTCCAACACTCGGTAATGTGTTCTCAGACATTGAGTAACATTGGTCCGAATACAATGTGAGTTTTACTCGCAGTCGTCCGAGTTTCACGCCCGAGTGTCCGAGCCCTAAGACGAGTTGCCCTAATATTCTGGAGGGTCTGTGAAGCTCTCACCCAGGAGGAGGGCTGAGTGATGTTTGGTCCTCTCCCTCCCCCTGCTTAGCAGACACGGCCCCAGTCCTGCACACACTTGTACCATGTTCTATGGTGGATGACTGTCCTCGCTCCCAGCTGCCCCTCTCGACAGCTGTGCCCGGTGCACGGGTTAAACAAAGCCCATTGATTATGACGTTGACCCCCAGGACGGAGATTTTAAGAAACGTTCAAATTGATTTTTTTCTATTTAATTATTCAACATTTGGCCAAAGATAGAAAGTGAATTCTTGTACGGAATGTTCTACGGAATGTTCTACGGAATGTTCTATGGAATGTTCTACGGAATGTTCTACGGAATGTTCGCTCTTCTCCATGTGATCGTCTCCGTCCTCGGAATATTTGCACCGGAAATTATCGAAAAGTGATTTTTAGTTATTTCTCTAATTTTCCTGACGTGAAAAGAATAATGAAGTCGTCAGCCAGCGCCTAATGAGCGCTTTACCCAAGATGCGTCTCTCTTTCTCTCTTTCCCGAATTTTGGCTCCTATTTACAAACGTCTCGGGCGCGGTATGACAGTGTCTGGAGCCGGCGGGATCACTATCCATTAACTCCTGCAGCCGGTTCAATGCCCTTTAGGGCTGGAAAGCACTTTGCAGCTAAGCACTTCTTGGCAACTGGTGCCCCATCTCACTAATGTCATCCATTGGAGGATGTTTGGCTTTGGTTAACCCTTTGTATTCTGGACACTGATCGCTAATTAATGCCGGAAGACTTAATGTGCAATTTACGCTGAACGAGATTTCCCAAAAATTGCTCTAGTTTCCATCTGCACAAAGTAGCAAAGCTGCAAAGTTACGGCAAATTCTCTGGAGGGAAAGATGCACAATCTGAAGTTGTGCCAACGAACATTGCCTTTATATAAGTCCCCGTGCCCCAGCTGGGACCTTTCAGGAAAGTCAGGCCTGCTATAGACTGGAATCACGTATGAGTAGTGATGGGAGAGCATGCTCGGCCGAGTATCGCGAGTGCTATGCTCGTTTCGGTGTAGTTTTCCCTATCGTGTGTCCCCTTACACTGTGGATGTCAGTTGTGTTGTCCAGCCAGCACCTGCCTTTAACATTAATGATATAAGATATTTAAAAAAAAATCAATAAATTAATTTTCAAGAATTTTCCAATCACGCACATCCACCTAAAACACTGAATATAAACGTGATCAAAAGCCACGTTTATACTCAATTTTAGAGTTTATTCAGTGTTTTATGGCTTCTCTCCCAATCACTATGGCTGAGCTGTCACACACTGTCTGTACAGTTTATTCAATGTTTTATAACTTCTCTCCCAATCTCTATGGCTGAGCTGTCACACACTGTCTGTACAGTTTATTCATTGTTTTATGACCTCTCTCCCAATCACTATGGCTGAGCTGTCACACACTGTCTGTACAGTTTATTCAATGTTTTATAACTTCTCTCCCAATCTCTATGGCTAAGCTGTCACACACTGTCTGTACAGTTTATACAGTGTTTTATGACCTCTCTCCCAATCTCTATGGCTGAGCTGTCACACACTGTCTGTACAGTTTATTCAATGTTTTATAACTTCTCTCCCTATCTCTATGGCTAAGCTGTCACACATTGTCTGTACAGTTTATACAGTGTTTTATGACCTCTCTCCCA
The DNA here is from genome assembly GCA_033576535.1 of Allobates femoralis. NCBI lineage: Eukaryota > Metazoa > Chordata > Amphibia > Anura > Aromobatidae > Allobates > Allobates femoralis. The sequence goes on from JARQOC010000007.1 coordinate 125,406,926, forward strand.
ATCACTATGGCTGAGCTGTCACACACTGTCTGTACAGTTTATACAGTGTTTTATGACCTCTCTCCCAATCACTATGGCTGAGCTGTCACACACTGTCTGTACAGTTTATTCAATGTTTTATAACTTCTCTCCCAATCTCTATGGCTAAGCTGTCACACACTGTCTGTACGGTTTATTCATTGTTTTGTTGCTCCTCACACAATCTCTATAGCTGAGCTATCACACATTGTATGTATAGTTTATTCAATATTTTATGACTTCTTTCCCTATCTCTATGGCTGAGCTGTCACACACTGTTTGTAGAGTTTATTCAATGTTTTTATGACTTCTCTCTCTATCTCTATGGCTGAGCTGCCACACGTTGTCTGTACAGTTTATTCAGTGTTCCAGGACTTCTCTCCCAATTACTATAGCTGAGCTGACACACACTGTCTGTACAGTTTATTTAGTGTTTTATGACTTCTCTCCCTACCTCTGTGGCTGAACTGACACACACTGTCTGTACAGTTTATTCAGTGTTTTATGACTTCTCTCCCAATTTCTATGGCTGAGCTGTCACACACTGTTTGTACAGTTTATTCAATGTTTTATTACTTCTATCCCAATCTATATAGCTGAACTGTCACACACTGTACAGTTTATTCAGTGTTTTGTTGCTTTTTCTCCCTATCTCTATAGCTGAGCTGTCACACAGTCTGTACAGTTTATTTAGTGTTTTTATGACTTCTCTCCCAATCTCTATGGCTGAACTGTTACACACTCTCTGTACAGTTTATTCAGTATGACTTCTCTCCCAATCTCTATAGCTGAACTGTCACACACTGTCTGTATAGTTTATTTAGTGTTTTATGACTTCTTTCCCAATCTATGTGGCTGAGCTGTCACACACTGTCTATACAGTTTATTCAGTGTTTTATGACTTCTTTCCCAATCTCTGTGGCTGAGCTGTCACACACTGTCTATACAGTTTATTCAGAGTTTTGTGACTTCTGTCCCAACCTTGGTTTCAAAGATTCATAGATTTTTTTCAACAAAATGAGCTCGCTGACAGATCCTCAGTCGGCTCATTCTGCTGCCAGCATCAGACAATCCAAAAATGCAAAAAGATCCAACTAAAGCACAAGAGTTCTTCTTTATTTACAGTAGTGCAGGTACATTAAAACATAGACAGCTTCCACATGACCAGCACAATCAACACATTTCAGGTGTCATGATTAAGGGTGCGACACATGAAACATGTTGATGCCGGCAGCAGATTGAGCTGACTGAGAATCTGTCAGCGAGTTCATTGTGTTGAAAGAGTTCATTTAGTCTTTGTGCCCATTTATGATCACATGAAAATTGATTTAAACAAGCAAAAGGTCAGCAAAATATGAAGCAAAAAACACTGTTGCACCATCTCATTGCTTTCAATGGTGAAAAAGTGCTGTCAATTAAAAAAATATATATATTTTAGTTATTCTTTAATGAAATATAATTGCAAAAACTATTTTTAGCCAAAAGAACAATTCTAAAGTTAAAAAAAAACCTTGTCCTTGATTGACCATAGAGTTTAATGATCTTCCACAACTTCTCTAATACACCTGAAAGCCACCAGTATCCATGTTCTTCACTCTCCGCCTTTCTTTCCATGTTGGACCACATTCATTAAACTACCAACTACACTATAGTGTCTTATATTTTGCTCTGAAAGATGCACTACATTTATTTTAAGGGGATGTCTTACTTTTCCATCCCCTTGCAGCCCCCAATAATGGTATCCCCATCATCCCCACACACAATACCCCAATACCATATGGAATCCCCAACATCCCTTGCAGCCCCCAATAATGTTCCTCATCATCCCCAAGCAGCCCCAATTACACTATGAATCCCAAATCCCTTGCAGCCCCCAATACCATTTGTATCCCCATCACCCCTTACAATCCATAATATCCCCATCATCCCCTTACATCCCATAATATCCCCATCATCCCCTTGCAGCCCCATAATTTCCCATCATCCCCTTACATCCCATAATATCCCCATCATCCCCTTGCAGCCCATAATATCACCATCATCCCCTTCATCCCATAACTATCCCCATCATCCCCTTGCAGCCCATATTATTCACCATCATCCCTTTCCCAGCCCATAATGTCACCATTCATCCCCTTGCAGCCCCCAATACACTCCATTCCCCATCATCCCCTTGCAGCCCCAATATGTATTCACATCATCCCTTTTCATCCCTTTACAGTCCCCATATCTATGGTACTTCTGTCATCCCCTTGCAGCCCCAATATGGTATTCCCATCATCCCTCATCCCTTGAGCCCATCATCCACATCATCCCCTTGCAGCCCCATCATCCACATCATCCCCTTGCAGCCCCCATCATCCCCATCATCCCCTTGCAGCCCCCATATCACCATCTATATCGCCTTGCAGCCCCCATCATCCAACTTCATCCCCTTGCAGCCCCCATCATCCCCATCATCCCCTTGCAGCCCCCATCATCCACATCATCGCCTTGCAGCCCCCATCATCCACATCATCCCCTTGCAGCCCCCATCATCCACATCATCCCCTTGCAGCCCCCATCATCCACATCATCCCCTTGCAGCCTCCATCATCCCCATCATCCCCTTGCAGCCCCCATTTCCATTTGGTATCCCCATCATCCCCTTGCAGCCCCCAATACGGTATTCCCATCACAGTTCCAGTACCTGACAAAACCACACACAGACACGCATATACTCATCGGTCCTCCGCAATGTTTGGTGTTTCGAGCGGTGCTGTGAGTTCTGCTGCCATAGATGTACGGTAAGCCAATCAGAAGCCAGCAGATGCAGGCCAATCAGAGGTCAGCAGCCGCCAGCCAATCAGATTCCCGCAAGTGACGTCAGCTGCCTCTGATTGGCCGACAGCTTCTGGCATCTGATTGGCCTGTGGCTTAACATACGGGTACCCTAGTATGGAAATAGAGACAGAGCGGCACCCGGAACACCATACAGCGGCGGGCACTGGACAAAGGCAAGATGTGACGCACCTGCATACCCTCCATGCTTTTCATCACAAATTGGTATGCATCATTTTCGGGGGTGCCTTATATTCTGCAGTGCAGCAAACCCCCTAGGTTGTCTTATTCTCAGGGAAACATAAATTGCATAATTTCTGCACCAAAACAAGTGCCCAGGGCCTCTGATCAGTCAGTCGGGGTCACGGATTATTGGGGACATTTTTAAATACGTAATTTCTTTCTGTATCTACATTCTGTTACTTACAAAATGTATCAAAATGTGGCACAATGTTTGATATATGTAGATTTCTGTGTAGAAATGTTACTCCAGCCGCTTACTGCAGTATTCAAACCTACAAAGATAACCCTCAACAAAGGGGGTGCACGGTATACAGAAAAGGCCTACAAAGAGGACAGGACCCGAAATATATCATTTATTAAAAATAAATATACACACCAAGGGAACTCAGGAGCAGGAGGTGGCGAACCACCCAGAGGATTAAGAAAACCCAAATCTAGGAGAACCCAGGAAAAGGATGGCTAATCACAATACATGCATAAGGGAATGCAGGCAATAAACTATGTAGAGACACCGTCTACAGAAGTAATACCCCAACAGTAATTGGGAAACCCACAATGCGGAGAAATCACCCTCCATCTGCAGTCACAAAGTAGCCTTGTGTGATGATAGACCTGTGTGATGGCAGCTATGGTCAGATGCCTAAGGTCTCCCCCCTCAATGTTGCACAATGTTTGATATATGTAGATTTCTGTGTAGAAATGTTCTCCAGCCTCTTCCTGCAGTATGCATGTTACTTTAAAAAAAAAAGGGGGGAAACATTTTTGCACAATTTCTTTTATTGCTTTTATTTGCTTTTTATTCCAAAAATAAAATCAGTTTTGTTTCTGAATTTATTTAATGCTCCTTCTACGCCCTCCCTCTAATGCAGTTTACAGTACGGTAATAAGCTCCAGCTGCACCCCCTCCTCCCTCTCCGCCCTCCCTCTAATGTAGTCTCACAGTAACAAGCTGCATCTACATCCCCTCCTCCTCTCCTTCCCCTTCCTCTCTGCACGCTCTCTAATGCAGTATTACAGTAACAAGCTCAGCTGCACCCCCTCCTCCCTCTCCTTCCCTTTCCTCTACTCCCTTTCTCTAATACTCCCTCTCCTTTCTCTTTGCCCTCCCTTTAATGCAGCCTCACAGTAACAAGCTGCAGCTGCATCCCCCTCCTCCCTCTCCTTCCTCTCCACCCTCCCTTTAATGCAGCCTCACAGTAACAAGCAGCAGCCGCATTCCAATCCTCCCTCTACATTCCCTTCCACTCTGCCCTCCCTTTAATGCAGCCTCACAGTAACAAGCTGCAGCAACATCCCTCTCCTCCCTCTCCTTCCTCTTTACCCTCCCTTTAATGCAGCCTCACAGTAACAAGCAGCAGCTACATCCCCCTCCCCCCTCTACATCTCCTTCCTCTCTGCCCTCCCTTTAATGCAGCCTCACAGAAACAAGCTGCAGCTATATCCCCTCCTCCCTCTCCTTCCCCTTTCTCTCCACCCTTCCTTTAATGCAATCTCACAGTAACAAGCAGCAGCTGCATCCCCCTCCTCCCTCTCCATCCCCTTCCTCTCAGCCCTCCCTTTAATGCAGCCTCACAGTAACAAGCTGCAGCTATATCCCCTCCTCCCTCTCCGTCCCCTTCCTCTCTACCCTCCCTTTAATGCAGCCTCACAGTAACAAGCAGCAGCTGCATCCCCCTCCCCCTCTCCATCCCTTCCTCTCCACCCTCCATTTAATGCAGCCAAACAGTAACAAGCAGCAGCTGTATCCCCCTCCTCCCTTTCCATCCCCTTCCTCTCTGCCCTCCCTTTAATGCAGCCTCACAGTAACAAGCAGCAGCTGCATCCCCCTGCCCCTCTCCTTCTCCTTCCTCTCTGCCCTCCCTTTAATGCGGCCTCACAGTAACAAGCAGCAGCTGTATCCCCCTCCTCCCTCTCCATCCCTTCCTCTCAGCCCTCCATTTAATGCAGCCTCACAGTAACAAGCAGCAGCTACACCCCCCTCCTCCCTCTCCATCGCCTTCTTCTCTGACCTCCCTTTCATGCAGCCTCACAGTAAAAAGCAGCAGCTGCATCCCCCTCCTCCCTCTCCCTATTATTAGATGCATTTTTCAGCCACTGAGGCCATTTCTGAACATCTACACTAGAATCTGAGCTCATGGAAAGACTCTACAGTCCTAGATAAACAGTAACATATACAGCAGACGTATCCATTATACATGGATCTCGTCCTACATTTAGGAGGTGTATGATCCGCAGTGACTTTGAATAGGGGGATGTTACAGCTAATATCAATCACTTCTAGGAAATTGGAAGAGACTTGATATTAAGCTGCAGCTATAAGACATAGAGCACAATGAAATCTGCTGCACTCACTGCCATTACATTAAAAGTAAGAGGAAAAAAATCAATCTCCATGCAAATAACGTCTATGTTTTTTCATTTATATAGAAAAAATGTCAGTAATGAAAAAAGAAGAGAATGTGCATTGTGTGGCTGATGCGGCTGAGCGAGCAGAGACGGGTCTGCACAATACGGGGACATACACGGGACTTATCATCGGCCTCATTAATAAAGATTTATTCCTATTTTTCTATTGTAGTGTAAATTAATTTATATGTGGCATTAATAAAATACATTTGATTTGATTTTTCCAAAAATGTTGTCACTTTATCTCTTATATTTGTTATTAAAGGGATATTGAGGTGTGGTATTGTCTATATGTGACGTCAGGTTATTGATGGTAAACAGCTGATCGATTGCAGAGGTGAGCAGTGATGAAGCTCATGGGCCCCGATGCATAAGCTTCAACAGGGCCCTTAATTATTGCAATTTCTATAGGCCAACGTGACTTAAGGGGCCCCCGAGGCTCCAGGACCCCTGCATGCACCCGTTGTGGTTACGCCCCTGGTGATGAGCGTGCATGCTCTCGTCCCCTGCTCGGATTGAGCATTGGGGGTGTGGAGTAAAAAAAATAGACATCAACGGGAAAAATTGGACATTTTAAACCCTGTAATGACCACTGACTGATATAACCCGTCATGGCTTTGAACTGTAAGGGTATGTGCACACTTGTAGGTTTAGCAGCGGTTTAGCAGCGGAAACCACCGGTCGGTTTCCATGAGGTTTATGTAAATTTATGTTGATCCAAAAGCGGCTTTTGGGTTAACATATAAACCTATGGAAACCGACCCCCGGTGTGCACACACCGGCGGTTTCCACATGCTCATCTGTTGCTAACCCGCTGGGTTCCCAGCGGGTTAGTAAAGAGTGAGCATGTTCTATAAACCGGCCGGTTCTGCAGCGGCTGCAAGCAGAATCATGTGCTGCTTCCAGCCGCTGCAGAACCGCCGCCGCTAACCCGCTGTGCACCCGCCGCACACCCGCCCGTCTCCCGCCGCACATACCCGACAGGAAGCCGGTGGACGGCTGCCGAGCTTCCTGTCGGGTCCGCCCAGCCGCCGCCGACACTAAGCCGACGTAAGTGTGCACATACCCTTACGCTCTCTTTGGTCAAAGAAATGCAGAAAATATCATCCTAAATTTACTGCTAAGTCCAATGTGTCTGAAAAAAACAGTCTGGGAATCACTGGGATCCGTTGAAGTGTTTCAGTGACATTGGTCAGAATTGCAAAACAAGGCTTGGTCCTTAAGGGGTTAAACTTGACGCTCAATGGAGTAACAGCACGCTCACTCATCACCTAAGCATTGAACTGTAAAAGAAAGAATGAAAGATCCTTCTATTCTTCTGAAAAGAACATTTTTAATAGGCCAAGCCACACCCCCGAGGAACCTTGCTCACACCCCTGCAGTCCCATTGCTCACAACACCCAATAGGAGGCATCTAAATCCAAAACATGGTATAAAGGGACCCAAAAGCATGAAGAAACAGAAACAATTTGTCAAAAAAGAAGTTCCGCGTTTCCTGTTGAGTGTAGCGTCTTATTAACGTTCCGGTGAATACAGAAAATGTCCCCTTATGTTTTGTGAACCTTTGTGTGGCACCAGTATATGGCATACTACTACCCAATTTAAATCAGCGGTAGCCGGAATAGTATGTTGTATGAATTGCTCATATCAAGTAACAACACTTCATCGCCTACAGAGTTTACTTACAGTTGCAAGGAAAAAAAAAATCTACTTGACCCGTGAATCCTACGGCACAGACAGACCGTAATAAAACTCAGTAGGCCATTATTATGCAGAAGCCGGATGGTGTAAATATACTTGTTTGCCCTGATTATGATATTATGCTATATTAAAGTAAGTGCAACATAAACGAGTGACCAGCTGCAGGGATCCTGTTAATGTAAGATTACCTTCTGCAAAGCCGAGAGTGTCTCACATGTGTGAGCCTTGATATTACTTCACAGTGTCGCCTCGGGGGAACTCGGCGTGAGACCACCAAATGCATTCCTAATAGACTCACGCCGGGAAGGTGCATCATTCTGTAATGCTAAAATGTCCTGCTCGATGCTTTACTTTGAGATTACGCAACCTGCAAAATGACTGAAAAAAACCCTAGAAAGGGTCATTTGTGGAGCCGCGGTCCGGACACATTACCGGAGGGTGGAGGCGGCTAATGTGGTGAATTATGGTGCAAGACTTTGCTCTTAGTGAAGGGAGAAAGCAGCTATTTGGGGAGTTAAGTGAACGTGGAATCAAGAAAAAGGAAACGAGGGTGAAACATATTCCTTATACTACTTAAATTGTTTTCATTAAAGGGAGAAAATCAACCCAAAACTCTAATGAAATCCTTATACAGACTTATACAGATTTTAGAATCTCTTGGCATCACTGACCTGGCCCGCTCCTGGATCTCCTCTTACCTAATGGACCAGACCTTCAGCGTCACCCACTGCCACACCTCCTCCTCACCCTACCCCCTATTTATTGGAGTCCCCCAAGGCTCAGTTCTGGGATCCCTACTCTTCTCCATTTACACCCTCGGCCTAGGCCAACTCACCGAGTCCCACGGCCTTCAATGCCACCTCTACGCCAATGACACCCAGCTCTATCTGTCCAGCCCCGACATTACCTCCCTACTATCCAAAATTCTGCAATGACTGTCCGCCATTTCATCCTAATTCTCCGCTCGCTTCCTAAAACTAAACATGGACAAAACATGATTTTACCCCCAAGTTGCTCTTTCCCCCTACCCGACCTATCCATCACTGTGAACAACTGCAAACTCTCACCCGTCCCCCAAGCCAAGTGCCTCGGGGTTATCCTCGACACTTCCCTCTCCTTCAAATCCCACATCCGAGCCCTCACCACCTCCTGCCGACTCCAGCTCAAAAACATTACCCGAATCCACTCTTTCCTTAACCAAGACACAACTAGAACACTTGTCCACGCCCTCATCATCTGCTGCCTTGACTACTGCAACCTCCTGCTCACCGGCCTCCGCGCTACCTCCCTCGCACCTCTCCAAACCATCCTCAATTCCGCTGCCCGACTCATCCACCTGTCGCCCCGTTACTCCCCCATCTCCCCCCTCTGCCGAGCCCTTCACTGGCTCCTCACTTCCCAAAGATCCTGGTTCAAAACCCTAACCTTAATGTACAAATCCATCCACAGCCTGTCCCCTCCATACATCTCCGATCTGGTCTCCTGACACCACCCCTCACGCAACCTGCACTCGTCTCAAGAACTCCTTCTCTTCTCCCCCAGCATCACCACCTCCCACAACCGCATACAAGACTTCCCTTGTGCATCCGCCAGACTCTGGAACTCTCTTCCACACCACATCAAACACTGCCCGACCCTGGGAACCTTCAAGAAAAACGTCAAGACTCACCTCTTCCTTCAAGCCTATAACCCACACTGAGACCTAATCCACTGGACCATCTCACCCTCACTGCTCCCCTTCCTACTGTCTCCCCAGCCATCCCCTATAGACTGTGAGCCCTTGAGGACAGAATCCTCTACCCTACCATACCTGTATGATTTAATTATCGTCATTTTAAGTTCTTGTCCTCGTCTGCCCTTACACATGTAAAGCGCCATGGAACCTAATAGCGCTATAAAAATATTTAATAATAATAATACTGTCATATACAAGACTATTAAAATCATCCATCTAGTTTTTGTTTAAGTTTATTACATATTTAAATGAGGGCCAAGATCCATGTGCACCCAGTGGCGTAACTTGAAGCTAATGTGCCCTGATGTAAACCCTCTAACGAAGCCCCCAATTATTGCAAATCTTTAGTAGCAATAAAGTAGTCAAGTAGTCAAGTCTTTTTGTATAGGCCAAAGGGACTTTTGGGGGCCCCTATGCTCCAGGACCCAGGTTCGATTACAACCAGGGTCTGGCTGGCTCAGGGGACAGGGGGGCAGATGCCCCTCAAGCCAGTGGTCAAGCAGCAGTTTTGAGTCCGCCTGTCCATCTGTCATGTTGGTCTGGGAGGCCGCTCTGCCCCTGAAGCTCACTGCTCATGGGCCACTGCTGTGTGCTGGCCCCCCAGGCCGAAATGTACCAGCTAGCCCCTGATTGCAACCCATGCACCTATTTGGCCCCTGTGTGCACGATTCTGCCCCTAAATTATCATGCTGGTGACGTTCTTCCATAGACGCTGCAGGATCCGGTTGCATTTTCTAATGTTCCCATTCCCTTACATTGGCTCAGGCTTAGGGAGCGCTACCAATCAACCTAAGGGGAAGGACAGAGGGGGCCCATGAGGGGGCAGAATGGTGCAATGAGCCCTTGAACACACCGTGGTGCACCGAGGAGACCTCATCTGCTTATCTAATGATATGTTTTTATGCAAAACTAAATTAGTGAAAGCTATACTCTAGTTATGACTTTTGGGGGCAATTCCCCTACATCAGGGGCGGAACTACCGTGGTGCAGCTGGTGCAGCTGCACCAGGGCCCCGTCCAGTTAGGGGGCCCCTGAGGCTCCAGCGGAAGGTCCGTTCCCCTGTCAGACAGAACGGGATGGTAGGTGGCAGTAGTATGGTAGATTTATCTGCAGCATTTAATGTGTGGCCCGGAGGGGGGGGGTTGTGAGTGGGTGTTGTCGGGTGTCAGCAGCTCTGCACACCCGCGGCACTGTTCTGCTGGCCGTCATTGAGGCCCGCGGGTGAGGGGGATCGCTGTTGGTCGGGTGCCAGCAGCTCTGCACACCCGCGGCACTGTCCTCCTGCTGGCTGGCATTGAGTCCGGAGGGGGGGGGGGGCTGCTGTCTGGAGTCAGGTGCGCCGCGGCTCTTTTCTTGCTGTATGCTATCAGTAAGAAGAGGGGGAGGGAGGTGTGGTTGCTGTTGGAGCAGCAGCATTTCGTTGAGGCCAGGGGGGGCTGGGAGGGTCGGCTCTTCCATGGACCCGGCGAGCAAGCTGACTGAGGAGGATACTGAGGGCTCCAGGGTAAGAGCCCCTGTGCAGGGCTTTGGTCTGGTGGGGAGGGAAACAGTCTGTGAACACAGCACTGCAGTGCACACCAACATGATTTGATGGGTGTGGGGGGGCAGGATTTGGATGCCTCAAGAAAGGGACGTTCCTGGGGCCCCAAGGTCCCCCCTTCAGAAGGGGATGGGGGTCATGGGGGCCCCAGGATCCCCCTTCCTTGATGCAGCCGATCTCCCCAAACTCTGTGTCTGTGGCTTGTGTCTGTGTCTGTGGCTTGTGTCTATGTGTCTGTGGCATGTGTGTCTGTGACTTGTGTCTCTGTGTCTGTGACATGTGTCTTTGTGTCTGTGGCATGTGTCTCTGTGTCTAAGGCATGTGTCTCTGTGTCTGTGACATGTGTCTCTGTGTCTGTGGCATGTGTCTGTGGCATGTGTCTCTGTGTCTGTGGCATGTGTCTCTGTGACATGTGTCTCTGTGTCTGTGGCATTTGTCTCTCTGTCTGTGACGTGTCTCTGTGTCTGTGGCATGTGTCTGTGGCATTTGTCTCTCTGTCTGTGACGTGTCTCTGTGTCTGTGGCATGTGTCTGTGGCATGTGTCTCTGTCTGACATGTGTCTCTGTGTCTGTGGCATGTGTCTCTGTCTGTGACGTGTCTCTGTGTCTGTGGCTTGTGTCTGTGGCATGTGTCTCTGTGTCTGTGACGTTTCTGTGGCATGTGTCTATGTGTCTGTGGCATGTATCTCTGTGTCTGTGGCATGTGTCTGTGGCATGTGTCTCTGTGTCTGTGGCATGTGTCTCTGTGTCTGTGACATGTGTCTCTGTGTCTGTGACATGTGTCTCTGTGTCTGTGACATGTGTCTCTGTGTCTGTGACATGTGTCTCTGTGTCTGTGGCTTGTGTCTCTGTGTGCGGCCTGTGCATGTGTTTGGAATTTATTTGTGTGTTGTGTGTGTGCATGGATTGTGTGTCTGTGGCTTGTGTCTGTGTGTGGCTTGTGTCTGCGTGTGTGGCTTGTGTCTCTGTGTGTATGCCCTGTGTATGTGTCTGTGTGTGGCATTTGTCTGTGTGTTGCTTTTGTGTCTGTGTGTGCTTGGCTTGTGTGTTTTGATTGTGTGTGGCTTGTGTCTGTATGTGTAGCTTGTGGCTGTGTGTGGCTTGTGTCTGTGTCGCTTGTGTCTCTCTCTGTGTGTGTGGCTTGTGTCTCTGTGTGTGTGGCTTGTGTCTCTGTGTGTGTGGCTTGTGTCTCTGTGTGTGTGGCTTGTGTCTCTGTGTGTGTGGCTTGTGTCTCTGTGTCTGTGGCTTGTGTCTCTGTGTCTGTGGCTTGTGTCTCTGTACGTGTGGCTTCCGTCTCTGTGTTTGTGGCTTGTGTCTCTGTGTGTGTGGCTTGTGTCTCTGTGTGTGTGGCTTGTGTCTCTGTGTCTGTGGCTTGTGTCTCTGTGTCTGTGGCTTGTGTCTCTGTACGTGTGGCTTGTGTCTCTGTGTGTGTGGCTTGTGTCTCTGTGTCTGTGGCTTGTGTCTCTGTGTCTGTGGCTTGTGTCTCTGTACGTGTGGCTTCCGTCTCTGCGTTTGTGGCTTGTGTCTCTGTGTGTGTGGCTTGTGTCTCTGTGTGTGTGGCTTGTGTCTCTGTGTGTGTGGCTTGTGTCTCTGTGTGTGTGGCTTGTGTCTCTGTGTGTGGCTTGTGTCTCTGTGTGTGGCTTGTGTCTCTGTGTGTGTGGCTTGTGTCTCTGTGTGTGTGGCTTGTGTCTCTGTACGTGTGGCTTGTGTCTGTGGCCTGTGCATGTGTCTGTGTGTGGCATTTGTCTGTGTGTTACTTGTGTGTCTGTGTGTGTGGCTTGACTCTGTGTGTGGCTTGTGTGTGTGGCTTGTGTGTGTACCGTACACTGTCTGTGCACAGCACGGTGCTGGGGAGTTGGTGGTACACTGTCTCCCGCCGCCTTAAAATCGGTCTGTTTCTCATCCAGGAGAGTCGGATGAGTGACATCCGTTTTTTGGTCCTTTTGGCAACTGCTGTGCGAGTGTCCGACATTTTTCTCAGATTCTCAGATCACATCCGTCTGCAATCAATCTGTTCTTTCCTCAGCAGCTATTAGTGTATAATCATTGGTCCGTACCCTAATACTAAAATCCATATACTAATCCTACTGGTATGGGGAGGATTTATGGCTCAGTTAGTACACTCCATACTTCTTGTTATTAACCAGTTAATGCTCTCTTGTCCACCGCACTGCAGTATCAAAAGAGGACAACAGCGAGACAGACAGCAACATGGCATCAGAGAGCCCCTTACCTCGAAATAGAAGATCCTCAGATCCCGGTATTGTGACATAATATTAAGAATAAAGTTTTTTTGCATTTATATTGCATTATGAACTCCACAGCACGGCGGCGAAAAATTGCTCCGGGCCCTCCTTGACTCCTGCTTGTTGCCATACACTGGGGTTGTGCAGAGGTGGCAATTGCACCCCTTCTCTTTGTGTTTTAGTATAGTAGTTATATTCTTGTGTATAGGGGCAGACAGTGTATGCTATGTATACTTCCAGATTATCAACAACCAAAGTGGCGGCAAATTTTTTCGACCGGCTCGGGCGCCACAAACAGTTGCTACGCCGCTGGCTGTGCTGCACACCCGCGGCACTATTCTGGCACTGAGTTCCGGGGGGGGGGGGCCCTGAAAAATTTCTTGCACCAGGGCCCACTACAGTCTGGGTCCGCCCCTGCCCTACATGACTGCTTTTGAGGGGTAATTTGAGTTTTGAGGGTGACAGTCAGACTCACTTTACTTACAGTGTTTTCTAAGGGTCTGCAAATCTTTGATCTAGCTGAATAATTGGTAAAAAATATTGTCAATGGGTCAGAGCTCCTGCTTCTGCTCCTGAAGGCTTTCCCTACTGCTCCCTCCTTCCTCTCAGTGTTAGAGATAGCAGCAGGTAGGAGGAGAGAGTCACAAACAAATCTGCAGATGAAAGGGGAGAGAATATCTCAGGGTACACAAAACAATTTATAGATAAGGAAAGTAGAGTATACACTTGTGCTTTTACAGGAAATCATGTACAGATGTCCAGTGAATACACATAGAACTCACTGTCTATGTGTCACAGGGTTGGTGGGGTGGTATAATGGTCAAGGAGATAAGAAAGGTGGATGGTAGGTTGGACAAAAGGCGACCAGGGGAGCTAGTCTGACCCTTAGACTGGGGGTCCCTAACTCACCCTGTTCACGGAATTACCTCTGATGGTGAGGACATCCACCACCCTTGGCCTTTGCTCCTGATCAGGCCTAGGATAAGACCGCCTCCCCTCCATCTGTGAGTTATTGTGCTGTCTGCAGTTTCTGTTGGAGTTTTCAGCAGTTGGCTTTTCCTTGGAGTTGCTGTGACTATCCTTGTCCCTGGGTGGAGGTGAGAGGGTTACAGCCTAGGGCTGGTCAGGAGCAGGGCAAGCGTGGCGGCCCAGACATCCTCACCTTTAGAGGTACTTCGGGGAACAGTGTCAGCTAGGGACCCCCAGTTCAAGGGTCTGACTAGTTCTCCTGATCGCCTTTAGCTCATCACTGCCATCCTGTTTCCATACACCTTCAACCATTGTAGCCTCCCATGACACTCAAAGTGTGCACACACCCTAAAGTTCTGGTCCCAAGGAACCTCTTTGACACATTGTAACACACCAGCACCTGGTTACGTCACGTCATGGACTCAGAACTTTCTTCCTAATCAAATAATTTCACTTAAACTTCTCAGATTATTTCTATAACTATTGGATTGTTGCTTTCCAGCAGTGGGATCCAATCTCAATGACATCTCGCGGCTGATTATATATCGCTGATTAGTATTATTCACCTAATTTGTAGCTCCGGAGGCTTCAGCTCCCGCGTTCTTGGCATAGAGATGACTGAGAATTCCCGATGTGATCTCCTTATTTGATTCCTTTTTTCCCCAGTCGCTGTTTTCTGACTTTCTGGCTCTATAACGTGTCTGAGCTAAATCAGGTCTTTTGCTGGTGAAGTGACAGGCGTCCGGGGAGCGCACATTACCGGTGTCATCTGCTGTCATTTTCCACCGTCACCCTCAGCACCCAGTCACTCATCGTCTGCAGGAATCATCACGTCCCATCTCATCTCCTTATTACTTCATCAGATTCTTCCATGAATTCATACAAGTCAAGTACTTTGCAAAATTGGCCATTTATGCCTAAAATGTTGTATCATGTGCACATACTGCTATATTTTTGTGTGATCCATCAGATTGTAAAGATAATCCCAAATAATCAATATCTGACATTGAGAAGATTGCAATGGATACAAAAAGTAGAAATAGATTACGGTAAGTTACTGTGGTTTCATAAGGGTTCACAACCTCTTATAATCGGCTAGTGGTTGTGTTCACAATCAGCCAATCACATTTAACCTCATGTTACACAGTAGTCAGAGCTCTGACACCGTCATTTACAGCATTTCTGATTAACCCAATAGAAAGTTTGCAGGAATTTCTGGCTCGTCCATGTTGTGTTCTACAAGTGACACCAATCTCCCGTATTCTTCAACTACCCAGCCTATGGGACAGGGGGAAAGACAGAGGCTTTTTTTTACAAAGAAAAACATCCAAGATCAGCTACATTCTTCCAAAACCTTGATCGAGTCTATCAGAACCAGTGGGAAACATTTTATAGTCTGATGTGACCAAGGGGAAACTTTTTGTCCATAATTCCAAAAGTTGCAAAGTCAACACTGTGAATTCCCAGAAGATCCCCCCGCCCACAGTGAGGCATGGTGGAGACAGCATTGTGCATCATCAGAAGATCCGCCTCCCCACACTGAGGCATGGTGGATTCAGAATTGTGCATCGTCATAAAATCCCCCTCCCAACAGTGAGGTATTGTTGAAGCAGCATTGTGCATCATCAGAAGATCCCTCTCCTTACAGTGAGGCATGGTGAAGCAGCATTGTGTATCATCAGGAGATCCCCCTCCCCACAGTGAGGCATGGTGGAGGCAGCATTGTGCATGCCTAGAAAATCCCTCTCCCCACAGTGAGGCATGGTGGAGGCAGCATTGTGCATCATCAGAAGATCCGCCTCCCCACACTGAGGCATGGTGGATTCAGAATTGTGCATCATCATAAAATCCCCCTCCCAACAGTGAGGTATTGTTGAAGCAGCATTGTGCATCATCAGAAGATCCCTCTCCTTACAGTAAGGCATGGTGAAGGCACCATTGTGCATCATCAGGAGATCCCCCTTCCCACAGTGAGGCATTGTTGAAGCAGCATTGTGCATCATCAGAAGATCCCTCTCCCTACAGTGAGACATGGAGGAGGCAGCACAGTGCATCATCAGAAGATCCCCCTCCCCACACTGAGGCATGGTGGATTCAGCATTGTGCATCATCATTAAATCCCCCTCCCCACAGTGAGGCATGTGGAGGAAGCTTTGTTCATCATCAGGAGATCCTCCTTCCTACAGTGGGGCATGGGAGAGGCAGCAATGTTCTTTGGGAATGTATATTTTGACTCCCAGAAGTTCACCTTGACTCAAGAGAGAGGGATATATGAACAGATCAAATATCAGTCAATTTTGCATCACTACCTTCCGGAGTCTGCCAAAAAGCTGCATAAGAGGAATTTCACCTTTTAGCTGGACAATGACCCTGAGTGACCTTCAAATCAATAAAAGAATGGCTTCATCAGAAGAAAGACCCGAGTCCAAGGGAAAATCTGTGGTGACCTGAAGAAGGCGCTGTACACGGGAGATGCCCCATAATCTGATAGAGGTGGAGCTACAAGGAGGAGGAGGCAAAGATCGATGATTCTAGATGTGATAGACCCCAACCCAAAAAGACTGGTCGTGCCAGAAATTCACAGTGGACTTCACCAAAGTATTAACGTAGGGGTGTGCAGATTTATGCAACAATGCATACGCACAATCATATTACTATTTTATTTTTCTATTGAATTGAACAGATTATGGGCAACATCAAAGGTAAATAAAGTTCTGAAATGATTCTTCTTCTTCCAATTCACATTTTAACAGGGGCGTGTAGACTTTGTATATCCACTTTATATCTTTTACATATACGTTTACAGTTTCTAATGTTCTTCCACAATAAAAAGAAAAAAAATGTGTGTACTAAAATTAAAGCCTGACAATAGGCGGTATCTCCATCCAGCTCTCCGACACGTTTGTGTGATCTGTGGGGGCCACGGTGGTTGGACCCCAAGCTAATGGATAGCAGACGTCTTTTAAACTTGAGAACATTCCTTAAAGTTTTAACTTTAATAAATATTAATAAATTCTAGAAAACTGCTTTCACAAGGGAAAAAAAAATGAAACATAATTAATAAAATTAGTAAATTTAGTGCCGCCCTTTCTAATCTGCCACCCGAGGCACTGGCCTCACTCTATCCTAATATTGAACTATTTCTTTCAAGACAAAAACTGCAAAAAAAAAAGGTTTTAGATAGTATTTTTATCCTAGAGTGGCACAGCATTATCCGTGGGGTCTACGTGGGCAGTCATTTTTTCTATCCTAAAGCTTTTAGGCGAGTCCGTGGCCCCTGACCAACTTTGACCCGGTGCCTCTCATTAAACAGCTGCAGAATTACACTCATAGAGCCGCAATTATCCCAAACTGCAAATGCCGGAGTTTTTATTGTATCCACATCTCTCTCTACAGCGGGACCCATCCAATCAATGGCGCGAACATCCAGACAGCAGCAAACGAGGGAAATGAGTTTCTTCATTTGTCCCTCTTGTTTCTAGCAGACATAGAATATAAAAATAACACCTGACCCGCGCAGATGTGAATCCAAAGGAACGGATCCTCCGCGTCAGCAGACGGCTTCAATAAGAGATTTGAATGTGAATCAGATTTGTGCACTTGGGAAAAAGTATTCAGGTTTCCAGAACAGTTTAGTTTCTAGGTTGAAAAATTAGATGAAGGTAAAAGCTTCAGTCTAATATTCCTTTACCATGAGAGATAGGTTTATTATCATTACCAGATGGGAGAAAGATGCTATCGCATCGGGTGGGTGGTGACATCATGATGGGGGAAGGCTCTATGGCACTGGGGGCAGCATTCCCACTCGCTCTCTGCCCCCCCCATGCTGCCTCAACTCTGCCCTCCCCCATAGTGCTGCGCATTGACCGTGGTGCGGGATGAGTGAGTGCGGGGTGGCTGTGCAATAGGCTGAGATAGTGTGGGGTGAGTGCAGGGTGACTGTGGTGTGGGGTGACCATGATGCGAGGTAAATATGGTGTGGGGTGAGCATGGTGCGGGGTGAGTGAGTGCAGGGTGAGTGCGGGATGACCGTAGTGCAGGATGATCGTGGTATGGGCAGAGAGCAAAATGACCTTAGTGCGGAGTGACCATGCAATAGAGCCCACCACTAGGATGGATGGATGGATGGATGGATGGATGGATGGATGGATGGATGGGTGGTTGGAAGGATGGATGGCTGGATGGGTGAATGAATGGATGAATGGGTGGATTAATGAATAGAAGAATGGATGGGTGAATGGATGGATGGATGGATGGATGGATGGGTGGCTGGTTGGAAGGATGGATGGATGGATAGATGAATGGATGGGTGAATGGGTGGATTAATGAATGGAAGAATGGATGGGTGGATGATGGATGGATGGATGGATGGGTGGATGGATGAATGGTTGAATGGATGGGTGGATGGATGAATGGTTGGATGGATGGGTGAATGGTTGGGTGGATGGATGGGTTGGTGGTTGAATGGATGGGTTGGTGGTTGAATGGATGGGTGGATTGATGAATGGAAGGGTGGATGAGTGGACGGATGGATGGATGGATGGGTGGGTGGATGGATGAATTGTTGGTTGGGTGGATGGGTGGTTGCATGGGTTTTTGGGATGAATGGATGGGTGGATGGATGGTAAGACTTTAATGTTGGGGATAGCTGTTTTCAGGACACCCCTGTATTATGATATCTTCTACATATAGTCCCCGGCTGTTGCAGTCCTGCACATTTTTGTGCTCAATGACACTCTTGTGTGCTCCTAGGACAGGTACTTCTATGTGAGAGTACCTCCGTATAATATGGGGGCACACAGGGGTGTTATAGGGCACATCGGGGCAGTACTATGACTCCATACAACAGAAAACAATGATAAGTTATTTTACACATTACGTTTACTTATATTAGTTTCAGTTCATATAAACTATTCTGCATTTTACAACAAACCTGGACATTATTAGATATTGATCTTTGGGTCTAGCGATGTAACGAGAGCTTTACTTCATTTACTTTTATCATTGACTCATCTGCATTTGCTTCTCTAATGTTGTAAGTATGAGCCTAAATATTATTATGTGGCCTTTCAGCCCCCGGAATAATTGATGATTCCTCCTCCCCTTCATATCTCTCCCTAAAGCTAAAGTGCTTTCAGAATTACCGGAGGAGACAACAAATGTTGAGATGCGTTGTGAAATCCTACAACCTTTCATCCCTAATCCTGATGGAATGTGAGCTGGAACATGTTGGAGCGTTGGCCGGCTCCGGGGATACATTGTCCGCAGTCCGGCTCCACATAACTCCGCGCTCGCCCGGTGCCAACACATTGGGTACCTTGCCTCATCTAATCCCCTCCATTATCATTCCCGTTGGCCCGGGCTGTTTGCTGTAATTTGCCATCAGTGTTGTAATAGTTTTCTTGGAGTTTAATTGGCGACTGGCTCAAATTGCGCGAGTTACCGGCCCAAGTATAGTTTTACAAATCATTATCTTAATGCTCAGAGCGACAACCCGTGCAAAATGACCACACGGTGCTTCCAACCACTAGAGACCGCGCGGACTAATCGCCTGCAATGTGCCGAAAATGGAAGAAAAAGAATTCACCAAAAATAAGACCCAAAAGGAAAATAAATAGCAAAAAGGTTGAAACTCCTGAAATGGAAGTTATTGTTACAAAGTCATTGTTTTTATATTAAAGGGAAACTTCAACTTTATTTGCATTTTCGAAAGCCCTCATGTGTCTCTAAATCCTAAAAAAATTCTAAAGGTCTATTGTGCCTCCGATGGATGTGACTGACGTCCCTCTACATTTCGTCACCCGCAAAGTCTTACAAGTACTTGTCCAGCTAATCGGAAGAACTGAGCATGTGCAATTCACACCACCCCTAAAGGGACTCTCCCCTGTGCTGTCACCTATTGACTGCTCTGCAGTCCACCTGAAATCCTCTGCTGCGGTAACATGGGAGTATGTTTCCTTTGGCACATTCGGAGTTAATGTCTGATGCTGCGGTGCTTTTGCTGTCCTTATCTGAGGTGGCTCTGCAGGTGGGATGTTGTGGGTGCGTTAGGTGATGATACCCTTGGACTTTAAATAGTTCTCTCTTCCACCAGCAGATGTCACTGATAGAGTTTTAGTCTCTGCCAAGACCGTGTGCTGTAAGGACATAGTGCAGACGGTGCTGATGCCTTATTACTGTTTATGTCTGCAGATCTCCTTATTTTGTGGGAGTTGCTGTGCATCCCAGTCCGTAGGTGGAGGTGAGAGGGATTTAGCCTAGGACTATTTAGGAGCAGAGGGCAAGGGTGGTGGCCCGGACATCTTCACCTTCAGAGGTAATTCCGGGAACAGAGAGAGCCAGGGAACCCTAGTCTAAGGGTCAGACTAGTTTCCCTGTTCGTGTTTTACCCAACTTACTATCCTGATACCTGACTCCTTTTACCACCCCGTGGCATGTGCATGTGTGGGGCCATATTTCCAGCCTGGATGATTTCATCCACATTAGTCAAAGAGAACCACACTATGAGACAGCTTACACCGTGTGCTGAGAAGGCACAGACATCACACTTACAATGTATAAAAATCATTATAAAGAGGGAGACCTGATGACTGGTTCCCAAAAATATATTTTTGCGACATGATCTGTTATTTTATATGAACAAGAGATGCCACGGGGTTATTCTATTGACAATGGCTTGTAAAAAAGAGTTTGGCTCCTCCCTCTCCCTGTACAGTGATGGCTGCACTTTATATAGAGCATGCTCAATACATGAAATATCTTGTTACTTTCCCATATAAGAGCAAGTTGTAGCAGTGTGTCCCTTCCCCGACCTGTGTTCATGTTCTCTATGTAATGTAGCCTGCTTTAGTGTTTCCTGGCCTGCATCTAGTGGGGAATCCGCCTTTGTTCTTCTCTACAGGAGGCTCCTCCAATACACAAACATGTAGACAGAATGGGACCCGGAGCTTCTAGAAACTTCTCAATATAGCCAAATGTTCAAAGGGAGGTGTGAGCCTATCCCCCATCCAAGGAGAGAGAGCAATAGGCAAATGCTTGGACAGTTAGTTAGTGGTGTGACTTTCAAAGGATGAGGATCTGAGGCTGCGGCAAGATCCTGGTGCCTGTGTGTGGATTGATAAAAGCTGCCATGTGGGATTGTATTGTGTCCCTCACTGGATCTAGTGAACTCATCCAAGGACTATTTCTGCCTTTTCAGTGGCTTCAGATTACCGGGTGGTGCCCCCGGACTTGTCCCTTCCTGCTCTGTCACATACCCCGTCACACAGATACCACCACATAATCCAATTGACAATAGTCTCTGCCAGGGCCGCACCGTCCATTGGACAAGGTGAGCCCTGTCATTCAGGCGGCAGCCGGCAGGGGGAGCGGCAGTGCAGAAGGGGGCGGCGCCTCATGCACACAGCCTCCCCCTGTCATGGCGCCGGCCGCGCACCGGAGGTAAGCGGCGACCCGGGGAGAGAGGCACAGAAGGGGTGGCAGCGCTGCCCGCGAGTCAACAGCACCCCCCCCCCGGTACTCACGGCCGCGGGCGGCAATGACTACCGGTGCTGCGGCTCAGGCGGCTCAGGCGGCAGAGGGGGCGGCAGTGCTGGGCTCCAGTAGCACCCCCCCCCCCGTAATCGGTGCAGCGGCTCAGGCGGCAGAGGAGCTTGGTGCACCCCTGGTCTCTGCACAGTGACGGCAGCACATTATATAGTGAGATGGGTTCTGCCCACTTTCTTATGCCTGCTGTTTGGTGGAGTAACTTTGACAATGTGTCTGATCCTAAAATGAAATAAAATCAATAAAAAAAAATTATCATGAAAATACATTAGAAAAACAACATTTTATTCTCTATTTTATTCATAAAAACTAAAATAAACGGGATGATACATTGTTGCCATCCTTCGAACTGTTCCCGTTATTAGAGGATTACAATGTTGCTAAAACTGTATATAAAAGCCATCGACGACCTTTAGAGGAAGAAGTGAACTATATTGATTGGTCACTGCTCAAGGACATCATACAATTCTTATTCTCTGATTTATTTTTTTGCGTTGATATATTTATATTTATACATTTTTATCTACCAGGCGGCGCGGCGGCCCTGCCGGCAGCTTTGTTCCCGGTGACCTTAAAGTTCAACTATTAAACAATTTATCTCTGAGTGTAACAGTGATATAAACATGATAATCTGTTTGGCGTTTCCTATGAGGGCCTATGAATAAATCATAGGAATTCAATGTAGAAGATGAAAAGCCGACTATTTATTACATGGGGAGGCTCCCTCCCGGCCTCGTGTAATCCCACTCCTCGATCTTCTGTAGAGTCCGGGCTCGTATTTATAGGTGTGACTCCCATTGGTATTTCTTAAAGTTTATAGGGTCTTAAAGAGGAACGAGCGACAGCTGCGATCTAATTGGTTTCCGTAATTAGCATTTTTAACATGAACTGAACCGGACTCGTCATTACGAGATTGTATCAGATATTCATCTCTCCATATCAAGGTTGTGTTCTCCGAGAGGAATATAGAGAACTTCATAAAGAATGAATATTTAGTGGAAATACATGATGGGATTACATGATTTCTTTTACTTTTTGCTTGCCGCAAAATGTCTAGAGGTTAGTATATATGATACAAAGTCATATGCATTCTATAGATCAGGGGTCTCAAACGCGTGAACCACAGGCACTGTAGACCTCGTCGAAGGGGCCTCTGACGAAAGCACTTTATTTCGGCTGAATGTGTGTCCAGGGACCTTTTGCTTGGATGTGCATATAATTGAAATGTATTGCCACTCAGAGACAAGCTCTCTGCACCGCAATGCCAATGCCAGCCGCCAGCCAATCAGAGGCCAGTAGCTGACATCAGCTTGACAACACGGTGGTGCATGGCAGTGACATCATACATTGCTACACCGGCATGCTGACATCAGCTGCTGGCCTCTGATTGGCTGGCAGCTGGGTAGCCTGGACTGGGCTGTGATTGTCAAGGGGTCTACAGGGCCTACAGGACGAATGTGCAGAAAAAGAGGATATCGGAGGAACAGGGGTCAGGTGAGAAGAATCTTTTTTAATTTGTATGTGAAGAATGGCACGATAGGGGACATTACTACCAGATGGGACCAGGATGGGGACATTACTACAATATAAGGACAAGAATGGGGAACATCACTACAATATGGGGACCAGAATGGGGACAAGACTACAAAATGGAGACCAGGACAGGGACAATACTACAATATGAGGACCAGGATGGGGACACTACAATACGAGGACCAGGATGGGGACATTACTACAAGATGGAGACCAGGATGGGGACATTACTACAAGCTGGAGACCAGGACAGGGACAATACTACAATATGGGGACCAGGATGGGGACATTACTACAGTATGAGGACCAGGATGGGGACATTACTACAATATGGGACCAGGATGGGGACATTACTACAATATGGGGACCAGGATGGGGACATTACTACAATATGAGGACCAGGATGGGGACATTACTACAATATGAGAACCAGGATGGGGACACTACAATATGAGGACTAGGATGGGGACACTACAATACGAGGACCAGGACGGGGACATTACTACAATATGGGGGCCAGGATGAGGACATTACTACAATATGAGGACCAGGATGGGGACATTACTACAAGATGGAGACCAGGACAGGGACAATACTACAATATGGGGACCAGGATGGGGACATTACTACCAGATGGGACCAGGATGGGGACATTACTACAAAATGTAGACCGGGACAGGGACAATACTACAATATGAGGACCAGGATGGAAACATTATTACCAGATGGGACCAGGATGGGGACATTACTACAAGATGAGGACCAGGATGGAAACATTACTACAAAATGGAGACCGGGACAAGGACAATACTACAATATGAGGATCAGGATGGGGACATTACTACAAGATGAAGACCAGGATAGCGACACTACTACAAGAAGGGGACCAGGATGGTGACATTACTACAAAATGAGGACTAGGATGGGGACATTACTACAAGAAGGGAACAAGGATAGGGACATTGCTACAAAATGGAGACCCGGACAGGGACAATACTACAAGAGAGGGAACAAGATGAGGACATTATTTAAAAAAAGAGGACCAGAATGGGAACTTTACACTAAGAAAGGATCTGCAAAGGGACATTAGTAAAGTATGGGGAGAAGGATGGAGACATTACTTCAAGATGTTGACCAAGATGGGGACATTACTACAAGATAAGGACTAGGATGAGATTGGTCAGGAGTAGGGATGGGCGAATCTACTCGCTAGGACTCGTTACTCGGCGAGTAGTAAGGGACTCGCAGGACTCGGTACTCGGCGAGTTTCCCAGTGATGACTCGCACGAGTCCAATGCAAATCAATATCAATCCTAGTTTTGTCAGAAACACTGACAAAACTAGGATTGCCATTGTTTGCATTGGACTCGTGCGAGTCATCACTGGCTACTGTGCCAGTGATAGCAGGGAAACTCGCAAAGTAACTGCTGTTTCTTTGCGAGCCGAGTCCAGCTGTCTTCTCTGTGCAGCTCCAGGGTCCTAGAACCTGCCTGCTCACAGAGATGATGTAGCAGTGCTGAGATTATTCTCAGTCTGCTCATTCCCTGTGCATGTAGCAGAGAGGACATCGCGTTTTGGACTACGTCGGACGGAAGAGGATTTTTTTAATTAAAGATGGAGTCCCTAATGGCTTTTTTTTTTATTTCAAATAAAAAATTTTCTCTGTGTTTTTTTAACCCTTTATTGGAGATTCTTAGTGGCTGGGTCAAACGTGGCCTGACATTAAGAATCTCGGGCTTAATACCAGCTTGTATAACAAAGCTGGTATTAACCCCTTTATTACCCAGCGTGCTACCGCCACCAGGGCCGCTGGAAGAGCGGGGTTCAGCGCCAGAGGATGGCGCTTCAATGAACGCGCCATCTTCTGGGGCGGCTGCGGGCTGCAATTTGCAGCGGGGGGTGCCCAGAAAGCTTGGGCATCCCTGCGCTGCGGATTCCAGCCCTCAGCTGCTTAGCTGTACCTGGCTAGACATAGAAATTGCGCGGAGCCCCACGCATTTTTTTAAAATTATTTAATGAATTTCAGAGTCAGAGTCTCAGAGTCAGAATCTCAGAATTTCATGAAATAATTTAAAAAA
This sequence comes from Allobates femoralis, assembly GCA_033576535.1. Taxonomy (NCBI): domain Eukaryota; kingdom Metazoa; phylum Chordata; class Amphibia; order Anura; family Aromobatidae; genus Allobates; species Allobates femoralis. The sequence continues at coordinate 125,431,759 of JARQOC010000007.1, forward strand.
AATGCGTGGGGCTCCGCGCAATTTCTATGTCTAGCCAGGTACAGCTAAGCAGCTGGGGGCTGGAATCCGCAGCGCAGGGATGCCCAAGCTTTCTGGGCACCCCCCGCTGCAAATTGCAGCCCGCAGCCGCCCCAGAAGATGGCGCGTTCATTGAAGTGCCATCCTCTGACGCTGAACCCCGCTCTTCCAGCGGCCCTGGTAGCGGTGGCACGCTGGGTAATAAAGAGGTTAGGGCCAGCTTTGTATTATCAGCTGGCCCTAAGCCCGAAATTTATGGTGGTCACGCCAATATTAGACATGACCGCCATGAATTTCTATTAAATTGTTTTAAAAAAAACACAACACAAAGAAAATTTTTTATTAGAAATAAAAAAAAAAGCCATTAGGGACTCCATCTTTAATTAAAAAAATCCTCTTCCGTCCGACGCAGTCCAAAACGCGATGTCCTCTCTGCTACATCCCCTGTGTATAGATATAGATCTCTATGCACAGGGAATGAGCAGACTGAGAACAATCTCAGCTCTGCTACATCATCTCTGTGCACAGACATTCATGTCTGTACACAGGGAATGAGCAGACTGAGAACAATTTCAGCTCTGCTACATCAGGCAGCAGGCGGGCTCTAGGACCCTGGAGCTGGCAGCCAACACAGAGGAGACAGGACTCTTATCTGTGCGAGTCAGCGATTACTTACAAAGTAAACGAGCAATGCAAATAAATGACAAAACTAGGATTGCTTCAGGCTGAAGCTTCCGAGACACATCTGCGAGTTGTAAATCTCACACTACTCGCTATTACTCGCTTCCCCATTCATTAACATTGGACTCGCTAGACTCGCAACGAGTAGCGAGTCCTGGGCTCGGACTCGCTAGAGTCAAGCGATTCCGAGTAATTTAGGATTCGCCCATCACTAGTCAGGAGGCAGGACCGGTGGGTAGCTATCAGACACTCTGCATCATATGTATCAGTGTGAATGGCGTCCTCTGCAGGCCCAATATGTGTATGGCAAGTCACCTCCCACATTTCTTTGTAGGTAGAGGTGATTTTATCTGCCTGCACCTGGGCTTGCTCTACATAATGGGGTCTGACTGCATCCTGCTGAGTGCAGTGCTGGTTTTGTATCTGGCTGCTGATGGTAAACACTTTCCTAACTCACCCTAAAGTGTCTGCTGCATTCCCTGCATCAGCTTTCTTACAGCCTCTGATAGTCCTCCTTATTGGTTGTGATACATCATGTGATGCGGTATCTATCTGCAAGGAATTATGACGAAGCCAATGAGATCACGTGAGTCTTCTTAGGATCACTTACGAAATGTCATCAAATTCAATTTAAGTTTTATATATATTTATTGCATCCAATCTGCTCATCTCTAACCAACAGCATACGGAGAAGAGCATCGATCATAACTAAAGGGTGATATATCTTTAAATCTTTTGCATTATTATAGCGGATTAATCAGATGAGCTGTACTGCTCTCCTGTCCCTGCAGAACAGGAAAACTATGATTAATTGCTGAAGTAAAGGTTTGTAATCACGAGCGTAACAAAGCACAGAGGTAAAATCTATAGTTATTCTGGTGCAGGATCCGGGGTGAGCGCCGCACGTGTAGATCTCCACCGTGACCTTTCCGCCATCACAGGAGGACAATTGCTTTTTCGTAAATCAGGTTTGTTTTTAGAGCGAGCTCATTAAAATATTGCAGAGGCGGCACTTTCCCCCCGAAATATCTTCATTTATGTATCAGCTGCGACTATTAATTCCCTAATTATATTCCTCCGTGTGGTCCGAGACGCCCGACACCGGCCATACACCGGCAGGCACCGCGCCCCGTCCATAAGCAGCAGCACCGCCGGCCGCGCACAACATCCATGATGGAGGATTCACTTGTTACAATGTGGCACAATTATGTTTGTGAACTGATATGAACTAATTGGTGGAGCACGAGAACATGGTCACATCAGCCAAATTCCTCCCCGCACTCACACCGCAATTAGGCCGACTGCTGAGAGCATTTTATAGGGTTTTTGTGAATTTGTCCCAGTTCCCTCATTATGAGACGTTCACCTCATCTTACAAGGAAACTGCAATTATTGCTGATGAGAAAGGGAAAAAAGTCTGAAGATTTTACACCGCCGTTATAGAAATGGCGAATCTCACATATTCAATGATCTCATCTCAAAAAGGAATCTGAGCAACTTCACATCATAAGATCTAAATGTCACCAACATCATCTCCCAAATCTACAGTCATTTATCTAATGGATTTCATCTATCTATTATCTATCTATCTATCTATCTATCTATCTATCTATCTATCTATCATCTATCTATCTATCTTCCTATCTATCTATCTATCTATCTATCTATCTTCCTATCTATCTATCTATCTATCTATCTATCTATCTGTGTATTATATATCCATAATCTGTCAATTAATCATCTATCTATCTACATTTATCATCTAATTTATCTATCATCTTTCTACTTATCTATTAGTTATCATCTATTTATTATCTATCTATCTATCATCAATCTATCATCTATCTATTATCTATCTAGCATTTATATCTATCTCTCTATCTATAATCTATCTATTTATCTTCGATCACCTGTTTATTATGTCTATTTATCTATTATATATCTATTATATCTATCTCTATCTATTATCACAATTGGGATCCCTCCACGCAGCAGATCCAGTATGCTGTTGTAATTATGCTGTTACTGGTACCTGGCTGTGCTGAGCTGTCAGTATGGTCATATTCAGTGCGGTCCTCCATCCTGGTATGGGAGGTGCTGGGTGGCTCATTTGTTCCATCTTCCCAGTGGTTCCTCTGTTACTTCGCTGGGCAGCCTCTCCCAGAATCCTGCCAGTCATACATTCTATGTGAGTGGTGTTTGAATGAATTCCTGTGTCTTGTTCTGATCATTGTTATCTCACCCAGGACTGTTGCCTGATTTCCCTTTTTTCTGCTCCCTCTACTTGTTGTGATCTCCTGGTACTTTAAGACCTGAAATGTGACCTGTGTAAGCCTCTGTTTACTCCCTGAATCCTCTTCATGATCTCCTAGAAAACCTGACCCTTGACTGTTACGTGACTACATTTCTATCTTCTCCCTGAATAATGCGACCTCTACTAGAACATGACCCCAGATTACCTGAACCCCTGTTGTCTCCATTCCTGTTAGTAGTGGCTGTATCACACCCTAGCTTTTTTAGTGACTAGCTTCACATCCAATATTAATTGATTATCTACGTATTCTGTTTACTATCTATTTTCTATCAATCTATTTCATATTTCTATCTACCTACCTACTATCTATCATCCTCTTTTATCTATCTATCTATCTATCTATCTATCTATCTATCTATCTATCTATCTATCTTCTATCTATTATCTATCTATCTATCTATCTATTATCTATCTATCTATCTATCTATCTATCTATCTATCTATCTATCTATCTATCTATCTATCATCCTCTTTTAGCTATCTATCTATCTATCTATCTATTATCTATCTATCTATCTATCTATCTATCTATCTATCTATCTATCTATCTATCTATCTATCTATCTATCCTATCAATCTATCTATCTATCTATCTATCTATCTATCTATCTGTATGTCTGTCTGTCTATCTATCTATCCATCCATCTATCTAGAGGATAACTCATGGCCATTCTGACAATATTGTCTCTTGAGTTGACAAATTTGTATAAAAAGGGGTAAAGGGGTGCTCCTTTTACTGAAAAAAAGAAAACGTCCCTGCAATATCTACTCCAGTCTACACATGACGACCGTTTAGAATGTCAAATTGCTTGTTACAACATTTTACTTGTTATTAAAAATTGTCATTGTTCTGAAGAATGGCAGATTTTTAATGTAATAATTTACTGGTCATTGCCTCTGTGATCTGTCAGCGGAGGTCGGTCTCCTTGGTGAGGATGACAGGACTTACAAGTACAGCTGCCAGCACAGCTCTGACGCTGCCTGAATCACTGGATTCTCTATGATCCACTGCTCCTCCTTGCCTCCACTTGTAGCTTGGAAGACCACGATGCTTGGGCAACTGGACCAAGCTGGGATTGGCCCACATGGGAACAGGGGTACATCCTGGTGGGCCTCTGTGCTGGAGTGACGCACTGGCTTGGGCTGGCCCACAGGGGAGCAGGCGTACCTCCCGGTGTCCTCTGTGTTGGAGTGATACCCAGGCTGAGACTTGCCCTCCGGGGAACAGGACAATCTCCTGGGGGTCTCTGTGCTGGAGTGCCACACAGACTCGGACTGGCCCACGGGAGAACAGGGCAATCTCCCGGTGGGCCCCGTGCTGGAGTGCCACACAGACTTGGACTGGCCCACAGGGGAACAGGGGATTCTACCAATGGTCCCTTATGTTGTAGTGACACCAAGGATGAGACTGGCCCATCGGGGAACAGGGCAATTTACCAGTGGGCCACTGTGCTGGAGTGCTGTAATGGGAACAAATGCCGAAATGCCCGCGCTGCCAAACAGGAATCACCAGGAAACGAAGAGTTAACTGGGCAGATTTTTTTCTTTATTTCATCCTACGCGTTTCAGAGCCTCTATCCGAGCTCCTTCCTCAGGGAACATCTGTGCTGGAGTGACATGCGCACTCGGACTGGCCCACCAGGGAACAGGGTAATCTTCCGGTAGGCCCCAGTGCAGGAGTGACACCAAGATTCATATTGTCCCAGAGGGAAACAGGGGAATCTCTGAGTGGCCCACTTAACCTCCAATATGAGCAGCATTTAACCCCGTTCCATTAGATGAACTATGTACAGAAAAAAAGCAACATCTCAACATTGACTCAACCAACAACCCAGTGCATTATTACATAGGAGAACAGATAATGTGTGACTGAGGCTAATGTAACATTGGCATGAAGCTGAGCAGTGGCCCCGGTCCATGTTACAGGTGGGCCCCTGGCAGCTCAGTCCGACACTGAACTGGACCAATCCATTGAAGTGGATCCAATTAAAGCTCTCACACCAAACATTTGTCCTAAAGAATCGATACAATAATTTGTCCAGACGGGAGATACATTCCGCCAAGAAAGAAGAAAAAAGCAGATTAGAAGAATGAAATAAAACAAACTATTATTGGAAAAAAAAACTATAAAAATAACAATAGCAAAGGTATTGCGAAGATAATGTGCGATGAGCAGCACTTACCGGAATAGTGACTGCGCTCATTAACCCCGCGCACCCTCCTAATATTATAATGACACGTCTCAGCTGTCACACCTAGAACATAGACTATGAAGAGGTTTACTGCACTCTAATGAGGCGTTCATGCCTTCATTCACCATGGTGATGCTTCTGAGATTTTTTTCCCCCCATGTTGTAATTTTTGCATTTCTCATGTATGTTGTATACCGCGCCATATGAGCAACATGATTAATAATCGCACATGCTTGTGTTTACAGAGCGTGCTTCCCTCCGCTATAATTAAGCAAGGCACAATGTCTGCTCATTACTTAGATTTATTTATAGTCGGAGGTAAACAACAGCGATTCATGAAAGCCGCCCCTTCCCCTGATCCGCCGCAGATTGGAAGAATTAGCCATACATGTTTAGTAAACAGCTGTAACCACAGGGTCTTTCAAGGCCTTATTAATCTCGCCATCCAAGGATGAGCTATTGAATTGGGGGTGGCCCCGGGGTCTATTTCCCAAACTGAGTGACTTCTTCGTAGAATAGGCTCCAGTATTAAGTAATAGAAAACATAACGCATCATGCATGAGGGTCCGCTCACATGACACGCTACACTTGTGTCTTTACTAAGCCATCTTTTCCTAGGCTGGAAATTATTTCCAGTCTTTTAACTCCAGCCGTGCAAACAATGAGCAGAGTAACCCGAGAAAATTAATCATCTGCTGATTTGTTGCCCGGCATTAATGTGGAGCCGGATAGACTGAAGTGCACAGGATGGCCTGACACCGAGGGGCGTACGTATAAATACCCCAGAAGGAGATGGCGAGGTGTGGAGTCACTAGGCAGGCAGATTCACAAGATCATCTTCATAAAGAAACTAACAAACTTACCTGCAGGTTTCTATTTTCTTTATATTGCGTGTACATTAATGTGGGTCATGGTTAAAGGAGAAACAGCGAGGCAGTACTATCTGTATCCACATAATTTATAGGAGTAACAAGGAGGCAGTACTATCTGTACCCACATAATTTATAGGAGAAACAAGGAGGCAGTACTATCTGTACCCACATAATTTATAGGAGAAACAGGGAGGCAGTACTATCTGTACCCACATAATTTATAGGAGAAACAAGGAGGCAGTACTATCTGTATCCACATAATTTATAGGAGAAACAAGGAGGCAGTACTATCTGTATCCACATAATTTATAGGAGAAACAAGGAGGCAGTACTATCTGTACCCACATAATTTATAGGAAGAAACAGGGAGGCAGTACTATCTGTATCCACATAATTTATAGGAGAAACAAGGAGGCAGTACTATCTGTATCCACATAATTTATAGGAGAAACAAGGAGGCAGTACTATCTGTACCCACATCATTTATAGGAAGTAACAAGGAGGCAGTACTATCTGTACCCACATAATTTATAGGAGAAAACAAGGAGGCAGTACTATCTGTACCCACATAATTTATAGGAGAAACAAGGAGGCAGTACTATCTGTACCCACATAATTTATAGGAAGAAACAGGGAGGCAGTACTATCTGTATCCACATAATTTATAGGAAGAAACAGGGAGGCAGTACTATCTGTACCCACATAATTTATAGGAGAAACAAGGAGGCAGTACTATCTGTATCCACATAATTTATAGGAAGAAACAGGGAGGCAGTACTATCTGTACCCACATAATTTATAGGAGAAACAAGGAGGCAGTACTATCTGTATCCACATAATTTATAGGAGAAACAGGGAGGCAGTACTACCTGTACCCACATAATTTATAGGAAAAACAGGGAGGCGGTACTATCTGTATCCACATAATTTATAGGAAAAACAGGGAGGCAGTACTATCTGTATCCACATAATTTATAGGAAGAAACAACGAGTCAGTACTATCTGTACCCACATAATTTATAGGAGAAACAAGGAGGCAGTACTATCTGTATCCACATAATTTATAGGAAGAAACAACGAGGCAGTACTATCTGTACCCACATAATTTATAGGAGAAACAAGGAGGCAGTACTATCTGTACCCACATAATTTATAGGAAGTAACAAGGAAGCAGTACTATCTGTACCCACATAATTTATAGGAGAAAAAAGGAGGCATTACTATCTGTACCCACATAATTTATAGGAAGTAACAAGGAGGCAGTACTATCTGTATCCACATAATTTATAGGAAGTAACAAGGAGGCAGTACTATCTGTATCCACATCATTTATAGGAGAAACAAGGAGGCAGTACTATCTGTATCCACATAATTTATACGAAGAAACAAGGAGGCAGTACTATCTGTATCCACATAATTTATAGGAAGAAACAGGGAGGCAGTACAATCTGTATCCACATAATTTATAGGGAGTAACAAGGAGGCAGTACTATCTGTACCCACATAATTTATAAGAGAAACAAGGAGGCAGTACTATCTGTACCCACATAATTTATAGGAAGTAACAAGGAGGCAGTACTATCTGTACCCACATAATTTATAGGAGAAAAAAGGAGGCAGTACTATCTGTACCCACATAATTTATAGGAAGTAACAAGGAGGCAGTACTATCTGTATCCACATAATTTATACGAAGAAACAAGGAGGCAGTACTATCTGTATCCACATAATTTATAGGAAGAAACAACGAGGCAGTACTATCTGTACCCACATAATTTATAGGAGAAACAAGGAGGCAGTACTATCTGTACCCACATAATTTATAGGAGAAACATGGAGGCAGTACTATCTTTCCCCACATAATTTATAGGAAGAAACAAGGAGGCAGTACTATCTGTACCCACATAATTTATAGGAAGAAACAGGGAGGCAGTACTATCTGTACCCACATAATTTATAGGAGAAACAAGGAGGCAGTACTATCTCTACCCACATAATTTATAGGAGAAACAAGGAGGCAGTACTATCTGTACCCACATAATTTAAAGGAGAAACAAGGAGGCAGTACTATCTATACCCACATAATTTATAGGAGAAACAGCGAGGCAGGACTATCTCTACCCACATAATTTATAGGAGAAACAAGGAGGCAGTACTATCTGTACCCACATAATTTATAGGAGAAACAAGGAGGCAGTACTATCTGTACCCACATAATTTATAGGAGAAACAAGGAGGCAGTACTATCTGTATCCACATAATTTATAGGAAGAAACAGGGAGGCAGTACTATCTGTACCCACATCATTTATAGGAGAAACAAGGAGGCAGTACTATCTGTATCCACATAATTTATGGGAAGAAACAGGGAGGCAGTACTATCTGTACCCACATAATTTATAGGAGAAACAAGGAGGCAGTACTATCTGTACCCACATAGTTTATAGGAGAAACAGGGAGGCAGTACTATCTGTACCCATATAATTTATAGAATGATTCAGGGAGACAGTACTATCTGTACCCACATCATATATAGAATGATTCCAGGACATAGTACTATCTGTACCCATATAAGGCATAATAAGGTACAGAGAGACCGTATTATCTGGAACCACATAATTTATAGTAAGAAATAGGGAGATAAGACTATCTTTAACCATATAGTTTATAGAATGATACAGGAGGACAGTACTATCTGTACCCACATAATTTATAGTGAGACACAATAGTACGATCTACACCTGTTTCATTACCAGGAGGGAACAGAGATGTAAAGAAGTAATACTGTCTGTACTTCCAAAATGAGTGGAGAGAGATAGGCAGGCAGTACTATCTGTGCCTATATAATTTACAGGGAAAGAAAAGAAGACAGCAGTGCCTTGAAATCCAATCACTCTAGCACAGTGGACACCATATTGTTATCAGAGGGAGACAGGTAGATGGTAATATATGTACCTAAAACATTTTCAAGAAGAGATAAGGAGCCAGTACTATCTGTGCCTAATTTATTTACAGAAACAACTATAAAAAGGATATAAAAGTGCAATAGGGTCGTATTTCTTTAAAAACACTCTAATAATGAGACAGATGTCACTGCTCCTCTGGGTCGGCTGTATGGCACACAACCAGTACAAGCATATAATTCCACTGCTACAGGATCCACAATCCACGTGCACACGGTGGTAGCCAAAAACAAACCCAAAGGGACAGTGTTTATATGACCTGTGCTGCCATACGATGAAAGAGCCACAAGGATCTGTCAAATAAAGGTGGCTTTAGTTGACGCGTTTCGGAGCGTTATCCCTGTTCCTTCCTCTGGAAACCAACCATAATCTCAACGCGTTTCAGAGCATTATCCCCGCTCCTTCCTCAGGAAACCAACCATAATATCAACGTGTTTCGGAGCGTTATCCCTGCTCCTTGCTTAGGAAACCAACCATAATCTCCACGTGTTTTGGTGCATTATCCCCGCTCCTTCATCTGGAAACCAACCATAATTTAAACGTGTTTTGGAGCGTTACCCGGCCGGCTCCTTCCTCAGGAAACCAATCATAATCTCGACGCATTTCGGAGCGTTATTCCCGCTCCTTCCTCAGGAAACCAATCATAATCTCGATGCGTTTTGGAGCGTCATCCCCGCTCCTTCCTCAGGAAACCAACCATAATCTCAGCGTGTTTCGAAGCATTGTCCTCGCTCCATCCTCAGGAAACCAACCATAATCTCAGCGTGTTTCGGAGCATTATCCTCGCTCCTTCCTCAGGAAACCAACCATAATCTCGATGCGTTTCGGAGCTTTATCCCTGCGCCTTCCTCAGGAAACCAACCATAATCTCAGCGTGTTTCGGAGCATTATCCTCGTTCCTTCCTCAGGAAACCAACCATAATCTCGACACATTTTGGAGCGTTATCCCTGCGCCTTCCTCAGGAAATAAACCCTAATCTCAGCGTGTTTCGGAGCATTATCCTCGCTCCTTCCTCAGGAAACCAACCATAATCTCGATGCGTTTCGGAGCGTTATCCTTGCTCCTTCCTCAGGATACTTTGGGTTGGTTTCTGACTACCTCATTTACAGGGAAAAACAGGAGGGCAGCATTGTGTCTAAATACAACCACTCTATCACAGTGGATACCATATTGTTATCAAGGAGAGACAGACCTTTTTCCAGAAGAGACAAGGAGGTAATACTATCTGTACCTAAGTAATTTCTAAGAAGAGATAATTTCTCAGTAATATCATCACATACTGCCTCTCCAATGAAGTTATCCTCCATTTATTACCAAGCGCTCCTTCCTCACCCACGACACCGCTAAAACACTCATCCATGCTCTTATCATCTCCCGCCTTGACTACTGCAACCTCCTTCTCAATGGCCTCCCGGCTAACTCCCTCACTCCTCTCCAGTCTATCCTCAACTCCGCTGCCCGACTAATCTACCTGTCCTCCCGCTACTCCCCTGTCTCCCCCCTCTGCCAAGCCCTTCACTGGCTCCCCGTCTCCAAGAGATCCCAATTCAAAACACTAACCATGGCGTACAAAGCCATACACAACCTGGCCCCACCATACATCTCCGACCTGGTCTCCCGATACCTACCCTTACGCAACCTCCGCTCCTCCCAAGAACTCCTCCTCTGCTCCCCCTCATCACCTCTTCGCACAACCGAGTCCAGGACTTCTCCCGGGCATCTGCCTTACTCTGGAACTCCCTACCCGAACACGTCAGACACTCTCCTACCCTGAGTACCTTCAAGTGTCACCTGAAGACTCACCTGTTCCGTCAAGCCTACAACCTGCCATGAGACCCAGGCGACCGCCCCGTAACTGACATTCCCCCATCCTACTGTATCCTAACCCGCCCCTCATAGACTGTGAGCCCTCGTGGACAGGGTCCCTGCCCCTCCTGTACCTGTACGTCCGATCACCTAGATTTAGTGTACTTGTTCTTGTCTCCCTTATCCTCATGTAAAGCGCCATGGAACCTAACGGCGCTATATAAATAATTAATAATAATAATAATAATAATGTACTGTGTGTGCCCACCGTATTTTTAATAAGAAACCAAGCGGTAGCACTATCTGTGCCTTTAACCAAAATGCAGTAGTTTAAATGTATCATTTTCATAATGAAACATGAAAAAAACTAATATCAATTTGAACAAAAAAACTTCCTACTGGTCACAACTTTTTGTATTTATGTTATCTGGAGAATGAAATTGTCGCCTTATGTCCCTGACAACCATCTATTAAGCGACTTCTATGTGAAATTTCTCTTTTTTTGCTGCCAGGCATAAATGTAATTATTTTTTGCACCAGCTATTAGGAGTTTACAGCCATAGGTCACTTTGCCTAGTCTTGGAAGCAAAGCTTACATACTGTCTACAGCGAGGCCCCGAGAGCCTCGGACACTAGTTGCTATTTCAAGATATGTCGTATAGTCACAAAAAAAAAAAAACATGTTACATGCGTGTAATGCACACTCCATACCGACCCCGGGTCACCCAGACCTTCTGTTCATACAGCTGCTCAGAGACGGAGGACAAAAATGATCAATCCGGTGCGGAGGAAAGTCGGAAACCTTTGATCAGGGATCCAGTTATATGGGCAAAAGTATCCGAAAGCATAAACGGGAGATTGCAACTATGTTGCACTAATGTAATAAAAATCAACAATAGATAAAACATAAAGCATATGAGTATAAACGATGTCAGGGAGGTCTCCGGTATGAACGCCATTGAGCAATTCCTATCAAATGAGGACGCTAAGTAAATACATACAATCCAACAAAAAGGCCTAAAACTGCTGTTGTTTATCTTCAAAAGGTTTGCAATAAATAAAAGAATAAAAAAGGGCAAAAAGATCAAGAAAAGTAAAAAAAAAAAAAGTTAAAAGTTTCTGTTTAATCTTGAGTTTAAGGGAAGCAAATTCAAAATGGACAAAAGACAAAGTAAAAAATATATAATAAATAGATAAAAAAAAAAATATATATAATATATATATATATAGTGATTAAAAAGTAAACCCCTTATATGGTATATTAGTTAAAAAAAATCAAATTGGTAAATTAGTAATAAAAGAAATAAGCAGAAACAGTACATGTAATAATAATGTAATGTGATACATTTCATAGAAAGGTATAAAATACTTTTATTGAAGGTGAAGTCTGGGGTGCTAAACATTTTATGTCCTGTCCCTGCCCTCCTACATGATGAAGCAGAGCTGGGCACTACAGTTCTAGGATCTATAGATCACTTATAAATCAATAAAATCATATCTGCTCCTCAGCTCTCATCCTTCCCTTTGAGGATAGAGAAATTCAGCCTTGTGCTGCAGCAGTGACAGGAGGTGTCGGTGGTGTGGATCCTGGGGGCTCCAGGATCATCTTACATTCCTGCCCCCTCACACTTCTGTATGAACAGGGGGCGTGGACTGTGGAAGATCCAGGATCATCTTACATTCCTGCCCCTCAATGTCCGCGCTGCTGCTTGAGGATCAAAGGAACCAAGACACGAAGATGTCTGGAACAGCTTAAGCCTTTATTTTCGGACGCGTTTCAGAGCCACATACCGAGCTCCTTCCTCAGGGAACAATCCTGCCCCTGATATACCATCCTATGAAATGTATGAACAGGGGTGTTCTCCCTTCAAATAGCAATCATGTCACCAAGCAGATATAAATACACACTATGATCCTCTGCTGTACAATGATATGATGGTGCATAATGTGTACTGCCATGTATTAGGCTAGGAGCAGAGGCAAAGCAATGCATTGATTGATTCAGCACTGCCATGGTCTTCCCTCCCTCGTATCAACTTGGTAGCTTCCTGTCACCTGAGACTTTAGCACTAAGACTGAATTTCTCTGTCCCCTGAGGGAGGAGTGAGAGCTGAGGAGCAGATATGATTTTATTGATTTATAAGTGATCTATAGATCCTAGAACTGCAGTGCCCGGCTCTGCTTCATCATGTAGGAGGGCAGGGACAGTACAAAAAATGTATCTCCCCGGTGTTCTCCTTTAATATAGCACACATGATAATGCCATAGTAGCGTTTTAATATGATTTATTTATATCAGTTATTCATTATATATTAATATTCATCTAGTTAATGCCATTATATTTTTCGATTTTAGAACCTTATTAAAAAATTGGAACTTTTTCATTATAGAAGATTCTAAGAGTTTTACTACAAAGGAATTGTCCACTTCCCGCAACTGAGATCTCTTGTCATTAGTTGGAGAATCCCAACTAAAGTTACATTTCATAGACTTTATAACTTTTTGTTATCAGACAGATGCATAAGTTTATTTAAATATTTGTGAATTATTCGAAAAAGTAGAAACCTCGCCTTTAACTTTGACTCTTTTGCGGGCTCGCTGCCGCCTCTACGGGTACATTTTACTCTTGTATTGAGATGTGTTATATTTAGACGTCGTAGTTTATACATTTTCATGTAAATGGAAATGCATTTCTCTTAATATATACTAATGGAAGCATCCACTCCTCCCTCCATAAGCCTCAGCAACTTAAAGTGTAGGTTCACCCGGGTGGCCTGCTCAAGTATTTGACCGTGTAACATTTCTATGTACAATAAAACTTTCCTATAGTTTCGCCTTGCTGTCCCTCCAAAATTAGGTTATCATCACTAATAAACATTTCAAAATGACTCAAAAACATACCTGAATCTGTCAAAAATGATGCACCCCTGCTTGTACAAACAAATGTACCTGTCAAACACTTTACCCCTACCCACCAAGAAACATCTACCCTTACATATGAAAAATAGACTCCTTACCTAACAAAATAATAGCTGGTGAAACATCTCCGGTACACTGCTGCAGATTACGTCCATCATAGATTATCATTGGATGGTATGTTTGAGGTTAATAAATTGAAAATGAGGGTTGTCTGATTTATTTCATAGAAAAGATTTTTCTCTGTGTCTGAATGTTATCAGTCTGGACTTAATGACAAGCTGTCAATACTCAGCTGTCATTAACCCCTTCTATCATCCCAATGCCACAGCATCAGGGCATCGAGAAGAGCCAGGTAAAGTGCTTGGCACTTCTAATGAATGTGCTAATTTCTGGGGCAGTGGGGGGGGGGGGCGGGGAGGGGATTTTTTTTATCATACTTGTGTCCAATTTCTCGATAAACTTCCCCAAGATAAACTCTTGTTTAGAAATAGGTATTTTATCTCTCGACAGGAGTGCTTCTTGTTGAGGAATACGACCCACAAAATGTCCAACAGTATCTTTATATATATTTTGTAATTTAATGTGAAATAAAAAAAAAAAATAATAATAGCTTTAAAAACTTTCCCACCTTATAAAAAAAAAGAAATGCATCCTAATACTGATTTCTCTTGTTCTCCACTATTCCTATGTGTCTGGTGCAGCTATCATTCCCCGAAACATGAAGCTTTGAGCTCGCCTGCCATGGCTTCCATGTTGCGACTCCAGTGAGTACCGAGTCGGCTCGCTTTACCCGTTGAGCTCATCCACCCTGCCTGCTCTACTTAGAGGTTCTTCTATCACCAAGAATGTTAATTACATTTTTTTGTACTTGAAATGCAATCATCATCTATAGCATTATACCCACAGTTCAATGACACTGAAATATGTGAACCTCCGGTATGAGCCTGGTAACAGTATCTTATGGTGTTGGCTGAAGAATGTTGGCTATACTATGAACCGTTCTCGATGAGTTGTTTAGCGCTGCTTTCTATTTCTTTCCTAACCTGAATTTTCAGCCAAGCAACCTGGCGTATCGTAGAATTACATGGCTGGAACTGCAGATACCTCCCTAAGCTGCTCATCATGTCTTGAGTATGCAGCTTTGTAACTTGTGTTAATGCGAAAGACTCAAGTTATTTGTGCGAGCAGCTGCATTAAATCTAATGTATGCTAATTCTGCTCCTCTTCTGGCGATATGCCTGGGAGCGCCAGAATGTGAGAGCTTTTTGTAACTTTATATTGCCTGAAATAGAGCCCGCTATGACAAATCTTTTGGGGGAAAAAAGTTAGATGGAAATCGGCATCTGAAATCAGAAGTCATCACCTCTTAATATTGTTATTTACTTTATGAATTTACAGTCAATCTTCTTAAAGGAGCTATAGCATAATATAAGGAGATATATTTGATATCATATGCATTTTTTAAATATTTAAAAATATTGAAAAATATTACAATTTTCACATTGTTTCCTTTATTTCTTCAGATCACTTTTAGACTTTGGTGTTCAGACTGAGACAGAATCAGCAGAGTCATCTCATTATTAGCACAGTATGGCAAATCACTTTAGGTTAAAAGTGAGATAGAAAGTGGCATCCTGAATCCAAAGTTATCATCTGTTTATATTGTTATGTGTTTCATTGAAAAATATTACAATTTTTACATTGCTTATTTTCTTCCCATCACTTAAACTTTGGTGTTTAGACTGAGACAGAATCAGCAGAGTCATCTCATAATCAGCCAGGTAAACCTTTTGGGTTAAAATTCAGATAGAAAGTGCCATCTGGAATCTGAAGTTATCATCTTTAATATTATTATTTACTCTATGTATGTACAGTCAAGCTTCTTAAAGGAGCTGTCACATATATAAGTTATATATTGATATCATATGCATTTTTTTAGAATTTTTTTTTTGCGTTTTTGTGAAAAAATATCAATTTGAAAACTATTACAATTTTCACATTGTTTCCTTATTTCTTCTTAATCACTTTTAAACTTTGGTGTTCAGACTGAGACAGAATCAGCAGAGTCATCTCATTATCAGCCAGTATGGCAAATCATTTTAGGTTAAAACGTAAATAGAGAGTAGCATCCTGAATCCAAAGTTATCATTCCTTTTTATTTTTATGTGAAAAATATTACAATTTTTTTTATATCGTCTATTTCTTTATTTTCTTCAGATCACTTAAACTTTGGTGTTTAGACTGAGACAGAATCAGCAGAGTCGTCTCACAATCAGCCAGGTATAGCAAAACCTTTGGGTTAAAGGTGAGATAGATAGTGCCATCTGGAATCTGAAGCTATCATCTCTTTATAATAATATCTACTTTATGTATTTACAGTCAAGCTTCTTAAAGAGGCTGTAACATATATAAATATGGAGATATTTTTTATATCATATGCATTTTTTGAGAATTTTTTATGTTTTTTTGTGAGAAAAAAATTATTTGAAAACTATTACAATTTTCACATTGTTTCCTTATGTCTTGAGAATTCTTTTAAACTTTGGTGTTCAGACTGAGACAGAATCAGCGAAGTCATCTCATTATCAGCCCAGTATAGCTAATTTTTTGGGTTTAAAAGTGAGATAGAGTGTTGCATCCCTCAAATGGGAACAACCTGTTATATGTTTTTTCTCTATGTAATGCATTGTGTATTTTTCCTCCAATCAGAAAATTCTCTTACTGTTGCTAAGTAGATTAAGACTGCATTAAGATTGTCCCTACATCCCTCCCTTAGCTAGCCTCTGTACAGCATGCTGCTCCCTTCTTCCCCAGTTTAGTTTAGAGAAACCAATGCTGATTACACATGTTTACAACCCTGTACAGATTATTCCTTTTCACCTGCTGTTAAGTTGAACTTAATACAAGATTCTGTAAGAAAACTACAGCGTTTCTCCTAGTCTTACTAAAAGTCATCGTTCTGGACAAGTTTAAAACTGTCTGTTGGTGCTGAGTGGTGTAAGTACAAGAATACAATTATCTAAGGGACTGGTAATTAGAGCGCTTGGGATTGGCAGCCTCTAGGAAGAAACAGGACATAGAGAGCGGCATCTGAAATCAGAACTTATCATCTCTTAATATTGTTATTTACATTATGTATTTACAGTCAGCATTCTCAAAGGAGCTGTAACATTATATAAGGAGATATGTTTGATATCATATGCATTTTTTAAAAAGTTTTATGTGTTCTTTGTGAAAAAAATTGAAAAATATTACAATTTTCACAGTGTCTGTTTTCTTATTTCTTCAGAACACTTGTAAACTCTTTTAAACTTTGGTGTATAGACTGAGACAAATCAGCAAAGTCATCTCAATATCAGCCCAGTGTGGGAAATCTTTTTGAGTTAAAAGTGAGATAGAAAGTGGAATCTGAAATCTTCAGTTATCATCTCTTTATATTGTTATTTACTTTATGAATTTACTTTGTTGTGTAGACTATGACAGAATCAGCAGAGATATGCCATTATCATTGGACAATGGTATTTAATGTTAAGTGAAAGCTATTATTGTATTGCAAGAGGGTTAGTAGGTCAGGCTAGTTATTTTTAGCTATTATATTATTATTATTATTTATTTATAGAGTACCATTGAATCCAAGGTGCTGTACATGAGAAAGGGTTACATACAAACAAGTTTAAAATACAATGAACAAACTAACAGTGACAGAGGACAGAGGGGAGAGAGGACTCTGCCCTTGTGGGCTTACATTGAATAGGTCAATGGGAGGGAGAAAGTAGGTTGAGTCTGCTCCGGTGGTGGTGGAGCACCAAGTCTAGTGGTGGTGGAACGCCAAGTCCAGTGGTGGTGAAGCACCAGTCCAGTGGTGGTGAGTACTGGGCCAGTGGTGGTGGAGTACCGGGTCCAGTGGTGGTGGAGTGCCGGTCCAGTGGTGGTGGAGTGACGGGTCCAGTGGTGGTGGAGTGCCAGGTCCAGTGGTGGTGGAATCCGGGTCCAGTGGTGGTGGACTCCGGGTCAGTGGTGGTGAGGTGGCACCAAGGTCATTGCAGGCTGTAAGCTGTTCTGAAGAGATGGCTATATTATACACAGATACATCTTCTGGGATAGGAGGGTGTACTCTATTCTTTCATAAACACTTTTCTGTCTATTAAAGGGAATCTCCCAGGTCAAAAATCCATATGTAACTGATTTAATTTTCTAATTCCACTGGTGAAGCTCTTTCTATTGATGTATTTCTTTTATGTATACTCCCCCATATCCTCTGTAAACTGCAAATAAAGAGATTCATTCCATCTGTCAATCACAGTGAGTGATCACTTACTTCTCTGATGCCCACTCCCCACTGAATGAATATTCCTGTAGTGACATCACTGCATTGCACACAAGAAAATCTCAGTAGAAATCACCCTGTATCCTCCAGTCTCTACTCCCCTTGCATGCTGTAAAACAAATGTTCAAATAAACACATAGAATCTCTCACAGACAGCACTGGCTTCTGCTCAGAGCAACACCACCTTCTGTGCAGGACAGGAAAATGAAACTAGAAATGAGTCACAGAGCACAGGGGAGAGGGAATAGCTGCCTGGGGAGGAGTGAATAATAAATGAACATTTACATACTGCAAACTATTCAGAAGTTAAAGTAATGGATCAGACTAGTTGCTAGCTGCCTGCTGGGTGTGAAGGTGCTTACAGCAAGAAAACTACAAAGGGTTTAGAAATGATTTTTTACATATTGTGAAAGGCCTGCCCAGGCACTATACAAGGGCACTGTTAGTATCATACTGAAAAATGACCTCACAGAGTCCCTTTAACACTCAACATTATAATGAGAGAAAGCCCCCCCGGAGCTCAGGACCCTGGGCAGTAGCCCAGATTGCCCACATGATAATCCGCCACTAAACAAAAGACCGAAATAGCTGAAAAAAGGAGCAATAGATTGAATCCAGCTAAACACAAACTCAAGGTAGAACAGAGATTGTTTAAACAGAAGAAAATCGTCTGCATTTATAAAATGATGAGAATATAATTTCTGGCATCCAAAAGAACATTTTCCTAAGTATGTTACACCAGACATCGAGATAATGTAGAAGTGCCTCACCGGCGTGTAATTCCTATAACTCAGCCTAATACTGATATTTTATTTTCTCTTGGAGACTGATTTAATAGGAAGCGCACTTAATTTACCATTTTACCACCTGTCTCTTCTGCTTTGTAGTTTAACAATTATACTTTGCAAGACGGCGATGTGTTATAATGCACCAGGTAATAACGGAGACGCCATATAATGAGGAAAGATGTTACAGTTTCCTGACAGTTTTCAGGTAGAAAAAGTTAAAAAGCAATCACATAACATGCAGTAAATATCACTTCTAATTTGTACATTATAAATATATATAATCACTGATTATATAAAAACACTCCAGAGTTTTCAAAAGTCAAATTCTAGGCAATGCTGGATGCTAATTGTTCAAAAACAATATGCCAGTCTCACTTCAATATTGTTTAAAGGATATGTCCACCTGTGTACATACATTACATTACTGATCCTGAGTCACCTCCTGTATTATACTCCAGAGCTGCACTCACTATTCTGCTGGTGCAATCACTGTGTACATACATTACATTACTGATCCTGAGTTACCTCCTGTATTATACTCCAGAGCTGCACTCACTATTCTGCTGGTGCAGTCACTGTGTGCATACATTACATTACTGATCCTGAGTTACCTCCTGTATTATACTCCAGAGCTGCACTCACTATTCTGCTGGTGGAGTCACTGTGTACATACATTACATTACTGATCCTGAGTTACCTCCTGTATTATACTCCAGAGCTGCACTCACTATTCTGCTGGTGCAGTCACTGTATACATACATTACATTACTGATCCTGAGTTACCTCCTGTATTATACCCCAGAGCTGCACTCACTATTCTGCTGGTGCAGTCACTGTATACATACATTACATTACTGATCCTGAGTTACCTCCTGTATTATACCCCAGAGCTGCACTCACTATTCTGCTGGTGCAGTCACTGTGTACATACATTACATTACTGATCCTGAGTTACCTCCTGTATTATACCCCGGAGCTGCGCTCACTATTCTGCTGGTGCAGTCACTGTGTACATACATTACTGATCCTGAGTTACCCCCTGTATTTTACTCCAGAGCTGCACTCACTATTCTGCTGGTGGAGTCACTGTGTACATACATTACTGATCCTGAGTTACCTCCTGTATTATACTCCAGAGCTGCACTCACTGTTCTGCTGGTGCAGTCACTGTGTACATACATTACATTACTGATCCTGAGTTACCTCCTGTATTATACTCCAGAGCTGCACTCACTATTCTGCTGGTGCAGTCACTGTGTACATACATTACATTACTGATCCTGAGTTACCTCCTGTGTTATTCTCCAGAGCTGCACTCACTATTCTGCTGGTGCAGTCACTGTGTACATACATTACATTACTGATCCTGAGTTACCTCCTGTATTATACTCCAGAGCTGCACTCACTATTCTGCTGGTGCAGTCACTGTGTACATACATTACATTACTGATCCTGAGTTACCTCCTGTATTATACTCCAGAGCTGCACTCACTATTCTGCTGGTGCAGTCAATGTGTACATACATTACATTACTGGTCCTGAGTTACCTCCTGTATTATACTCCAGAGCTGCACTCACTATTCTGCTGGTGCAGTCACTGTGTACATACATTACATTACTGATCCTGAGTTACCTCCTGTATTATACTCCAGAGCTGCACTCACTATTCTGCTGGTGCAGTCACTGTGTACATACATTACATTACTGATCCTGAGTTACCTCCTGTATTATACTCCAGAGCTGCACTCACTATTCTGCTGGTGCAGTCAATGTGTACATACATTACATTACTGGTCCTGAGTTACCTCCTGTATTATACTCCAGAGCTGCACTCACTATTCTGCTGGTGCAGTCACTGTGTACATACATTACATTACTGGTCCTGAGTTACCTCCTGTATTATACTCCAGAGCTGCACTCACTATTCTGCTGGTGCAGTCACTGTGTACATACATTACATTACTGGTCCTGAGTTACCTCCTGTATTATACTCCAGAGCTGCACTCACTATTCTGCTGGTGCAGTCACTGTGTACATTACACTACACAGCTGTCAGCTGGAACATTACAGTGAGTGTACGATTTACCTCTTTACTTCTTGCTTTAGGTGTTAGCGACGTTGGGAAACAAAGTGGATAAAAGTTTGGAAGAGTTCAAAAGCGGAAAATACCTGATTATATCCCAATGATTGACGTTGCGGCTTCTCGAAACGAGTGCATTTACCCTACAAAAACCTTCTATATCTCATTTAAAAAAAAAACTTTGGTTTCCAGTTGACATCATTTGCTCATCTTTTATTATTTTTTTATCTTTTTGCAATATGATTGAAATCCTTGTTTTATTATCATACGGTGGATTTACGGTCGTACATCAAGCTGTCTTATAGGGAACTCCTGCGGAGTTTATTGTGTCTGCAGTTAGTTATTACTTTCATCAAAGCAACATGAGGAATATGTTCCTTATTAGTGATAAATGTAATTTCACGTGAAACATATATCTGTTTATACTGCCCACAAAGACAGCCGGGAGATGAGTAACATGGAACGTCATAAATCTGCTCAGACAAAAGGCAACAAACTAATAAATATCATGCGCAGTTCACCGCAAAGTCATAGATCAGTGTATCGGGGATTTACATACGATGTCTCCAGTCAGGGCAATTATTCCCCTTATATTTATACGTTTCGCTGCCTGTAATCACATCTCTTCATACCAAAAAGGTTACAAGAACCCCGTCATCCAGAGTCTTGGAGGAGGTCACCTGCAGGGCCGGTGTACAGCGGACACCCCCGGCACAACTCATCCGACCCTTGAGATTCGCAGCGCATGCTGGAAGAGAAGAGAAGACCAAGGACAGGGCAGATGGGGGTCGAGAACAGGTGAGTATTAGTCATAAGCGAACCCCATGCTCGGGTGCCCAGTATTCAGGTGATCACATCATAAAGGCGGACTTCACAGCCGAAACGCATTGACTCGTGCCTTAATAACCCTTGTCCTTGTCTTATGCCAGCGCTTGAATACTCTGTTCTGTACCTATCTCCTTATTGTCTGTCACTCTCAGAGGGAAAAGTGTACAGAGCTGCGGGGGAGAAGATCATCGGGGATACTATGCTCTAGGACCTGCGGTGATGGTGATGAAGGATATACAAGGCAGAAGAAAGGGGAAGGTAGAAAGATATGGTGCGCTGTGGAGGCAGTGGAACAAGTGAGTGTTGAGGTGAGTTTCATTTTTAGATATCCTACATGTCTCTTGGGTCTTGGGAAACCACAGAGCATGCTTATTTATTTTTTTCATTTTAATGGCCTTCAGCTTGGTCTTGAGCTTTGGCGACTTGATGGATGAACGCCTTATACTGTAGGAAGATTTATCTTGTGCAGCCTAGCTAAGTCCACCTGGGTCTTCTCCAAGCCTTGATATGTCCATCAGGGTTTTCTCTAAGCCTAGATAGGTTCACCGTGATCTTTCCAAGCCTAGATAGGTCCACCAGGATTCTCTACAAGCTTAGCAGGTCCACCTGGGTCTTCTCCAAGCCTTGATACGTCCATCAGGCTTTTCTCTAAGCCTAGATAGGTTCACCATGATCTTCTCCAAGCCTAGATAGGTCCACCAAGATTCTCTCCAAGCCTAGATAGGTCCACCAGGGTTTTCTCTGCCATTATCTTGATTGTATCCAGCCATCAGGTTACTTGTCTTCTTCTTTGCCTTGTTCCTTCCATTCTTCTGACCATGATGTCCTTCTCCAGTGATTTCTCTCTTCATATGATGTGTATGTGGCACCCCCAGAGTCCGAATGCCACAATGTCATTGCTGTAATGGGACAAAATGCCGAGTTGCCCGCGCTGCCACCAGGAATCACCAGGAAAC
Source organism: Allobates femoralis (assembly GCA_033576535.1). Classification (NCBI taxonomy): domain Eukaryota; kingdom Metazoa; phylum Chordata; class Amphibia; order Anura; family Aromobatidae; genus Allobates; species Allobates femoralis. Next base: position 125,454,503 of record JARQOC010000007.1, read on the forward strand.
AAGGAGTTAACTGGGCAGATGTTTCTTTATTTTATCCTACGCGTTTCAGAGCCTCTATCCGAGCTCCTTCCTCAGGGAACATCAAGAGCACAATGGAAACAATCTTATATAAACACAAAAAAGCGCCAAAAATCAGTGACAGCCCCTGTGGTGTGGCGTCAGCAACAGGGTGGATCAGAGAGTGACATCACAATGTTTGTAAACAATACATCGTAGAAACTGTCAGAATTCACAATACGTTTCATACAGTTGTTCACAAAGTAGATTTGCTATTTCTTTTCAAGTCAATGAGATCGCTTATTAAAATTCCCCAAAAGAAGAAAGAACTTTTGGGGAATTTTAATAAGCGATCTCATTGACTTGAAAAGAAATAGCAAATCTACTTTGTGAACAACTGTATGAAACATATTGTGAATTCTGACAGTTTCTACGATGTATTGTTTACAAACATTGTGATGTCACTCTCTGATCCACCCTGTTGCTGATGCCACACCACAGGGGCTGTCACTGATTTTTGGCGCTTTTTTGTGTTTATATAAGATTGTTTCCATTGTGCTCTTGATGTTCCCTGAGGAAGGAGCTCGGATAGAGGCTCTGAAACGCGTAGGATAAAATAAAGAAACATCTGCCCAGTTAACTCCTTGTTTCCTGGTGATTCCTGGTGGCAGCGCGGGCAACTCGGCATTTTGTCCCATTACAGCATTCCTGTTTCCACGGTCATCGTGAAGGTGCGGCCCTGCAGCAGCCATTCTCTACAAGCCATCTTACAGGCGATTATACCGGTTGTGGGTGACACAACTGAGCCAGGTGAGCAGCTCCTAATATACACCGCTACAAACCTTTGTTAAAAGGATAAGACCCTATGCGCATTTATCTCACGTTTACAATGTCATTGCTGCCCTCGGGGGGTTGTGTCATTCCTGAGAGCAACGAAGGATTTCCACACCAAGTAAGTCCAAGTACACAACACCTTTTCTGCCTCAAGGCATGAAGGGGAAACTCTAAACCCAGGTTCAGGGGAGCTCCCCTATAAATTCTGGTCTTGGGCGGAGTTAGTTAGTTCAGTACGGAGCAGTACTGAGGAAGACATCCTGTGGACTTGAGCAGTGCTAAGCTCATCCCAAGGTAGCCGTAGCCAAAACCTTGAGAGACCCATAAGTGAGGGTCTGAGGAAGTCGAGGAGATCCTGGGGAGTGCAGCGGTACCAAGCTCACCCCAGCGCAGAGTGCTAGAATCGGACACCGGAGTCTGAGGCTGTGCAGGGCCTAACGAACCGGCAGCCAATACCGGAGGGTGGAAGATTCCAAGTCTCCCAGCCACACCACAGTGTCTGCAAGCAAAGCAGCATAGAGAGTCCAGAAGCGGCTGCCAGGGAATTGGGGCCGGAGAAGGGTTCAAGCTGCCTGCCATAGTGGCACAATGCAGGAAGAGAGAGAGAGAGCTTTAGGTAGCAGCAGGGACCTGCTGAAGGAGCACAGCAGGGAGGACTCAGAACTTGCAGGGTGAGGAGAACCCGAGTTGATTCCAGGTTGCACAGACTTCAGTACCATCACCCAACAGTGTCCCGGCTTGTACCTGCACCACCAGTAAAGGATATGAGGAAACAACAACTGTGAGTCTGTCTGTTACTTCGCGCCCTCTGTACTCCTTCTCAATGGACTTCCAATGCCATAGACTTTCCCGGTAGCCCTGGGGATACGCTCCACCCATGGGGAGCGATATCACCATAGCTGCCCATCCATCATCCCCAGTGGTCCCGTCTGGCAGCGCCGTATCAAATAGCCAAATACCGGGGGTGGCATCACGATCCTTTATCTCTAAATCATTTCCCCTGGATTTTTAGTGACTCCGCAGGGTCTCAGCCCCCGTGCATCTTCTGAGAGACCGAACCTGCCCGCCTCTAAGTACTCCACGGCCCTGGGGGCGAGTCATGTAGATGAGTAGTATCTTGGTGATGTTTGCTTCCAGTGACATGTTTGACTTGATTTGTTCCAGAATTGATTTGTGCATAATAAGGAAGACTTAATTTGCATCAAATACATTTTACATTGCTATGACACCCATGACACCTTGGGATTATCAAAATGCTCTCATAGGTCCAACATTACAGACAGCTCAAAATTCCCCATATAGTCTAAAACACAACAATTCAGCAAGTGGTGGCCATCAGAGAGGACTGCATTGTGTTCTACCTATGGGGTTTTTGTACTCATCTGTTGTGGAGTTTGCTGCTATCCATAAACCAATGTCTCAACTTTGCGAACAAACACATCAGCAGCTTTTGCTTAGAAGATAAGAAACCATGTAAAATAGCTAGTTGTTGGCCAAACCATTTGTGGACCCATTGCGCTCAGAAACTGGGCTCACCTTGGAGGGGCACAGCTAAGTGACTACCTAACTGTCACTAGAGCCTCTGATGGTGAGGTTAGGCTTGTTCTGGAAGATAACCACCAGGTGTTACTCCAGGTGAACTCTTGGCTCTGTTGTAGCTGACCCTAGGGGTTGGGAGTGTAGTCATGGACTAAGATGTAGGCAGGACCGCTGTAACAGACAGATATGGCACATTCTGGCAGAGAGTACTTTTTAGACAGATACAGCAGATACTGGCTGGTACAGCTGGTTCAGACACATATAGCAGAAACAGTCAGGGATGGCTGGTTCAGACAGGTACAACAGGTTCTGGAACACAGGCATGGGTTATCTGGTACAGAAAATGAACACCAGATACATGGAACCAGATCCTGACAACTAGCTGCATGTCTCAAGCAATAATGTTGTTCAGGCACCTCCCTTAGGGGGAGGATACCGTAAGAACCTAGTGTCCTCCAGCCTTTGGCTTTCAACACATACGGGGTGTGTGCACTGACCCTTTAAGAGTCAGGAAATGCAAGTGCGCAAGCTATAAGCGTGTCGGTGCTAGCGTTACACCATGGTTCACCATCTCCCCCACACATAGGTGCGCTCAGTTTAACCGAGGCCCAGCTTATCTCTGTGAGAGATCCATTGTCGGACTCCTCTGGTCACGGATGGTGTGGGGGCAGCGGTCAGGGGCCCCCAAGTATATAGCGCCCGGGCCCCTGAAGAAAGGGAGGCCCGTAGAAGATGTGAGGGGGCGGGGCCTGAAGATTGTAGCCCGACCCCTCACCTCTCGTCCGGGCCCCCCTCTCCTTCCATCACCGCCGGGCCCCTCACAACTGTCAGGGTCGTGAGGCCCTGACGGCGGCCATGGTGACGGCTCATGTCATGGAGAATAAAAGTATCAGCTTTCTGAAATCAGACCTTCTCAGAAGATCCCTATGCACATTAGTCTGTTGGGTGACCTCGCCGGTATCATTAGTGCAATGTATGTATATAGGGGTCTCAGGTCACTATCGGTATGTCTCTAGTCTGCCCACTTGTTCTGTCCCAATGCCATCCAATTCTAATATGTCAGACACTGAATACAGAGGGGCCTTCAGGCCAAGGCTTGATATGGACGCCACAAGCTTCAGTAATACTTCTACAAATGGAAGCCACAAATACATTGTAGATATGTGAGTTGATGTAAAGTTTTCCTGTTTTTCCTCCCTGGAAGCCTCGGTTCGTGGTTACCTCGTGTAACCAACACAACGTGCCTGGAAAGACGAAACCTTAATCGCACTAGAAAGTGCCAAAACAATTAGATGTTTTGATTCCGCGATGAATCTTCATGCAAGAGTGATGTTAACTGCTCTGACTTTGGCACAATGCGGCCGGTTGTTAGTGTGATTTCATTCTGCGGTGTATATACAGCGCTGGCACCGAGCCCCGGTGAACATACATTGCCGCATCTCAGATGTTGGATGGGAGAAGTGTTTGTTATTGTAATTTCATTCTGCTGAGTGCACCGTCCTGGGCGCCTGCCACATCCCTCCGCGCTCCACCTACACCCACAAATCACAACCCTCATGCCAGGTATAGGGTCCATTTACCATATATCAGGGTAAACCGGAATCATCTGCTGGGAAATCTGTTTATTACAATCACAATACTAAAGATGCAATGTGTAAAAATTAAACAAGTAAGAGAAAGATAGATAGATAGATAGATAGATAGATGATAGATAGATAGATAGATAGATAGATAGATAGATAGATAGATAATAGATAGATAGATGGATAGATAGATAGATAGATAGATAGATAGATAGATAGATAGATAGATAGATAGATAATAGATAGATAGATAGATAGATAGATAGATAGATAGATAGATGTTTTGATAATACACAGAAAGACAGATAGATAGTTAATAGACAGATAGATCAATAAATAACTAGATTGATAAATAAAATATAGATGATAGATAGATAGATAGATAGATAGATAGATAGATAGATAGATATAATGGGTAGAAGATTAATGGATGGATAAATAGATAACTACGGTATATAGATAAATAGATAATTAGATAGATGATAGATAGATACATAGATATATAGATAATGCATGGATTGATTAATGAATGGACGGATAGGTAGATATATAGATAGATAATAGACAGATAGATAATTGGATAAATAATAGATAGATAAACAGATAATGGGTAGATTGATTAGTGGATGGATAAATAAATATATAGATAAATAATTAGATAACTGGATAAAGGGCATGTGTGCCTGAAATGTTGCCAAATGTACCCAGGGCCGGATTAAAGGCTTGTATTTCATTTGACTACAGGAGTGCTGCAGCCTTTTCTTTACTAGTATATAGACAGACAGACAGACAGACAGACAGATAGATAGATAGATAGATAGATAGATAGATAGATAGATAGATAATTAAATAGATATACGGATAAATAGATAAAGGAAAAAAATAACAGACAGCACCTCCCAAGAGTGCAGACACAGGTGCAGAACTGGAACACTGAACATCATGTACATAACTACAGCAGCCACTGCTAAAGCCAACACATACAAGTGAGAGTGTCACATAGAATACAAAGTTTTTTGTCTGAGAAAAAATAAAAACTAAAAAGGCTTTTTCATAAAAACTAGATGAAAAAAATTTTTTTTTGAAAAATACAGTTATTATAAGGTCTTTAGCGCATGTATTTGCCAATAAATGCCTGCCCATCAACCGCAGCAAGGAGACCTTAAATCTGATGCTTTTTCCCCCCCTTTCTCTAGGATATATGTAGGACACTGACTCCATTGCTGGACTCTGCACGCCTTCCTTCCCAGTAATCAACAGGGGCCATCTGCTGTGTATATCCTACTGCAGTCCAGGTAACAAGACACCTTATGGGGTCCAGGAGAGGTTTTTAATGTAGTTAGGGACCCATTAGATTTAAGGTCTCCTTGGTTGATGGGCAGGCATTTATTGGCCAATACATAATATAATATAATATTAATTCATTTATATAGCGCTATTAATTCCATAGTGCTGCTAGAAACCTTATAATAACTGTGTTTTTAAAAAAACTAATAATTTTATCTGAATTTTTTTTTTTTTTTTTTTTTTCTCAGACAAAAAACTTTTTGTATTCTATTTGACACTCTCAATTGCATGTGCTGGCTTTAGCAGTGGCTGCTGTAGTTACTGTACATTAAATAGAGAGATAGACAATAATAAATATAGATGATAGAGATAGATAGATAGATGGATAGATGGATAGATAGATAGATATGATTATAGATAGATAGATATTGATAGATAGATAGATAATAGCACTTGTACAATTATGAATTATACAATTTTTGCTGCAGAAAAACTTTGAAACATCAAAATCTGAATTAACAAAATGATCTTGATTGAACAATATCCTTGGGTGATAGAAGCTTTGATTACAAGAGGAAATGTGCCTATAATGTTATTTCATTTGTCTTCAAATATTCTTCAAACAAATAGTGAAACTAAAATCCACACCCCAAACCGTCACCCCTGCCCGTCATCTGCCAGTCCATCACCCTGGCCAGTTACCCCGGCCACATCAACCCGGCCACATCACACCCTGCCATCACCCTTGCCGATCACCCCAGACCATCACCCTGGCCCGTCACCCTGGCAAATCAACACGGCCCATCATCCCTGCCATCACCCTTGACCATCACTGCCGGCCCATCCCCCCGGCCCATCACTCCTGCTCGTCATCCCAATTCGTCACCTCTTCCCGTCACCCCGGTCCATCACCCCAACCATCAACCCAGCCTGTCATTTTGACCCGTCAACCCAGCCCATCACCCTGCCATCACCTTGCCGTCGCCCTGTCCGTCACCCCTGCCATAACCCTTGACCATCACCGCCGACCCATCACCCTGGCCCGTCACTCCTGCAAGTCATCCCAATTCGTCACCCCTTCCCGTCACTCCGGTCCATCACCCCGACCCGTCAACCTGTTCCATCACTCCGACCCGTCAACCCAGCCCGTCATTTCGACCCGTGAACACCTGCCCATCACCCCTGCCATCACCCTGGCCCACCACCCCGTACTGTCACCTCGGCCCCTCACTCCGGCCCCTCACCCTGGCCAGCCACCCAGAGGCGATGGATGGGTTCAGCGCTGGTGGTGGCGGACACAAGACGGAGCTGACCGGCCAGAGATGAAGAACTGACTTGTTGGCACATTATTGAGTATTTATTTCAGCCTTTTTGTCAGCAGGGCTTGTCTTTCCTATAATTCTTATTTTTAAGGAGGATTTGAGGCAATTTCACAGTGATGCAGCCCAAAAACATGTCAGCCCAAGGGATTAGTGAGGACTTAGAAGGAAGATGGTGTCGCGTTTCACCATTAGCTGATACTACGCAGCTGGCTTGATGTAAAGTTCCCTTGAGATCCGGCAGAGAATTAAACCGTAGTGTCCGCTGCCTGCAACTCCGAGTCTACAATTCACTTTATAGATATTAAACTCTAGAGTTTCCGAATATTGAGGGAAAACATGATCTGTTTGGACAATAGACAATCAACTTAGACGGACAAAAGTTGACATTGTTCATGAACCGAGCAGCAAATTAAGGGCTAACTAAACGACTATTAAGGGCGAGCCAACATCAGCGGAACGTCGTTACCGTGATGGAACGTTCACGTTATTCTATATTCCTGCAATGTATGATTTAATTTAGCATATTATATACAATTACACGTTAAGATTTTTGTACAGTGTTTTATGGGTTGAAAGATGGAGGATTACATTTTGTTCCAACTGCTCCGCCGGGCCTCGGACGAGCCGGTATCTGGAGAGCTGACTTAACCATTCCTCCACCCAAAACTTATGGAGCTGTTTTGGATGTTGCGGTATTTTCGGGACTTGTCTCATATATCATCAGAGCCGTATTTCATTTATAGAAGCCTTCTGAGACCCGGGGACTGAGAACACTCTCTTCAGGAGAATCATTAAAACTCTTATGATAACTCTTATGATTGTGGATGGAAAAAGACAGCGTTTATGGATCCCGGCACAGAGGGAAAAGCATGTATATGATGTCACATCAGGTTGCAAACTTCTACAAGGAGAGATGATCACGTTAGTAGAAGCACAGAACGTTCGAAGGATTGGACAAATCCAACAATACAAGTATGACAGAGACATATGTGACATTGATGGCGAGGAACTGGAAGTGGTAAGGGACTCCACCCTACTCGGATCAATGATCACTCAAGATTCAGCGATGACACCGGGAGTCAATAGGAGAAAAGCTATGAGCAAATCAACAATGAAGTCACTGGACGAGGTCTTCACATCAAGGAACATTTCACTGGTGATGGAGACACGGCTCGTACATAGTCTGGTCTGTTCTGTAGTAACATTTCACTGGTGATGAAGACACGGCTCGTACATAGTCTGGTCTATTCTGTAGTAACATTTCACTGGTGATGAAGACACGGCTCGTACATAGTCTGGTCTATTCTGTAGTAACATTTCACTGGTGATGAAGACACGGCTCCTACATAGTCTGGTCTATTCTGTAGTAACATATTGAAGAGACACCTGGACGATAAAGAAACAAGACAGAAGAAGAATCAACACCTTCATAATGTGGAGCTGGAGAAGGAGGTTATCAATACCCTGGATGGCAAGAAGAACAAACACATCAATTCTGGAACACATCAAATCAGACATGTCACTGGAAGGAAAGATCACCAAGCTACGACTCGTCTACACATCATATGAAGAGAGCAATCACTGGAGAAGGACATCATGGTGGGAAGAATAGAAGGGACAAGGTGAAGAGGAAGACCAGCAACCAAATTGCTTGATAATATCCAGGTAATGATGGAGAAGACCCTGGTGGAGCAGCTATCTAGTCTTGGAGAGTATCCTGGTGGACCTATGTAGGCTTGGAGAATACCTTGATGGAACTATCTAGGCTTGGCGCAGACCCTAGTGGACCTATCTAGGCTTGGAGAAGATCCTGGTGGACCTATCTAGGCTTGGAGAAGATCCTAGTGGACCTATCTAGGCTTGGAGAGGACCATGGTGGACCTATCTAGGCTTTGCGAAGACTCTAGTGGACCTATCTAGGCTTGGAGAAGACCATGATGGACCTATCTAGGCTTTGCGAGGACCCTAGTGGACCTATCTAGGCTTGGAGAAGACCTAGTGGACCTATCTAGGCTTGGAGAAGACCATGATGGACCTATCTAGGCTTGGAGAAGACCATGATGGACCTATCTAGGCTGCACAAGATCAACCTTCCTACTGAGCATTCATCTTATTGGAGAAGGACATCAAGGCAGAATGAATATCAGGAACAATGCGAAGAGGAAGACCAGCAACCCAATGGCTTGATACGATCAAGATAGCGGCGTAAAAGACCTAACTAAGCTGCGCAAGATTGATCTTCCTACAACTTGGTCATGGCTTGGTGATCCTTCCTCCCAGTGACATGTCTGGCTTGGCTTGTTCCAGAATTGATGTGTATCCATGATGTTGATAACCTCCTTCTCCAGCTCCACATTATGAAGGCGTTGATTCTTCTTGTTCCTTTATCATCTGGGTTTCACATCCATATGTTACTACAGAAAAGACCATTTCTTTACTGCAGGTAAATACGATATCACCCAACCTGTGGCTGAACTTTGGGGGCCTCCTGCACCTTGACATGTCTAAGACTCCAGACAATACGTGGTCATAGCACGGCGGTGATAGGTCTGCAATCTATTGACTCAAACACTTGATGGTTAATCCATGATAATTAGCCAATATTACTTGGCCTGAACCTCCTTAACTCTTCCCTCCTTTCTTCGTGTCAAATGATTTTCCACATCCCAGATAAGCAGAGTCCACAGAAACACCTTGATTCAACAACCGCCGTGCAGTAAACAGCAGAAATCTATAGAATCTGTTGAACATGTTGATTAATCAATACCCAGACGGCCGCACATCCTCGTCATTACTGTTCTGCGTGTGATACATGTGTGATGAATCGTTCTCCTTGAATGATGGATGGATAAATCCATTGTACAAAAGAGATTCAAGGTGAAAACAATTGAAAACACTTCAAAATAGGCAAATATATTTAAAAATAAAGTAATTTCCTGCAGGAGTCCCCAACCAGAGACTCTCCGAGTTTTGGAGAGTCTTCAATACCTTGGTTGCAAATTCAGCCTCTGCTCCATTCATTGGCTATGGGGGAGCCAAGTCCAGACAATGAGTGAAGCACGTGCCCCCTCCGAACATTCAGGATTGGTCGGTATGTTGGGTGACCGGCCACACCGGGTCTTGGAAGGCATAGTCGCAGCTGTGGAGCAACCATGGTTGTGCGGCACGCGCCTTGGCCATCTCCCCAGTGCAAGTTGAGTCCAAGTCAAGTTCAGAGCCGCCCTTGGTGTGGGCCAAAGCACACACAGAGTCACTCAAGGGTCTTATTGAAGTTTTAATCATTTTACTAGTGAAACAACTTATGGTGGGGTTACACGTCCCGATATCGCGGCGATATCGGAGCCAACGACGCGGGAGCGCGCATTTAGTGCACGTTTCTCCCTGCATCGTATCGGCAGTTTACACGCCGCGATATCGGGATGCAACGTCCCTACGATGTGTACGCCCACCAACCCAGGAACGACCATTTAACATGGGAGTGAATGGGTGACGTGGCCGTACACATCGTAGTTGGGCCGTCACACGCTGCGATGCTGCTACAACGGCCATGCGATATCGGGGAGTTGAATAGCTCTGCTATTCAACTCCGATATCGTTTTGGCATCGTTCCAGCATCGCGTTGTATGCTCAAACTGTACAACGCACACACGATATCGGGTCCAACTCGCAACCCACGTGACTTTTTGTCGGAGTTGGGTCGGAGTTGGACACCGATATCGCGGCGTGTAAACCCACCATTAGACATTACTCCTTTTGTGGTATTCACATTAATCCAATTTGCCACAGGCTGCTCCTCGCGTCCCGGTACCTCCAGACTCTCATCCCTCAACATCACTGGATCCCGCTGTAAACTCAATCGTTCCCTCTCTTGGTAACAGCCCTATCTCATCCACGGGGATCCATCCAAAGGAAAAATCATGGCCACTATTAGACGAAAGTCCCTTCACAGCCTGCACCGTCATGACCCGTTTTCTCAAGTCAATGCCTAGATCCTCTGAACCGCCACAGGAGGAAACAGCGGCAGTCTGGGTGATCTTTCTAAGGCACAAAGTGAGCACTATAACTGGGAGCGCACTCACTGTATGTTCAAGTCACATGTCCTGGACCCAGAGCCCGAATCGTGTGGGGCCCCCGAGGGTCCTGCCGATTCGAAATAGGATTTTGTTTCATCTTCTTCCTTAATGGCTCTTCTTTTCTTGGGGATTCTCCTGCTGAGACTACACTGCAGGCCCTTTCTGTTAACTAGGCCCCGCCCCTGAGGAATATCACTAATTGCTGTTAATATCTTTCATAACTTCAATGGGACCGGGAAGAAGTCTTTACCTTGGCCGCTAGATGGCCATACACATACAATTAAACTTATCAACATAAATGCTCTCTGGCCTCCCTCTAGCACTCTTTGTATCCCTTCAATCTATCCTGATACTTGCTGTTCGACTAATCCAACTGTCCCCCCGCTATTCCCCAGTCTCTCCTCTCTGCCAATCCCTTCAATGTCTCTCATTTCTCAGAGGCCCTTGTTCAAAACCTTTACTGTTACATACGAAGCCATATACAACCTGTCCCTTCCATACATCTGTGACAGTCTCTGGAACTTAAGTACATACTACCTGTGATCCTCACAAATCTCCTTCTTTATTCCCCTCTTATCTCTTCTTCCCACAATCGCATACAAGATTTCTCCCGTGCTTCCCCTATACTCTGGAACACTCTGCCCCAACACATCAGACTCTGGGTTACTGAGGAAACCTTCAAAAGGAACCTAAAGACCCATGTCTTCCAACAAGCCTACAACTGCCAGTGATCCTACATGTTTGTAACTCACCGCATGACCTTGCTCTACCCTCTAACCTACACCATGTATCCTATACCATATCCTTATAAGACCTGATGACCTCATGTGGCAATGACCTCTCCTACTGTATCATCACCCATCCTTGTAGACTGTGACCCCTCATGGGCATGGTCTCTCTCCTCACTACTGTCTCCTCACCCATCCCTTGTAGACTGTGAGCCCTCAGAGCAGGTTCCTCTCTCCTAACCTACTGTATCCTCACCCCATCCCTTGTAGACTGTGACCCTCCGGCAGGGTCCCTCTCCCTCACCTACTGTATCCTCACTCATCCCTTGCAGACTGTGAGCCCTTGGGCAGGGTCTCTCTCTCTCACCTACAGTAACCTCACCCATCCCTTGTACACTGTGAGCCCGTGGGCAGGTTTTCTCTCTTCACCTACTGATCCTCACCCACCCTTGTAGACTTGAGCCCTCATGGGCAGGGTCCTCTCCTCCTTACCTATGTTTCCCGTATCTTGATTATTATACTGTGACCCCTTTTCTATGTAGGCAGGGTATATATCTTCCTCACCCTACTTATCTCACCCCTCCAATGGTAACTCTTGACCCCCTCATGCAGAGGTCCTCTCTCCTCAGACTCTCTAGATCACTACGCATCCCTTGTAGACTGTGAGCCCTCGTGTGCAGGGTCCTCTCTCCTCACCTACTGTATCCTCACCCACCCCTTGTAGACTGTGAGGCCTCGTGGGCAGGGTCCTCTCTCCTCACCTACTGTATCCTCACCCACCCCTTGTAGACTGTGAGCCCTTATGGGCAGGGTCCTCTCCCTTCCTGTACCTATGTGTGTCCCTTGTATTGTTGATAATTATTATACTTGTCTATATATGCCCTTTTCATATGTAAAGCGTCATGGCAGCTATAATAATAATTAATAATAATACACATACACCATATACACCATATTCTCCCAAGGGTAAACAAACCAATCCTTGACCCCCTTCCATGCAGAGCGTCCTTCCGGGGCTCTAGAGCTCAGTTCTAGGAATCACTGGGGAGACCAGCAGTCAGATCCCCTATTGTATGGATAAAATGGATAAAATGGACTTCATTTTTTGGGAATAGCCCTCTAAAAGCCACATGTTTCTGGTAAGAAGTTTGTGTATTTTGTCAAGTTGTAAAAGTTTCTATGACTCGCAAAACGTTGCAACATTCGGAGATTTTTGCAACCTGCAGCTCGGACCAAGAGCCGGATTTTTTACTCTAACCAGAATGATGTTCAGAGCAATTTTCTCACATCCTGTCCTTTGTAGACAATGAGGAGGGAATGGTGGGTGCAAACATCTGTCCTGGGGGAGCCCTGAGCTCATCACAGCTGCGGCTATAGGGTCTGAGGCCATTATAGGCTTAAAACAACAATGCGGTGAATATCCAGACGTGTTTGCTGTGGAGGACGAACAATGTCAAATGGCCGTTCAGAATCATTGTAGAATCGAAGTTATGACATTTAGATGATAAACGGCCGGAGTTCTGATTGGCCAAAGATTGTTTGAAAATTGTTTAAATAATCAAGTATCGCCAAGAAAAAGAACTTATCATGAATGACTGCATCCATGTTCTTGTCATGTATTGTCTGCGCTTGTGCATCGTCATATATTCTGCTGCAGTCTATGGAGATCACCTTGCTTGCACCATTCTGCTGCATTCTATGGAGATCACCTTGCTTGCACCATTCTGCTGCATTCTATGGAGATCACCTTTCGCTTGCACCATTCTGCTGCATTCTATGGAGATCACCTTTGCTTGCACCATTCTGCTGCATTCTATGGAGATCACCTTGCTTGCACCATTCTGCTGCATTCTATGGAGATCACCTTCGCTTGCACCATTCTGCTGCATTCTATGGAGATCACCTTCGCTTGCACCATTCTGCTGCATTCTATGGAGATCACCTTGCTTGCACCATTCTGCTGCATTCTATGGAGATCACCTTGCTTGCACCATTCTGCTGCATTCTATGGAGATCACCTTTGCTTGCACCATTCTGCTGCATTCTATGGAGATCACCTTTGCTTGCACCATTCTGCTGCATTCTATGGAGATCACCTTTGCTTGCACCATTCTGCTGCATTCTATGGAGATCACCTTTGCTTGCACCATTCTGCTGCATTCTATGGAGATCACCTTTGCTTGCACCATTCTGCTGCATTCTATGGAGATCACCTTCGCTTGCACCATTCTGCTGCATTCTATGGAGATCACCTTTGCTTGCACCATCTGCTACATTCTATGGAGATCACCTTGCTTGCACCATTCTGCTACAATCTATGGAGATCACCTTTGCTTGCACCATTCTGCTGCATTCTATGGAGATCACCTTTGCTTGCACCATTCTGCTGCATTCTATGGAGATCACCTTCGTTGCACCATTCTGCTGCATTCTATGGAGATCACCTTGCTTGCACCATTCTGCTGCATTCTATGGAGATCACCTTGCTTGCACCATTCTGCTGCATTCTGTGGAGATCACCTTTCGCTTGCACATTCTGCTGCATTCTATGGAGATCACCTTCGCTTGCACCATTCTGCTGCATTCTATGGAGATCACCTTCGCTTGCACCAGTCCCAGAGCTTACAATCTAATCTCAGACCAATTTCAAGGGAAGCCAAGTAATCTATCAGGTGTTTTTTGGACGGCAGAGAAAACGTCTGCAAACTGAGAACATTCAGGGCCCCGGCGTTATGAAACACTCATGAAGGATTCGCTGCAGATTATTAGCATATCACAATAGCAGGAAACAGGATGGCATCTTATAAATTTCAGGAAAAAAAATTAAAATATGTGGCTCCACCCTATTTTTGATTGCCAGATTGGTATTCTCAGCGTAATTATTGCCCCACCTTCCCCCCAGGTCTTAATTTGCCCCTTTTACATTCCACCCCGCCTCTCCAAATTATACAGTATATCACACACAACTCTGCTACATGCCCATAGACATAGATGGCTCTGCTACATGCACATGTAGGCACACAGGTCTGCTACATGCACACTACACATAGTACACACACACACAGCTCTACTACATGAACATACAGATACAACACACACAGCACTGGTACATGCCCAGTTCATGCACATACAGATGCACACAGCTCTGCTACATGCACACTATACATAGACATACATGTCCATAGACATAGATGGCTCTGCTACATGCACATGTAGACACACAGCTCTGCTACATGCACACTACACATAGACATACATGCCCATAGACATAGATGGCTGTTCCACACGCACATGTAAACACAAGCTCTGCTACATGCACACTACACATAATACACACACACAGCTCTACTACATGAACATACAGATACACACACAGCACTGGTACATGCCTAATTCATGCACATACATACACCCGCAGCTCTGCTGCATGCACACTACACATACAGATACACATATGGCTCTGCTACATAGACACTACATACCCAGCTCTGCTACATGTACAATGAATGCACATACAAACACACACAGCTCTGCTCACGTATGCAATACATGTACATACATATACACACAGCTTTGCTGCATGCACAATACATGCACATACAGATACACACTCAGCTCTGCGACATGGACACTACATGCACACTATACACCTAGATCTGCTACATGTACAATATATGTATATACAGATATACACACAGCTCTGCTACATGCACATACAGATGCACAAATACAGATATGCACAAATACAATACACACACAAGCACACACATACAGATATAGATGCACACAGAGACACACACACATACAGACACACACATACATACATAGTCAGACACACACACACACGACACACACACATATACACACACATATTACCACATTCAGATGATCTTGATCGGTGCAGAGCAGGAGAGGAGGCACTGGGAGCTGCAGGGAGCCTGCAGAAGTTAAGCAGAAGCAGTTTCTTCTAGGACCTTGATATCAGTCATGTGATCAGTCACCTTACTGGAACTGGAAGGTCCTTCAGCCTCCATTCAGCTCCCAGTAAGCTTTCTCTCCTGTTGTGTACCGATCACCTAGATCAGTACAGAGCAGGAGAGAAGAGAGGAGAGAGGGCAGGTGTCTGTGAGCAGGGATCCTCTGCTTCTGCTCACAGAGAGCTGTGGGCCCCCACACAGCTTCAGGGCCTGGCATCTGCCCCGGTATACCGGGTGCTGACGCCGAGCCTGGACGCACCGAACTGAGAATACCAGCCCCCAGTTGCTTTTTGTTATCTTGCTGTTCTTATCTTGGCTGTAATCAGAAATAGGCTGCAGCCTATTAAAAAAAAGAATGTGCTCCACTGTGTTTTTGATTGCCAGCAAAGGTAAAATCAGGCGGCTGTCAACTTTATCAGCGCTGAAAATCAAAAATACTAGTGACCCCTGCGCAAGTTTCTTTAAATTGTTTATTTATACTTACTCCCCCTATGACGGCAGGTTCATTGCCAGTGGCAACTTATAAAAAAACGCCGCCATAATGGGTGAGGGGCACAACAGACAATCACAGACATGCACAGAGATAGCATCTGTGATTGGCTATTGGAGGCAGAGTGCAGTGAATTAACTGGAGGTTGATGAGTGGCCTGGAAATACAAGTGACGCGATCCTCAGTAAGAATAAAGCTGCTACTTTGCCGGCCTCATTCCCTTTTCGATAAACAGTAGAATGATTCGCTTTACGAAAAGTTCTATCTTGTCTCATTTATCTACAAGACACTTTCCCAAAATGATTTTGGTTACTCTTGTACATTTTGGCTTTTTTTTCTGTCTCTGTGTCAGCAGTGGGTCCTCCTGGGTCTCCTCCATAGCGTTTCATGTCATTCCCATGTAAAGCAGATTGTTTACGCTGACACTGATGCTCCCTGAGCCTGCAGGACGGCTTGAATTTCTTAGTATTTTTGATTGGGGCTTATCTCCCATCTGTACTATCCTGCGTTACAACCTTTCATCAATCTGTCTCTGCCGTCCACATCCAGGGAGATTAGCTACAGTACCATCGGTTGTAAATATCTTGATTATGCTGCTTATTGTGGACAACTGAATATCAAGATCCCTGGAGATGGACTTGTAACTTTGAGATGGTTGATATTTTTCAACAATTTTGGTTCTAGTCTCGTCCGTCCACATCCAGGGAGATTAGCTACAGTACCATCGGTTGTAAATGTCTTGCTTATGTTGCTTATTGTGGACAACTGAATATCAAGATCCCTGGAGATGGACTTTTAACTATGAGATGGTTGATATTTTTCAACAATTTTGGTTCTAGTCTCGTCCGTCCACATCCAGGGAGATTAGCTACAGTATAATTGGTTGTAAATGTCTTGATTATGTTGCTTATTGTGGACAACTGAATATCAAGATCCCTGGAGATGGACTTGTAACTTTGAGATGGTTGATATTTTTCAACAATTTTGGTTCTAGTCTCGTCCGTCCACATCCAGGGAGGTTAGCTACAGTATCATTGGTTGTAAATGTCTTGATTATGCTGCTTATTGTGGACAACTGAATATCAAGATCCCTGGAGATGGACTTGTAACTTTGAGATGGTTGATATTTTTCAACAATTTTGGTTCTAGTCTTGTCCATCCACATCCAGGGAAGATTAGCTACAGTACCATCAGTTTTAAATGTCTTGATTATGCTGCTTCTTGTGGACAACGGAACATCAAGATCCCTGAAGATGGACTTGTAACCTTGAGATTGTTGATATTCTTCAACAATTTTGGTTCTAGCCTCGTCCGTCCACATCTAGGGAGATTAGCTACAGTATCATTGGTTGTAAATGTCTTGATTATGCTGCTTATTGTGGACAACTGAATATCAAGATCCCTGGAGATGGACTTGTAACTTTGAGATGGTTGATATTTTTCAACAATTTTGGTTCTAGTCTCGTCCGTCCACATCCAGGGAGATTAGCTACAGTATAATTGGTTGTAAATGTCTTGATTATGTTGCTTATTGTGGACAACTGAATATCAAGATCCCTGGAGATGGACTTGTAACTTTGAGATGGTTGATATTTTTCAACAATTTTGGTTCTAGTCTCGTCCGTCCACATCCAGGGAGATTAGCTACAGTATCATTGGTTGTAAATGTCTTGATTATGCTGCTTATTGTGGACAACTGAATATCAAGATCCCTGGAGATGGACTTGTAACTTTGAGATGGTTGATATTTTTCAACAATTTTGGTTCTAGTCTTGTCCATCCACATCCAGGGAAGATTAGCTACAGTACCATCAGTTTTAAATGTCTTGATTATGCTGCTTCTTGTGGACAACGGAACATCAAGATCCCTGAAGATGGACTTGTAACCTTGAGATTGTTGATATTCTTCAACAATTTTGGTTCTAGCCTCGTCCGTCCACATCTAGGGAGATTAGCTACAGTATCATTGGTTGTAAATGTCTTGATTATGCTGCTTATTGTGGACAACTGAATATCAAGATCCCTGGAGATGGACTTGTAACTTTGAGATGGTTGATATTTTTCAACAATTTTGGTTCTAGTCTCGTCCGTCCACATCCAGGGAGATTAGCTACAGTACCATCGGTTGTAAATGTCTTGCTTATGTTGCTTATTGTGGACAATTGAATATCAAGATCCCTGGAGATGGACTTGTAACTTTGAGATGGTTGATATTTTTCAACAATTTTGGTTCTAGCCTCGTCCGTCCACATCTAGGGAGATTAGCTACAGTATCATTGGTTGTAAATGTCTTGATTATGCTGCTTATTGTGGACAACTGAATATCAAGATCCCTGGAGATGGACTTGTAACTTTGAGATGGTTGATATTTTTCAACAATTTTGGTTTTAGTCTCGTCCGTCCACATCCAGGGAGATTAGCTACAGTATCATTGGTTGTAAATGTCTTGATTATGCTGCTTATTGTGGACAACTGAATATCAAGATCCCTGGAGATGGACTTGTAACTTTGAGATGGTTGATATTTTTCAACAATTTTGGTTCTAGTCTTGTCCATCCACATCCAGGGAAGATTAGCTACAGTACCATCAGTTTTAAATGTCTTGATTATGCTGCTTCTTGTGGACAACGGAACATCAAGATCCCTGGAGATGGACTTGTAACCTTGAGATTGTTGATATTTTTCAACAATTTAGTTTCTCGCATCCTTAGACTGTACTCTTCTCTTTTAGTTCTCCATGCTTAGTGTGACACACTCACACACAATGCAAAGATTGAGGCAACTTCTCCACTTTTTATCTGGTGTGATTTTCATATTGCCCACTCCTGTTACTTGCCGCAGGTGAGTATGAACGAGCGTCAGATGCTGGAAACAAACTTGTTTACACACAATTTTAGAAAGGTGCTTGGCTTTTGTATAAATTATGTCCAATTTGAGTTTTTTCTCTATTTTTTGTGTTGCTCCAATACACACAAAGGAAATAAACATGTGTATAACAAAACATGGGAAATTGTGATAACTTTCTAGGGGAAATACTTGATATTCTGGGACAATTGTAAGGGTACCATCACTTTTGACCATGACTGTATACTATACATTGAGCACAACTTCTTCCCCCGCAAACTCACAATGATAACAATCACCACCATTTAGGTTTATTGTACAATGTGATACAATGTATCGTCATTGTGTCTGTAGGAAGTGTGCACCTGCATCACATTAATCATCTCACGCTGGAGGCTTCCTAAAAAATATACAACATTAATGTGACTTCTAAATGTACTTAACCTAAATAGGGTAATTGCTCGGGAATCTATAAATTGCCCATAGAAGGCGACTGACTTAAATTACATTACAGATTTGCAGGTGGATCCTAATTTTAGTTCAGCTCCAGGAAATTGCTATTGTCTTCAGGGGCAGAGGTGACAATCAACAGACTAACAAACAGGAGGAGAAATAAGAGGCTCCAGTGCGCCATTCTACTGCCTTCATCCTATTGATGTGATCACGTCGTTAGTCAAAGCCGAATATCCGACCGGCAATTACCGAGAAGACGATCTGCCCTGTAATGTTAATGAAAAGAGCCACCAATGCTACATATAAAAACAGCAGCTAATGAATAGGATAAAGCCAGGAGCTCATGCCTGCTAGATAAAACAAGCAATACAAAGACTCCCAGCCAAGAACAATCACTACAACCCAGGTGACAAGGAGAAAAAGGAAGAATGAGAAAGAGAGAAAGGAGAGGAGGAAGAATGAGAGGGAGGAGAAGGAAAAGGGTAAGGAGAAGAGGAGAAAGGAGAAGAGGAAGAATGAGAAAGAGAGAAAGGAGAGGAGGAAGAATGAGAGGGAGGAGAAAGAGAGAAAGGAGAAGGAGAAGAAGAGAAAGGAGAAGAGGAAGAATGAGAAAACGGGGAAAGAGAGAAAGGAGAGGACGAAGAATGAGAGGGAGGAGAAAGAGAGAAAGAAGAGGAATAATAAGAAGCTGAGAAAGGAGAAGAGGAAAAATGAGAGAGAGGAGAAAGAGAGAAAGGATAAGGAGAAGAAGAGTAAGGAGAAGAGGAAAAATGAGAAAGAGGAGAAGGAAAAGGGTAAGGAGAAGAAGAGAAAAGAGAAGAGGAAGAATGAGAAAGCGGTGAAAGAGAGAAAGGAGAGGAGGAAGAATGAGAGGAGGAGAAAGAGAGAAAGAAGAGGAAGAATGAGAAGGAGAGAAAGGAGAAGAGGAAGAATGGGAGGGAGGATAAGGAAAGGGATATGAACAATGAGAAGGAGAGAAAGGAGAAGAGGAAGAATGAGAAGAAAAACTGATAAGGAGAAGGAAGAATGAAAAGGGAGATGAAGAATGAAAAGGAGAAGGAAGAATGAAGAGGAAAAATGAAGAATGAAAAGGAGAAGATAGAATGAAGAATGAAAAGGAGAAGGAAGAATGAAAAGGAAAAAGGAAGAATGAAAAGGAAAAAGGAAGAATGAAGAATGAAAAGGAGAAGGAAGAATGAAGAATAAAAGGAAGAATGAAGAATGAAAAGGAGAAGAAAGAATGAAGCATGAAGAAGAAAAATGAAAAGGAGAAAGGAGAAAAAGAAGAAGGAGATACAGATGGCAAAGGAGAAAGAGGACAAGGTGAAGAATAAAGAGGAGAAGAAAGGAGAGGGAGGAAGAAGGAAAAGAAGCAGAAGAATTAAAAGGAGGTGGAGTAGGAGTAGAAAGTTAAGGAGGATACGAAGAAGAAAAAGGAGGAAAGTGGAAGGAGAAGCAGGAAGAAGAAGGAAAAGAAGAAGGAGGAGGAGAAGGAACAGGGGGAGAAGGAGAAGGTAAAGAGGAGGGCAAGAAAAAGAAATAGAAGAATAAGGAGAAGGAGGATGAGGAAAATGAGATGGAGAAGGAGGACAAAAAGAAGATGGAAGGAAGAGAAGGGAAGGAGAAGCATGAAAAGAAGAAAAAGAACAAGAAGAGGAATAATAAGAAGGAGAAAGGGGAATAGAACAAGAAGAAAGAGGTGCAGAAGAGGAAACATAAAGAGGAGATGAAGAAGGAAAAGGAGGAAAATGAGAAGGAGAAAGAGGATTAAAAGAAAGAAGAGAACTAGAAGAAGGAAAAGGTTACGAGAATGAGATGAAGATGGAAAAGTACAAGAAGAAAAAGGAGAAAAAAAAAAAATGCTATTTATACAGGAGGATGTTGACAATATGGAGCAAGGATTGCAGGACCCGTCATTAGGGCAAAAGTGGACGGTTTTTACACTTATTTTATTCTTACTGTTTCCCTGAGCAGCCGGGGCTTGTTTTGTTTTTTAAACCCACCAAACAGTTCACAAGCATGAGGTTTATATAGTGATAATGTATGTATGGAAAGATTATATACATACATAATAGATAGATAGATAGATAGATAGATAGATAGATAGATGATCGATAGATAGATAGATAGATAGATAGATAGATAGATAGATAGATGATCGATAGATAGATAGATAGATAGATAGATAGATGATCGATAGATAGATAGATAGATAGATAGATAGATAGATAGATAGATGATCGATAGATCGATAATAGATAGATAGATAGATAGATAGATAGATAGATAGATAGATATCACAAGGGCTGAGCCCCATTGCCCAAGTGAAGAGAATAGTCATACACCCTGCCTCTATGTTCCACTATCTGTCTTTATTATTATTATTATTATTATTTATTTATATAGCGCCATTGATTCCATGGCGCTTTACATAAGGAGTGGGGGTAACAAGGACAGGTACAGTACATATGAGCAGTCAATGCTTGCTGATACACGACGGGAGAGGTTCCTGTCCACGAGGGCTCACAGTCTACGGGCAGCCTCTATCAGCATTCATCAGCCTCTAACAGCCTCTATTTTCCTCTATCAGTCTCCTTCAGCCTCTATCAGCCTTCATCAGCTTCTATCAGCCTCTTTATGCTTCTGTTAGCCCCTATGTTCCTCTATCAGCCTCTTTCAGACTCTATGCTCCTCTATCAGCCTCAATTATCCTCTATTAGCTTCTGTTAGCCTCCATCAGCCTCTATTAGCCTCCACATCAGCCTCTACGTTGCTCGTTCAGCCTCTATCACCCTCTATTAGCCCAACACAACTATGTATATCTCTAAGCTATAATTATCTATAGGGATGTGTATAAATATATATTGTTTTTCTTTATCACAATCTCCATCTCATCATTACTGACAAATTCCCAGACTCCTGGTATTTTGCGGTATAATTGGAGGCGTTGGTCGCGTCTCTTTAGAAGGTGTCGTTCTCCATAAATATACCTCGGTGAGTAATTAGCGCTCAGCCATGATACCATTTATAGATGTGGTTGTATTTTATTAGACACAATTATGTTCATGCATAATATGCCATGTACAGTATTTGGTTACATCAGTGTAATTACGCTCAACCAAGTAGCAACTTTCTGTTGTTATACTAATTTTAGGTCTGACCCCTGACCCCCTCCTCCAATCAGACAGTAGGAACCCTGGTGCTCCGGTGGGTGTTGCGGACGATCATTGAGTTAAGCTTTAAAGAGGTGCAATACCAGAAAGAACCACTACAAAATGTGTGGCGCTGTGCCCAGTAAACTATAAGGAGGTCGCAGTGCCCAGCCTTGTACCTGTTAATCGGTGGGGTCCCATTGTTGGACCCAGGGGAGTAACTACAACAGGTGCAGGGGTTGCAGTCACATCCATCACCTGGAGACTAGGGGGCTCCCAAAGTCCCTTTGGTATATAGAAAAAGACTAATGCTATTAAAGATTTGCAATAATTGGGGGCCCCATTGAAGCTTTCACCTCGGGTCCCATGAGGTTCAAGTTACGCCACTGGTTGGACCATCACTAGTCTCATAAATCAGTCTGTCCTAATGATGCCTCATCAATATTAATGGTACATTTAAATCAAACTCATTTGGCCCAGGGTGGTGCAATAAAAATATGTATAAATTTGGGGGTAGAGGGTTCACATGACATCCACAGCCAATCAGTTGCTGTTTCCTTCTCAATTAGTCTGGATTCTTGATGCAAATAATATTATTTTTATTCATTTATATAGCGCCATTAATTCCACAGCGCTTTACATACATGAGCAGCACTGTCCCTATTGGGGTTCATAATCTAAACATCCTATCAGTCTTTGGAATGTGGGAGGAAACTGGAGGAAACCCAAAAGAACATGGGGAGAACATACAAACTGCTTGCAGATTATTATTTATTTATAGAGCGCCATTGATTCCATGGTCTGTACATGAGAAAGGGTTACATACAAACATGTTAGAAATACAATGAACAAACTAACAGTGACAGACCGATACAGAGGGGAGAGAGGATCCTGCCCTTGGGGGCTTACATCCTACAGTTGGTTGGGTCTGCTCTGGTGGTGGTAGAGCGCCGGGTCCAGTGGTGGTGGAGCGCCGGGTCCAGCGGTGGTGGTGCGCCAGGTCCAGTGGTGGTGGAGTGCTGGGTCCAGTGGTGGTGGAGCACCGGGTCCAGTGGTGGTGGAGTGCTGGGTCCAGTGGTGGTAGAGCGCCGGGTCCAGCGGTGGTGGTGCGCCAGGTCCAGTGGTGGTGGAGTGCTGGGTCCAGTGGTGGTGGAGCGCCGGGTCCAGTGGTGGTGGAGTGCTGGGTCCAGTAGTGGTAGAGCGCCGGGTCCAGCGGTGGTGGTGCGCCAGGTCCAGTGGTGGTGGAGCACCGGGTCCAGTGGTGGTGAGGTGGCACCGTGGTCATTGCAGGCTGTAGGCTGTTCTGAAGAGATGGGTTTTCAGGTTCCGCTTGAAGGTTCCGAGTGAAAGGGACAATCAGACGTTTTGGGGTGCAGAGTTCCAGAGGATGGGGGATGCTCAGGCGAAGTTTTGCAGGTGGTTAGATGAGGAACGTACAAGTGTAGAGGAAAGAAGGAGGTCTTGGGAGGATTGAAAACTATGAGTTGGATGATATCAGGAAATTAGTTCAGAGATATAAGGGGGGACAGATTGTGGACGGCTTTGTTAGTCAATGTTAAGAGTTTGAATTGGATACGCTGGTGAATTGGGAGCCAGTGGAGGGATTTGCAGAGGGGAGAAGTGGAGGAATAGCGAGGAGTGAGGTGGATTAGTCGGGCAGCAGAGTTAAGGACAGATTGGAGGGGTGCATGAGTGTTAGCAGGGAGGCCGCAGAGGAGGAGGTTGCAGTAGTTGAGACGGGAGATGATGAGGGCATGCACTAGTAGTTGTACTAGGTGTACTTCCAGGACCTTGCAATCTGACCAATCAGATGGCTGTTAGCGATCATGTGGTTGTGATGTGTCGCCATCTGATTGGCTGGAAGTCACAGGTCCTTGTCCGGTGATCGCAGGTCTTCTGGGACGGTCCCGGTGCAGGCGTCGGACAGGTGAGTATGTAATTTTATTACTTTTAACAACTTTTATTCACTTTTAGGGTACTTTGGCAGTGTATCTATAGATACACTGCGAAAGTATTGGAACTACTCGCTACTCCCGAGTACTCACAAGATACTCGGAGAGTAGCGAGTAGCCAAATACCACTACTATTCAGCGAGTTCCAAGTAGTAGCGACTATACTCGCTCATCCCTAAGAGAGAGGAGAAGAAAAAAGGAGAAAATGAGAATGAGGAAGAGAGCAATAGAAGAACAACAAGGACAAGAAGAAGAATAAAGGAGAAGAAAGAGGAGAAGGAGGATGAAAGGAAAGAGAAGGAGGAGAAAGAGGAGCAGTAGGAGAAGGAGGACAAGATGAAGAAAGAGAAGAAAAGGAGGTGAAGAAGAAAGAGGAGGAAGTGGAGAAGTACAAGAAAAAGAAAGAGTGGAAGAAAAAATAGTACACTAGAAGAAAAAGGAGATGTTGAAGGATGAGGTTTTCATTATTTTTTATTCATTTTTTTTCATTTTATACCATTCTAAGCATGGTTACATTCCATAAAGGTAGCTCCTGTGGCTTCTGTGAGAGTCCGAGAGGGTGTGCAGGCTATCTCAAGTTCCCTTATGTGGATAAAGGGTTGTCCCTCTTCATGGTCTCTAGAGCAAGTGAGAACAAGGTTAACCCCAGTGCGGATGGACAATCAGGAGAGTGACCAAAAAGATGAAGGAACTTTGAAGGGTATTATAATGATCTGTAACATCTCGGTCTTCAGTCACTCAATAATGTGAAGTATGACCTTCTAGTTAAACCATATATCAGCCAGAAGAAGAATAGGAGCTGCTCTTGTGATACTGGTACAAGGAGGCAGTGGAGCTCAGCAGAGGATCTCAGCAAAGGAACTAAGCAGAGGAACTCAGCAGTGGAGCTCAGCAGTGGAGCTCAGCAGAAAAGTTCAGCAGTGGAGCTCAGCAGAAAGCTCAGCAGAGGAGCTCAGCAGTAGAGCTCATCAGAGGAACTCAGCAGAGGAACTCAGCAGAGGAGCTCAGCAGTGGAGATCAGCAGAAGAGTTCAGCAGAGAAGTTCAGCAGTGCAGCTCGGCAGTGGAGCTCGGCAGTGGAGCTCGGCAGAGGAGCTCAGCAGTGGAGCTCAGCAGAGGAGCTCAGCAGTGGAGCTCAGTAGAGGAGCTCAGCAGTGGAGTTCTGCAGTGGAGCTCAGCAGAGGAGCTCAGCAGTGGAGCTCAGCAGAGGAGCTCAGCAGAGGAGCTCAGCAGAGGAGCTAAGGAGAGGAGCTCGGCAGTGGAGCTCAGCAGAGAAGCTCAGCAGTGGAACTAAGCAGAGGAGCTCAGCAGTGGAGCTCAGCAGAGGATCTCAGCAGTGGAGCTCCGCAGTGGAGCTCATCAGAGGGGCTCATCAGAGGAGCTCAGCAGAGGAGCACAGCAGTGGAGCTCAGCAGTGGAGCTCAGCAGTGGAGCTCAGCAGTGGAGCTCAGCAGTGGAGCTCAGCAGTGGAGCTCAGCAGAAGAGCTCAGCATTTCTTAACACATTTCTGCAGATTAAATTTTGCTCTGAATTTATTTGATGAGAATTAAATCTTCCCTCCTTTTCCTGAATTCAGCGAATCTGTACAAATCGATTTTCAGGCAATTCTATCAATTCTTGGAGCCTGAAAACTAGCTGGCATCTTTCACAGTGGTCATACTGGTTCTACCCAGCAAAGAAATAAATCCCGAATGGGATTCACAGAAGACGACTCGAGGGGGGACATTTGATGAATTTAAAGACATTGTCCAATAATTAGGTATTGATGACTTTTTCATTAGGATTCTTATAAGTATCAGATTGGGGTTGGTCTGACACCCGGCACCACCCCTGAGTATCAGTGTGCAGAGCCACATGGCACAGCTCTGTGCACGGTGTTACTACTGTCCTTGGGTACGGCAACTTGGCTCCCATTCATTTCTATAAAGTCTGAGCTGAACTACCCAGGAATGACGTATACACAGGGGCATAAATACAATATCTGCAGAGGTTGCAATCGTACCCAGGCCCTGGAGTCTAGGGGGCCCCAAAAGTCCCTTTGGCTTATAGTCAAAGACCACTACCGTTAAAGATTTGCAATAGTTGGGGTCCCCGTTGGAGCTTTGGCATTGGGGCCCATGAGCTTCAAGTTACGTCGCTGCGTATACACAATGTGAAGAGCTCTGTGCACAGGGCACATCCAACTATCATGGGACCTGTCATTCACTGACCCACTGGTGGACACAGACAGAAAAGGGCCTCTGTGCAAGACCAATATATGGGCCCTGTGCAGTCCAAATATTAATCATACTTTGGAGGAGGATGTGGCCCCCGACTTCTTGGGCCCCTTTATGACTGCACTGGCTTCACCAATGATATGTCCGCTCCTGCACTGATCAGTGGTGATGCTGGGCGCAGTGGCATAACTTGAAGCTCTTGGGCCCTATGCAAAAGGTCTAACGGGGCCCCCTTTTATTGCAGATCTTAGTCTTTTTCTATAGGCCAAAGGGACTTTTAGGGCCCCCTAGGCTCCAGGGCCTGGGTGCGATTCCAACCCTTGCACCTCTTGTAGTTACGGCCTGGCTTGGTGCCAGAATCCCACCGACTGCACTACACCGGTAATCGTGGTCATTCGATAGGAGGAACGGTGACGTCCAAAGAGACGGGAACGCCAAAAAAGAGCAGTAAATGGATCTGGGAGAATTACAAATCTGGGAATAAAAACACGGCAGGAGTCTGTTCTCGGGAGATTTGTGAACAGGAGGATAGAGAAGAGGGACATCTCCATCACACGGCACCGAGAGGAGATTACGGGTGGGAAATTGGCTGTGACCGGCTTTGATGTCAGACCTTGCTGTCAGCCTCATGCTGATCTATGGAGCTTCTCTTTTTGGGGGGCTGTTTTTCGGGGGGTTTACGTACGTTTTATAATAACACAATTAGTGACAGTCGCCGACTATTTCTACATCACCGGGAATTCAAGGCACATGGAGTGAAGTAAAACAAAATGTCAGCATTGTGCGGAGAGCGCCCGGGGACTCTACCTTGCTCTAATTCCCATTGCCAATTACACAGTATTAATGTGAAGAAGGGAATCTGCAAACATAGTTAACCTGCAAATGAGCTTGTATTAGAGCCCCGAATCCCTCCCCGGCCCCCATATATCAGAAGACGCCGAAGAGCTCATCAGTCACAGATCAGATCCTGATGTCGTTACACCGCGCCGGCATAAAAATACACAGTAAATAGACGGAGGCTCCGAGAGTCGTCCTACCCGGGGAAGGGGGAAAAAAGCATTTCAGCTGCACCTAAACCTGAATAACTACCAACAAGGCCAGCGTAACTTGTGATATGGCCACTGTGACTTGTAATATGGCAACCGAGACTGGGTAATATATGGCCACCGTGACTGGTAATATATGGACACCGGACTGGTAATATATGGACACCGGACTGGTAATATATGGACACCATGACTTGTAATATGGCCACCGAGACTGGTAATATATGGCCACCGAGACTGGTAATATATGGCCACCGAGACTGGTAATATATGGCCACCGTGACTGGTAATATATGGACACCGGACTGGTAATATATGGACACCGAGACTGGTAATATATGGCCACTGTGACTGGTAATATGGCCACCGAGACTGGTAATATATGGCCACCGTGACTGGTAATATATGGCCACTGTGACTTGTAATATGGCCACCGAGACTGGTGATATATGGCCACCGAGACTGGTAATATATGGCCACCGTGACTGGTAATATATGGACACCATGACTTGTAATATGGCCACCGAGACTGGTAATATATGGCCACTGTGACTTGTAATATGGCAACCGAGACTGGGTAATATATGGCCACCGTGACTGGTAATATATGGACACCGGACTGGTAATATATGGACACCGGACTGGTAATATATGGACACCATGACTTGTAATATGGCCACCGAGACTGGTAATATATGGCCACCGAGACTGGTAATATATGGCCACCGAGACTGGTAATATATGGCCACCGTGACTGGTAATATATGGACACCGGACTGGTAATATATGGACACCGAGACTGGTATATATGGCCACTGTGACTTGTAATATGGCCACCGAGACTGGTGATATATGGCCACCGAGACTGGTAATATATGGCCACTGTGACTTGTAATATGGCCACCGAGACTGGTGATATATGGCCACCGAGACTGGTAATATATGGACACCGGACTGGTAATATATGGACACCGGACTGGTAATATATGGACACCGTGACTTGTAATATGGCCACCGAGACTGGTAATATATGGCCACCGAGACTGGCAATATATGGACACCGTGACTTGTAATATGGCCACCGTGACTTGGATTCTGACCACTATGATTTGGAGTATGGTCACCATGACCTTGATTTAGGCCAATATGACTTGCACTATGGCCACCATGGCCACCATGATTTGCACTATGGCCAATATGACTTTGATTATGGCCATCAGGACTTGGAATATGGCCAACATGATTTGGACTATGGCCACCACGAGTTCGACTGTGACCACCATGATGTGGCCTATGGTCACCATGACTGATAATAAGGTCATCATGACTTGGTCTGTGACCAACATGACTTGTAATATGGCCAACTTGTCTTGGAATATGGCGAGATTGACTTGTAATACGGCCAACATGTCTTGGAATATGACCACCATGACTTAAACTATGGCCACCATAACTTGGAATAAGGCCGCCATTAAAGATGACGCTTTCTTCCAAGCTTAGTGCCTCCCAGTACATGAATTTTGTCAGTTATTGCAGCTATACTCCATTGGAGTGAATCTTGTTAAGCTTCAATTCCACATACAACCTGTGCACAGGGGTGGCGCTATTGTAGAAAATAAACAGACACCAACGTTTTGCTTATAATAGATAATAAGTAGATGAGAGATTTTGAGATCCCAATTATCTGTGCAAGTCCTAGCAAAGGCATCAATGGAAACCTGATGTAAGGAAGGGCACCAGACTGCAGTGTGAATGAGACCTTAGGTTTCAAAGTACGTCTGTTTTTTGTGGTCTTTGACAAGTCATGGAAATATATTGAGCAGCTTGATACCTGCTGCATTTGGGTCCAAGACTTTCCAATTAAAAGGGCTATAAGGTGCCAGTGCCAAGAGCAGGTGATCACATGACTGCAAGTATGTGCCATGCAGACTCCCGGCCACATTCCAACTAAGCAAGTGCATCCTCACTCAATAATATTAAATGATATGAGAATGCGCACACCTTGTGCGGGGTTGGGGGGTGCAAATTGAACTGTTCTTAATTATGCAAGACTATACTATTTTTTGTTCTGCAAATCAAGAGACGCGAGCCATTGTTTTATGTGAGATGTGAGACTGTCCGCTGCCCCTATTGTCTGTTAATTTGTGGAATGCCTTCTGATTGCGGATTGCGTCAGCCCCCTGCGGTGACTAGGCTGTGTCATTCAGAGGACAATTTTGGAGTTAGATTGAACTAGCGACCAATGAGAGAACAGACATCTCCCACCAATTCTGTGGGACACAATGCCCTGAAATGGGAGAATAGGGTTATAAGAGCACGGGCATGGTTCTAGAGGTCTTTATCCTAGGGGCTATGGTTCCAGCTAGTGGATTATAGGACTGCTCTACTGCCCACAAATTCATTTGGAGAACCCAGGTTGGGACAGTCCAGTCACCTGGAACTATACCTCGCTGTGTCCAGTTGGCTTCCTAAGCATGCCACTACCTTCGCTTAATGGGTGCTCACCAAAAGCAAGGTGCTTCAGGCTGGGGTCCAGTGGCAGAGTAAAACTCTGTCACATGCACCATCTTGTGTCCTTAGTGGGAATGGACTATATGCTGTTGACTGTTTGTGACCCAATAAAGTCTTACCGGAGAGTGGTACCCGCACCCTGTGTTGACGGGGATGGAGTATGAGCATTCAGTGGGATGAGTCCTGATCCGTATGGTCTTCCTAAAGACAACCAGGCCAGCAGTCGAGAGCACACGCTTGTCTCCACAGCACATACTTGTGGTCACATGATCGCCTTGTCTCACCGCCAGCACCGGAGAATCCTGACAGTACACAGTGTGCGCAGTGTGAGGAGTCACAAGTCTGCAGTTACAGAAACTGGCTGCAGACTTTCATGTTAAACCTGGATGATCCCTTTGGGGGTTATTCCCACATTAGAAGTCATCACATGTTCACAGCAGAGGTGACAACTTTCGGATCACTAAAAATGGGCTTTGAAATGCTCCATCAGAATGGAGCGGTGGTCATGGGTGCACAAGACGCCACCGCTTTAGTCATGGTCTTTGCTGTTCTTATCCCCTTTAATTCATAGAGATTGGTTGGTTGGTGGTTCCTCCGGAGAGTCCTTTCTGATGGGGCAGCACCCTGTCCTGTCAGTGATCGGTACCCAATCGATCAGAAAGTATCTTTCAGTGTTGGGTAAGGATGGAAACCGATCACTTTATCACCATAATACCAAGCAATGTAGAAAGGTAAGAGTCACAATCAGCCGGAGGCGGCGCGGCGGCCTGTTCACATTAATAATAACAATTCTGATTGGCTGTAAACAACACAAGGGTAAAAAAACTAAATTAAGTATCGGAATATCGCCATGGATACGGGAAAGCAAGAGAAGCCGTCAGCGAGTGTTTCATCAGGATGATGATATGAGATGGGGAAATCTCCGCTACTTACAGCAAGCAAAGTCACCTTAGCCATCCCGTACTGGAGCCAGCCGGGCAAGTACCGGGGAGCCGCCGATAGGGGGCAACGAGAGCGAGAGTCGGGGTCTAGTAAAGGAAAAAGTGTTCTACTATCAAAGACGTCTTAGTTCTTAAGTTACTTGGTTCTTTTGTATATATTAGAGAATTGTAGTTTTCTAATGTTTTACTTTGTTTTACTCTCTTATATAGTGCCATCATATTGCACAGCACTTTACAGAGATTATCATCACTGTCCCCATTGGGGCTCACAATCTACATTCCCTATCAGTCTCCGGAGTGTGAGAGGAAACTGGAACACCTGGACGAAACCCATGCAAACACAAGGAGAACATACAAACTGCTTGTAGAAGTTTCCTTGGTGGAATTTGAATTCAATACCCCAGCAAGCAACAGTGCTAACCACTGAGCCACCATATACAGTGCTAACCACTGAGCCACCATATACAGTACTAACCACTGAGCCACCATATACAGTACTAACCACTGAGCCACCGTATACAGTGCTAACCACTGAGCCACCATACAGTGCTAATCCCCTGAGCCACCATATACAGTGCTAACCACTGAGCCACCATACAGTGCTACATGACACAATCTACCAGAGCCACCATATACAGTGCTAACCACTGAGCCACCTATACAGTGCTAACCACTGAGCCACCATACGTTAACTACTACAGTGCTAACCACTGAGCCACCATATACAGTGCTAACCACTGAGCACCATTATACAGTGCTAACCACTGAGCACCATATACAGTGCTAACCACTGAGCCACCTATACAGTGCATAACCACTGAGCAACACTGCCATATACAGTGCTAACCACTGAGCCACCATATACAGTGCTAACCACTGAGCCACCATATACAGTGCTAACCACTGAGACCAACCACTATACAGTGCTAACCACTGAGCCACCATATACAGTGCTAACCACTGAGCCACCATATACAGTGCTAACCACTGAGCCACCGTATACAGTGCTAACCACTGAGCCACCATATACAGTGCTAACCACTGAGCCACCATATACAGTGCTAACCTGACACCTATAAGTGCTAACACTGAGCCACCATATACAGTGCTAACCACTGAGCCACCGTTATACAGTGCTAACCACTGAGCCACCATATACAGTGCTAACCACTGAGCCACCATATACAGTGCTAACCACTGAGCCACCTATACAGTGCTAACCACTGAGCCACCATATACAGTGCTAACCACTGAGCCACCATATACAGTGCTAACCACTGAGCCCATAAGCTACACTACCCTATACAGTGCTAACCACTGAGCCACCATATACAGTGCTAACCACTGAGCCACCATATACAGTGCTAACCACTGAGACCACCATATACAGTGCTAACCACTGAGCCACCATATACAGTGCTAACCACTGAGCCACCATATACAGTGCTAACCACTGAGCCACCATATACAGTGCTAACCACTGAGCCACCATATACAGTGCTAACCACTGAGCCACCATATACAGTGCTAACCACTGAGCCACCATATACAGTGCTAACCACTGAGCCACCATATACAGTGCTAACCACTGAGCCACCATATAACATGCTAAACCACTGAGCCACCATATAACAGTGCTAACCACTGAGCCACCATATACAGTGCTAACCACTGAGCCACCATATACAGTGCTAACCACTGAGCCACCATATACAGTGCCTAACCACTGACCACTATACCATACAGTGCTAACCACTGAGCCACCATATACAGTGCTAAACCAACTGAACCACGACCATATACAGTGCTAACCACTGAGCCACCATATACAGTGCTAACCACTGAGCACCACCATATACAGTGCTAACCACTGAGCCACCATATACAGTGCTAACCACTGACCACATACAGTGCTAACCACTGAGCCACCATATACAGTGCTAACCACTGAGCCACCATACATTACAGTGCCTAACCACTGAGACCATTAGTGCAACCATAGCCCGTATCAGTGCTAACCACTGAGCCATCATATACAGTGCTAACCACTGAGCCACCATATACAGTGCTAACCACTGACCACCATATACAGTGCTAACCACTGAGCCACCATATACAGTGCTAACCACTGAGCCACCATATACAGTGCTAACCACTGAGCCACCATATACAGTGCTAACCACTGAGCCACCATATACAGTGCTAACCACTGAGCCACCATATACAGTGCAACCACTGAGACACCATATACAGTGCTAACCATGAGCCACCATATACAGTGCTAACCACTGAGCTCCAATACAGTGCTAACCACTGAGCCACTGTACAGTGCTAACACTGAGCCACCGTATACAGTGCTAACCACTGAGCCACCATATACAGTGCTAACCACTGAGCCACCATATACAGTGCTAACCACTGAGCACCATATACAATGCCAACCACTGAGCCACCATATACAGTGCTAACCACTGAGCCACCGTATACAGTGCTAACCACTTAGCCCCCATACAGTGCTAACCACTGAGCCACCACATAAAGTGCTAACCACTGAGCCACCATATACAGTGCTAATCACTGAGCCACATATACAGTGCTAATCACTGAGCACCATATACAGTGCTAACCACTGAGCCACCGTATACAGTGCTAACCACTGATCCACCATATACCGTGCAACCACTAAGACACCATATACAGTGCTAACCACTGAGCCACCATATACAGTGCTAACCACTGAGCCACCATATACAGTGCTAATCACTGAGCCACATATACAGTGCAACCACTGAGCCACCATATACAGTGCTAACCACTGAGCCACCATATACACTGCTAACCAATGAGCCACCATAACAGTGCTAACCACTGAGCCACCGTATACAGTGCTAACCACTGAGCCACCATATACAGTGCTAACCACTGAGCCACCATATACAGTGTAACCACTGAGCCACCATTAACAGTGCTAACCACTGAGCCACCATATACAGTGCTAACCACTGAGCCACCATACAGTGCTAACCACTGAGCCACCGTATACAGTGCTAACCACTGAGCACCGTATACAGTGCTAACCACTGAGCACCATATACAATGCTAACCACTGAGCCATCATATACAGTGCTAACCACTGAGCACCATATACAGTGCTAACCACTGAGCCACCATATACTGTGCTAACCACTGAGCACCATATACAATGCTAACCACTGAGCCACCATATACAGTGCTAACCACTGAGCCACCAATACAGTGCTAACCACTGAGCCACCATATACAGTGCTAACCACTGAGCCACCATATACAGTGCTAACCACTGAGCCACCATATACAGTGTAACCACTGAGTCACCATACAGTGCTAACCTGAGCCACCATATACAGTGCTAACCACTCAGCCATCATATACAGTGCTAACCACTGAGTCACCATACAGTGCTAACCACTGAGCCATGGTATACAGTGCTAACCACTGAGCCACCATATACAGTGCTAACCACTGAGCCACCATATACAGTGCTAACCACTGAGCCACCTATACGTGCTAACCACTGAGCCACCATATACAGTGCTAACCACTGAGCCACCATATACAGTGCTAACCAATGAGCCACATATCAGTGCTAACCACTGAGCCCCTATACAGTGCTAACCACTGAGCCATCTATACAGTGCTAACCACTGAGCCACCATATACATGCTAACCACTGAGCCACCATATACAGTGCTAACCACTGAGCCACCATATACGTGCTAACCACTGAGCCACCATATACAGTGCTAACCACTGAGCCACCATATACAGTGCTAACCACTGAGCCACTGTACAGTGCTAACCACTGAGCCACCATACATTGCTAACTACTGAGCCACCATAATTACAGTTGCTAACCACTGAGCCACCATAACAGTGCTAACCACTGACCACCATATACAGTGCTAACCACTGACCACCATATACAGTGCTAACCTCTGAGCCACTATATACAGTGCTAACCACTGAGCCACCATATACAGTGCTAACCACTGACCACCATATACAGTGCTAACCACTGACCACCATATACAGTGCTAACCTCTGAGCCACCATATACAGTGCTAACCACTGAGCCACCATACAGAGTGCTAACCACTGAGCCACCATATACAGTGCTAACCACTGAGCCACCCGTATACAGTGCTAACCACTGAGCCATCATATACAGTGCTAACCACTGAGCCACCATATACAGTGCTAACCACTGAGCCACCGTATACAGTGCTAACCACTGAGCCACCATATACAGTGCTAACCACTGAGCCACCATATACAGTGCTAACCACTGAGCCACCGTATACAGTGCTAACCACTGAGTCACCATATACAGTGCTAACCACTGAGCCACCATATACAGTGCTAACCACTGAGCCACCATATACAGTGCTAACCACTGAGCCTCCATATACAGTGCTAACCACTGAGCCACCATATACAGTGCTAACCACTGAGCCACCATATACAGTGCTAAATACTGAGCCACCATATACAGTGCTAAACACTGAGCCACCATATACAGTGCTAACCACTGAGCCACCGTATACAGTGCTAACCACTGAGCCACCATATACAGTGCTAACCACTGAACCACCGTATACAGTGCTAACCACTGAGCCACCGTATACAGTGCTAACCACTGAACCACCATATACTGTGCTAACCACTGAGCCACCATATACAGTGCTAACCACTGAGCCACCATATACAGTGCTAACCACTGAGCCACCATATACAGTGCTAACCACTGAGCCACCATATACAGTGCTAACCACTGAGCCACCATATACAGTGCTAACCACTGAGCCACCATATACAGTGCTAACCACTGAGCCCCATATACAGTGCTAACCACTGAGCCACCATATACAGTGCTAACCACTGAGCCACCATATACAGTGCTAACCACTGAGCCACCGTATACAGTGCTAACCACTGAGTCCACCATATACAGTGCTAACCACTGAGCCACCATATACAGTGCTAACCACTGAGCCACCATATACAGTGCTAACCACTGAGCCTCCATATACAGTGCTAACCACTGAGCCACCATATACAGTGCTAACCACTGAGCCACCATATACAGTGCTAAATACTGAGCCACCAAATACAGTGCTAACCACTGAGCCACCATATACAGTGCTAACCACTGAGCCACCATATACAGTGCTAACCACTGAGCCATCATATACAGTGCTAACCAACTGAGCCACCATATACAGTGATAACCACTGAGCCACCATATACAGTGCTAACCACTGAGCCACCGTATACAGTGCTAACCACTGAGCCACCATATACAGTGCTAACCACTGAGCCACCATATACAGTGCTAACCACTGAGCCACCATATACAGTGCTAACCACTGAGCCACCATATACAGTGCTAACCACTGAGCCACCATATACAGTGCTAACCACTGAGCCACGCTATACAGTGCTAACCACTGAGTCACCATATACAGTGCTAACCACTGAGCCACCATATACAGTGCTAACCACTGAGCCACCATATACAGTGCTAACCACTGAGCCACTATATACAGTGCTAACCACTGAGCCACCATATACAGTGCTAACCACTGAGCCACCATATACAGTGCTAACCACTGAGCCACCGTATACAGTGCTAACCACTGAGCCACCATATACAGTGCTAACCACTGAGCCACCATATACAGTGCTAACCACTGAGCCACCATATACAGTGCTAACCATTGAGCCACCGTATACAGTGCTAACCACTGAGCCACCATATACAGTTGCTAACCACTGAGCCACCATATACAGTGCTAACCACTGAGCCACCATATACAGTGCTAACCACTGAGCCACCATATACAGTGCTAACCACTGAGCCACCATACAGTGCTAACCACTGAGCCACCGATATACAGTGCTAACCACTGAGCCACCATATACAGTGCTAACCACTGAGCCACCATATACAGTGCTAATCACTGAGCCACCATATACAGTGCTAACCACTGAGCCACCGTATACAGTGCTAATCACTGAGCCACCATATACAGTGCTAACCACTGAGCCACCGTATACAGTGCTAACCACTGAGCCACCATACAGAGTGCTACCACTGAGCCACCATACAGTGCTAACCACTGAGCCACCATATACAGTGCTAACCACTGAGCCACCATACAGTGCTAACCACTGAGCCACCATATACAGTGCTAACCACTGAGCCACCATATACAGTGCTAACCACTGAGCCACCATACTGTGCTAACACTGAGCCACCATATACAGTGCTAACCACTGAGCCACCATATACAGTGCTAACCACTGAGCCACCGTATACAGTGCTAATCACTGAGCCACCATATACAGTGCTAACCACTGAGCCACCGTATACAGTGCTAACCACTGAGCCACCATACAGAGTGCTACCACTGAGCCACCATATACAGTGCTAATCACTGAGCCAAAATACAGTGCTAACCACTGAGCCACCGTATACTGTGCTAACCACTGAGCCACCATATACAGTGCTAATCACTGAGCCAAAATACAGTGCTAACCACTGAGCCACAATACAGTGCTAAGCACTTTTCCACTATCCAGTGCTAACCTAGTCACTGTATGCTAAGTATTGAACCATTATACGGTGTTAACTACTAAGCAATTGCATGCTAACCACTGAGCCACCAAACAGTGCTAATCATTAAACCACTGTACAGTGATAATCACTGATCCACAATACATTATTAACCACTTAGCCATTGCATGCTAACCACTGAGCCACCATACAGCGCTAACCACTGAGCCACTGTATAGTGCTAATGATGTGCCCCAGGGCCATGGGGTACTCAGAACCGGGCTGCGGTGTTTCTGGGGAATCACAGGGGTCGAGACCTGGCTCCGTGACCCTGGGTTCAGTTGTTAAGAGTTTTTGGGGAATAGGGTGGTTTAAAAGGAAAGTTATTTGCGACGCCACCCGTGGATTGTGGCTATGAGTGGCTACCGCTGCTGCAGAACCTCTAGAGATGATGGATGGGCAGCTGAGATATATGGCTTCCCATGGGTGGAGTGGACCCCCAGGGCAGTAGATGTTGAAAGGGTGTAAGGTGCAGGATGGAGGGCGCAAAGTAACTGACAGACTCACGGTTTGTTGGTTCCTCAAGTCCTTTACTGGTGATACTGGCACAAGGGCAGATGGTATGGCTGGAATCTGGTAACCTGGGAGCAACTCGGGAATCTCCTCACCTGGCAAGTTCTGAGGCCTCCCTGCTGTGCTTTCTCCTGTGGGTCCCTGCTGCTGCTGAAGCTGAGCTGCGGCCCTCTCTCTCTCTTTCTCTCCTGCTGTGCACCATATGACAGGCAGTTCGAGTCCTTCTGCAGCCCCAGTTCACGAGTGTCTGGTCCTGGGCTCTCAATGCTGCTTTGCCTCTGGGCACTTGGTGTTGTTCGGAGACTTGGAATACCCCGCCCTCCGGTATTGGCTGCCGGGATGTTAGGCCCTGCACACCCTCGGACTCCGGTGTCCATTTCTTGGCGCTTACTCCTCTGGGGTGAGCTTGACACCACTCCACTCCCCAGGCTCTCCTCTCCTTCCTCAGATCCTTGCCTATGGGTCACTCAAGCTAAGTCTAGCTCTCCTGGGATGAGCTTAGCACTGCTCTAGCACACAGGATGTTTTCCTCAGACCTCCTAGGAACTGAACTAACTAACTCTGTCCCAGACCAGAATTTATAGGGGGGCTGCCCTGAACCTGGGTTTAGATCTCCCCTTCAGGCCTGGAGGCAGAAAGGTGTTGTGTGCTTTTGGATTTGTCTTATGTGAATTCTCTCTGTTGCTCTCAGGTATGACACTATTCCCCGGGGAAGATAATGTCATTGTGGTATCTGGACTCTGGGGTGCCACACTAACCCCTGAGCATCTCTGTGCTAACCACTGAGCCACTGCATTCTAACTACTGAGCCACTGCATTCTAACCACTGAGCCACTGCATTCTAACCACTGAGCCACTGCATTCTAACCACTGAGCCACTGCATTCTAACTACTGAGCCACTGCATTCTAACCACTGAGCAACTGCATTCTAACCACTGAGCCACTGCATTCTAACCACTGAGCCACTGCATTCTAACCACTGAGCCACTGCATTCTAACTACTGAGCCACTGCATTCTAACCAACTGAGCCACTGCATTCTAACCACTGAGCCACTGGACAGGGCTAACCACTGAACCACCGTACAGTGTTGACCATTGAGGGACTGTATTATAATATTGTTTAGCTTGTCACTAGATGGTAAACCTAAGAGGGATCCCGTCTCTATAAGCTGTCGGAGGAAAGCTCAGGAGGATGAGTGATGTGAAGAACATTCCCTGCCGCCATGATAACTGCCCGACTGCCAGCGCTCCAGACATATTTATATTCATGTCATCTGCAGCTCTTCCCATAAGCCACTTCAAGAAGGTTTACACTT
This sequence comes from Allobates femoralis, assembly GCA_033576535.1. Classification (NCBI taxonomy): domain Eukaryota; kingdom Metazoa; phylum Chordata; class Amphibia; order Anura; family Aromobatidae; genus Allobates; species Allobates femoralis. The sequence goes on from JARQOC010000007.1 coordinate 125,493,933, forward strand.
AAGGTGTAGTGCTCCTTTAAGAAGGGATTTTAGATTGTAAGTAGAGAACAGCGATTTGATTCCAGATTCATCAGATTCACTGTGAATTTTGCAAAAACTTTGAATGTATCAAAATCTGAATGTTTTACAAATCTCTATGAACGAATCCAGCAATCTGGTGGATGGAGGATGGTTACCCTCATCATATCCTGCCAAGATCCTGACCCCAATACACCACCAAGGTCATGTAAAGAACATTAAACCGCACAACACCGGCGCCCCCCTCTCCACCCCGGCACCTAGCTATGTTCCCATGTCCATTATTCGTCCATTAGATCCAGTGGATCCAGCTCAATCCGTTCTGCAAACGCAACTTTTTTGTCTGTTTTGAAAACACTGATTTCTGCAGGATCTGTTTTATAACATTGGAGTCTATGGAAAACGGATCCAGTAACTGATCACTATTTATCTTCCATTCAAAACTGATCCAGTAAGAAAAAAACAGATCCCTTACAAATGAAAGAAAAATGGAGGCTAAACAGTGATCAGTTACAGGATCCATTCTCCATAGACTCCAATGTTAAAAAGGAGTGCTCAATTTATTATAATAGATTATAATGCACCTCCATATTCCTCCATGGAATATAAAGCACCTTCATAGACTATAATGCACTCCCATATTCCTCCATAGATTATAATGCACCTTTGCACACCCCCTCCCTGAAAACAATGTAACCCACCTTTGCACTGCATACGAAGACCGGTGAGTGCCGTCCGTAGTTTTCTTGGTTAACCAGTTACAGCTCCAGCTTTGGGCCGTGCAACGCCTGTCATGTTTTCCTGCTGCAAGGTATTTTACCTAGTCTGGCTGATCTTAGGTATATGGTCTATAAGTGTGTTGGTGCCCAGATTCCTCTCTATTTCCACGACCATCATAGATTATAATGCACCCCCTATTCCTCCATATAGTATAATGCACCCCATAGTCCTCCATATAGTATAATGCACCCCATATTCCTCCATATAGTATAATGCACTCCCATATTCCTCCATATAGTATAATGCACCCCCATATTCCTCCATATACTATAATGCACCCCATATTCCTCCATATAGTATAATGCACTCCCATATTCCTCCATATAGTATAATGCACCCCCATATTCCTCCATATAGTATAATGCACCCCCATATTCCTCCATATAGTATAATGCACCCCCATATTCCTCCATATAGTATAATGCACCCCATATTCCTCCATATAGTATAATGCACCCCATATTCCTCCATATAGTATAATGCACCCCCATATTCCTCCATATAGTATAATGCACCTCCATAGTCCTCCATATAGTGTAATGCACCTCCATAGTGCTCCATATAGTATAATGCACTCCCCATAGTCCTCCATATAGTATAAAGCATCCCCATAGTCCTCCATATAGTATAATGCACCCCCATATTCCTCCATATAGTATAATGCACCCCCATATTCCTCCATACATTATGATGCACCCCATAGTCCCCCAGTATTTCTCCCATGAGTTAAAAAAAGAAAAACTCACCTACCCATGGATCCTGAGGAGTCTCATCACACTGCTCCACATTCCCGCTGTATATTTGAGTCTCCTTGCTGTCTAGTAGACTGAAGGCCTGAATCGACCCGCAGCCTACAGAACGGGGAGAGGGAGAGCCAGGAGACGATCTCTCTGCTCTGCCGTGAAGTTTAATAGTATCAGCACACGGTGCATGCCCATACAGTTGTAGGTAGCGACAGCTCTGGATGGGCCCCTGAGATAGCAGGACCCGGGGCAACTGCACCCACTGGCCCCAAGTACTGCCTGTATACCAATATCTTGGTGAATCCAGAGTGACCTAATGGTGCCCCACTGACACTTGGCATTCTGGACCAGCTCGTCATCCAGATCAGATCCAGACAACCACCATAGGCGTCCACCATGCAATGCAATGTCGGGTGATTGTCTCAAAACCATTTCACCCTTCATATATTGGGAACTGTGCTAGACATTATGTTTAATAAAACACTGTTAGGCAATGAGAAATGCAACAGAATATTCTTCGAACCCCACCTTCATGCAAATTTTCACTTTACATTAAAACTGAGGTATACAGAGATTTAACCATAGAGGGGGCATCGGTCCTGGAGCTTAGAGCCCCAAATGGCCCATAGACCTATGACGGTCGGGGTCCGGTTGATGAATTTGCATTGAGATCAAGGATCTTCCAGTCTCTCCACCGGCAATAACCGTCTCTCGGAAATCTCTGTGACAACTGCGGTGGCGGGTTGTAGCCGCAGTCGTCCCGGTTGATTGCCCCGTTTCACCATCCGGACTGTATCTCTGATGTACATTTTATTATACTTAGAAAAACCATTGATGTTTCGCGAAAGGTCAAAAACTTCCCAGTTTTCACATGCAAATCTGAAAAAATAAAATCAGCATTAAAATACCAAAAAAAAACATTTTTATCCTCTCTACAGCAATAAAAATACAGTTTCCCTTCAATATTTATCTCCTTTTCACGATTCCAGGCCTGAGGGTCGCCTCGTACTTTCTTTAGAAATTCAAAATATGAAATATGTATTCACTCCGGTTCCTTACTTCATCGTCTTGTTTGCTTGAGTGATCCACAATAGCTGCCAATCTGTGGTTATGTGAAACCGTGAAGGGATAGCAGAGAGCCTGTCGGGGAGGCACGGGGGAGGGGGGGGGGGCACGGGGGGCGCGGGGAGGGGGATCTTTCCACATTAAGTCATGTCTGTGAGAAAGAATTCCCTTGGAGGTGTATTGCTGATATCATAAGGAATAGAAGACATTCAAGGCATGTTCATCATCATCTTCCCCGGTAATCAATTTGTGGTGGGGCCATTATAGAATACCTTGTGATGGATTTTTTAGGGATGGGTCGGATCAAAAGAGACTTGTAGTCTTTGTTAACTCTTCATTTTTACCTTTCTTTATATATATTTTTGAGTTGAACGGTTGATGTTTCCATATCGGAAAGATAAATCCATTGGCCGACTAACTATCCACATCCAAGAAAGGATACAGTGTAACCGGCCTAAGGCTGAGGTCACTTGTCTAAAATCGAATCCGGCACCCATTGACTTACAGCGTAATCGATGCCAGATACGGCAAGAGGCGTTTTTTTACCGAGACACAAAAAAAACGTTGCATGCAACATATTTTGGACTCGTTAAAAAAACTGGATCAGGTTTTTGCCCATTCACTTTTAATGGCATCCAGTAGCGTTCAGTTTCTTCTGGTTGCTGCCGGATCAGGTTGGATTCGTTTTATTGATGAGTCCAAAAATGTTGCATGCAACTTTTTCTGTGTTCGGTAAAAAAACATGTCTTGCCAGATTTAACCATAACTGGGATTGATTATATTGTAAGTCAATGGGTGCCGATCGAGTTTTACCGGATTATGCCAGATCCAGTAACACCGGATCCAGCATGCCTACTGAGCATTACTGAACAGTAAAGTTCATGGTCCATAACTGGCATCGATTATATTGTAAGTCAATGGGTGCCGATCGAGTTTTACCGGATTATGCCAGATCCAGTAACACCGGATCCGGCATGCCTACTGAGCATTACTGAGCAGTAAAGTTCATGGTCCATAACTGGCATCGATTATATTGTAAGTCAATGGGTGCCGATCGAGTTTTACCAGATCATGCCGGATCCAGTAACACCGGATCCGGCATGCCTACTGAGCATTGCTGAACAGTAAAGTTCATTGTCCATAACTGGCATCGATTATATTGTAAGTCAATGGGTGCCGATCGACTTTTACCGGATCATGCCGGATCCAGTAACACCGGATCCGGCATGCCTACTGAGCATTACTGAACAGTAAAGTTCATGGTCCATAACTGGCATCGATTATATTGTAAGTCAATGGGTGCCGATCGAGTTTTACCAGATCATGCCGGATCCAGTAACACCGGATTCGGCATGCCTACTGAGCATTGCTGAACAGTAAAGTTCATTGTCCATAACTGGCATCGATTATATTGTAAGTCAATGGGTGCCGATCGACTTTTACTGGATCATGCCAGATCCAGTAACACCGGATCCGGCATGCCTACTGAGCATTACTGAACAGTAAAGTTCATGGTCCATAACTGGAATTGATTATATTGTAAGTCAATGGGTGCTGATCGAGTTTTACCGGATCATGCCGGATCCAGTAACACCGGATCCGGCATGCCTACTGAGCATTACTGAACACTAAAGTTCATAATCCATAACTGGCATCGATTATATTGTAAGTCAATGGGTGCCAATCGAGTTTTACCGGATCATGCCGGATCCACCGGATCCGGCATGCCTACTGAGCATTACTGAACAGTAAAGTCATGGTCCATACCGAACACTTATTCGGATATGGACCCCGATAAGAGACTTCACTGAGAAGTCCATAATTAACCCCTTCACGACCAAGGAAGTACATGTACGTCCTTGGCCGTATTCCTCTCCCTGACGCGAGCTCACACGCCGAGCTCGCTTCCTCCCCCACACATCTCAGCTGATGTCACCAGCTGAGAAGTGTAGCTAGCACTACCAATCAGATCAGCGATCCGATCGGTGGTGTTAACCCTTTTGATTGTGTTGTCAGTTACTGACAGTGCGATACACAGCACCGCAGCGGGGATCATGCTGTTCCACTCCAGTATCAGAGGTCCCGTGAAGAGATCACGGGACCTCCCCTGTTACCTTGACAGTCCGGGGTCCTCTGATGACCCTGGAAGCTCTCAGCACTCAGCAATTACTTCCTCATTGGAACATAAGAGAAGCGAACACACTGTGCAGCACTGAGGCCCCCTGGTGGGCCAAGTAAAATAAACAAAAAAAAGTTTATGAATATTAAAAAAAAATAAAAGTTCAAATCATCCCCCTTTTGTCCCATTGAAATTAAACTATAAAAAAATAGACATTTGGTATCGCTGCGTTCAGAAATGCCCGATCTATCAAAAGATAAAATCAAGGGATATAAAATAAAAACAGTCTATTGCCGGCACTCCTGAAAATCATATGATGAGCTGTATAAGCTTATATAGAAAAAAAGGTTTTATTATTCTACAACCAGTCTTCAACCTAAGTTGGGTGAGTGCTTCAGCTCCGTACTTTTAACCTCTGATCTTTTTAAACTGAGATCCTGCGCGGCGCTGTCCCCTTTGTTTATCGCTATCCTCAGGGTAATGTACGAAAATAGAAAATCAATTAATCAGATCTGTAAACTGCGTAACGGAAAAGTGTCCAAATGCCAAATTTACATTTTTTTTGGTTCCAATAAAATGCAATAACGGGCGATCAAAACACTGCATCTCCCCAAAAATGGTGTCATTAGAAACGTCAGCCCAAGACACAAAACATACGCCGTCACACAGCCCCAGATACCGGAAAATGAGAATGTTATGAGTCATAGAAAATAGCGCAAAACTGAAATTCTTTTCCCCTAAAAACTTTAGATTTTTTTTTCACCACTTAGATAACAGTAAAAGTAATATGTTTGGTATCTACATACTTATATCAACCCGAGACATCATACTGATATGTCAGTGTTACCATATAGCACTGACCTGAGACATCATACCGACACCTCAGTGTTACCATATAGCACTGACCTGAGACATCATACTGACACGTCAGTGTTACCATATAGTACTGACCCCAGACATCATACCAACACCTCAGTGTTACCATATAGTACTGACCCCAGACATCATACCGACACCTCAGTGTTACCATATAGTACTGACCCCAGACATCATACCGTCACCTCAGTGTTACCATATAGTACTGACCCCAGACATCATACCGACACCTCAGTGTTACCATATAGCACTGACCTGAGACATCATACCGACACCTCAGTGTTACCATATAGTACTGACCCCAGACATCATACCAACACCTCAGTGTTACCATATAGTACTGACCCCAGACATCATACCGTCACCTCAGTGTTACCATATAGTACTGACCCCAGACATCATACCGACAACTCAGTGTTACCATATAGTACTGACCCCAGACATCATACTGACACGTCAGTGTTACCATATAGTACTGACCTGAGGCATCATACTGACACCTCAGTGTTATCATATAGTACTGACCCGAGACAACATACCGACACATCAGTGTTACCATATAGTACTGACCCCAGACATCATACCGACACCTCAGTGTTACCATATAGTACTGACCCCAGACATCATACCGACACCTCAGTGTTACCATATAGTACTGACCCCAGACATCATACCGACACCTCAGTGTTACCATATAGTACTGACCCCAGACATCATACCGACACCTCAGTGTTACCATATAGTACTGACCCCAGACATCATACCGACACCTCAGTGTTACCATACAGTACTGACCTGAGACATTATACCAACACATCAGTGTTACCATATAGTAACGACCCCAGACATCATTCCGACACATCAGTATTACCATATAGTACTGACACGAGACATCATATCGACACGTCAGTGTTACCATATAGTACTGACACGAGACATCATATCGACACGTCAGTGTTACCATATAGTACTGACACGAGACATCATACCGACATGTCAGTGTTACCATATAGTACTTACCCTAGACATCATACCGACACGTCAGTGTTACCATATAGTACTGACCTGAGATATCATACCGACATGTCAGTGTTACCATATAATATTGACCCGAGGCATCATACCGACACGTCAGTGTTACCATATAGTACTGACCCGAGTCATACCGACACGTCAGTGTTACCATATAGTACTGACCCGAGGCCTCATACCGACACGTCAGTGTTACCATATAGTACTGACCCGAGGCATCATACCGACACGTCTGTACTGACCCCAGACATCATACTGACACGTCAGTGTTACCATATAGTACTGACCCCAGACATCATACCGACACCTCAGTGTTACCATATAGTACTGACCCCAGACATCATACCGACACCTCAGTGTTACCATATAGTACTGACCCCAGACATCATACCGACACCTCAGTGTTACCATATAGTACTGACCTGAGACATTATACCAACACATCAGTGTTACCGTATAGTAACGACCCCAGACATCATTCCGACACATCAGTATTACCATATAGTACTGACCCGAGGCATCATATCGACACGTCAGTGTTACCATATAGTACTGACACGAGACATCATATCGACACGTCAGTGTTACCATATAGTACTGACCCGAGACATCATATCGACACGTCAGTGTTACCATATAGTACTGACCTGAGATATCATACCGACATGTCAGTGTTACCATATAGTACTTACCCTAGACATCATACCGACACGTCAGTGTTACCATATAGTACTTACCCTAGACATCATACCGACACGTCAGTGTTACCATATAGTACTGACCTGAGATATCATACCGACATGTCAGTGTTACCATATAGTATCGACCCGAGGCATCATACCGACACGTCTGTACTGACCCCAGACATCATACTGACACGTCAGTGTTACCATATAGTACTGACCCCAGACATCATACCGACACCTCAGTGTTACCATATAGTACTGACCCCAGACATCATACCGACACCTCAGTGTTACCATATAGTACGAACCCCAGACATCATACCGACACCTCAGTGTTACCATATAGTACTGACCCCAGACATCATACCCACACCTCAGTGTTACCATATAGTACTGACCCAGACATCATACCGACACCTCAGTGTTACCATATAGTACGAACCCCAGACATCATACCGACACCTCAGTGTTACCATATAGTACTGACCCCAGACATCATACCATCACGTCAATTTTACCGTATAGTGAACATGGTGAATTAAAAAACCTAAAAAACAAACATGTAATTGCACTCTTTTTGCAATTTCACCGCACTTTTCATTTTTCTCCATGTTCCTGTACACTATATGGGAAAATACATGATTTTTTTTAAAAGTACAACTTGTCCTGCAAAAAGCAATCCTCATGTTTATATTGATGGAAAAATTAAAAAATGATGGCTCTTGGAAGAAAGTGAGGGGAAAAATGAAAAACGAAAAACAGATTTTTGCCAAGGTTCCTGCACATTCAGTCATTGGGGTGCATAATTCAGGATGGCATCAGTCACGCCAATCCACCTTCAATCATGCAGTTTGGTAAATGCAGTCACCCCCCCCCTGCATTGTAATATATTAACATCACTGACACACCTGCAGAAATTCACATATGCTGTAGAAGGACCTGTGGTAATGTCACGACCATTCAGTCATTGAAGTGGATACTTCAGGCTGGCATCAGTCACAGCAATCCACCTTCAATCATGCAGTTTGTTAAATGCAGTTACCACCCCCCCCCCTACATTGTAATTTATTAACATCACTGAAAGACCTGCAGAAATTCACATATGCTGTAGAAGGACCTGTGGTAATGTAACAACCTTGTGACCCTAAGGAGGGAAGCTAAGCCTACATTTCCTGCATGTCAGGCCTGCTCAGCTTCACCAATCACAGTCATATGGTCGTGACATCCCACGGATCCTTCTATAAAATTAGTGAATTTCTTCAGGACCTTCAGTCATGTTAATATATTACAATGCAGGGGGGGCTGTAGAAGGACCTGTGGTAATGTAACAACCTTGTGACCCTAATGGGGGGAGCTAAGCCTACATTTCCTGCATGTCAGGCCTGCTCAGCTCCACCAATCACAGTCACATGGTCGTGACATCCCCACGGGTCCTTCTATAGAATTAGTGAATTTCTTCAGGACCTTCAGTCATGTTAATATATTACAATGCAGGGGGGGCATGACCACATTTACAAAACTGCACTGCTGAGTGTGGGTTGATGTGACTGATACCAGCTGAAACATCCACCTTGATGCCTGACTGTGCAGGTGCCTAATGCAAACATAGAAGCATCTATTCTAAATTAATTATAATTGAAAAATATTTGTAAAAAAAAATGCAATAAAAAATGCACAAAATTTGTAGTCGAAAAAATGGGGAAAAAAAAAAGAAATAAAAGTGCAAGTGAAGAGTCTGAGAAAGGAATCCGGAGTGAATCCTTTCCTTGTAATCTCCTCTGATCTTCCCCTAAATGTTTCTTCCATCTTCCTCCCCTGCTCATTGATTAGTCTCCATGCACCTCTCAGTATCTTCCATCCCCACTTAACTATGAGGCATTTTCAGAAGTCATTCATCATAAACCACTTAAAATAAAGCCAACGGCGCTGACTCCATTAACAAACTGATGCTTTCCAGAAGATGTTGATGTTATCCCGAGGAGTATGCAGACAGCGACCACATGGTAATGGAGGTGAGAGTTTAGTTTGCATTTTGGGAGACAGCATTTACTTTGTCCATCTTTTTTTTTTTTTTTACAAAAATGGCATCGTGTGCACGCCAGAAACCCGGACTAAAAGCCTTAATTATCCCCGTCAGACTATGGATTGCCGCGCTCCTCACAACCATCTGTAAATGGTTCATGTTTTGCACCGGGCGGCCGTAGACATTATAGGAAAGTTTACAGACCCGCCAAGAATGTATCCAACTCCAGTAAAGGTAACATTCACATAAAGAGCCATCGAACACGAAAATTCTACACAATGTTGCAAAGTTTTTATTATATATCTCATAATACAAAATCTGACGCAATCAAACATTCAATTACAGCAAACTATATGGGAGAGATTAAAAGGGGGAGTCCACTTCATAGCAAGCGCTCAGATTTGGGCGTCCAGTATTCTGTGATATTTTTTATTACAATTTTGGGCATTATTTTCAGATACAGAGATCAAAATTTCCTGCACAGACAAAAGTTGAATTTGTTAATTTGCAACTAGTGATGGCTTAGGAGTGTACTGTATATCATCTATACATTGCAACCATAGCCAATCCTGCTCCTGCTCTCCACTGCCTGCTGTCAAGTGTCATCCAAATGTAGAAGAGGAGACAAAGACAAGAAATGACCTGCAGTGCGGAGGGTCTTTATCTCTCTATAGAATGCAGGGCTGGGTATTAATGGTCTCTGTTTCCCTGCAGGAAATGAGGAAAGTGGAACTTACCGGTCTTTGTCCCCTTACAGGAAGTAACGGTGGAACTTACCGGTCTTTGTACCTTTACGGGAAGTAAGGGTGGGTCTTACTGGTCTTTGTTTCCTTACGGGAAGTAAGGGTGGATCTTACTGGTCTTTGTCTACTTACAGGAAGTGAGGGTGGAACTTACCGGTCTTTGTCCCCTTACAGGAAGTAAGGGCGGGTCTTACTGGTTTTTGTCTCCCTACAGGAAGTAAGAGTGAGTCTTAGTGGTCTTGTCTCCTTACAGGAAGTAAGGGTGGGTCTTAGTGGTCTTGTCTCATTACAGGAAGTAAGGGTGGATCTTACTGGTCTTTGTCTACTTACAGGAAGTGAGGGTGGAACTTACCTGTCTTTGTCCTCTTACAGGAAGTGAGGGTGGGTCTTACTGGTCTTTGTCTCCTACAGGAAGTACGGGTGGGTCTTAGTGGTAGTGTCTCTTTACAGGAAGTAAGGGTGCATCTTAGTAGTCTTGTATCCTTACAGGAAGTAAGGGTGGTCTTACTGAACGTTGTCTCCTTACTGGAAGTGAGGGTGGATCTTACTGTTTTTTTATCTTTTTACAGGAAGCGAGGGTGCAACTTACTCGTCTTTGTCTCCTTACAGGAAGCAAGGGTGGGTCTTAGTGGTCTTTGTCTCCCACCTCTTGCTCTCCTGTCTGTTGTACTGCCCAAAGGAGAGTTTTCAATTCAAGCCAGGAGCAATGTATCCTAGGAAGTGAGTGAAAGTGTCAGCACCTATAGTGCTGGCAGGATGCTGATGAAGATATACAACCTAGTGGAAAAAAGAGTTGCAGACCATAACTACTGGTACAGTTATTGGAGATATGAGAAAATAGTATATACAGCACAAGTAATTTATCTTTTTGTTGCGTAAGAGGGCGAGTAAATGTCACCCTGAAAACACATGTCTCATAAGTGCAAATCTAACAAGGAGATCTTAGGACATTTTGATATTTTCTGCATTTTGAAGCAGCCTAAATAGAATAATTATTGTGTACATAATCATCACAAAACAGATGGAAAATTGACCGTATTATTATAAATCACAATGTAAATTAATAGAAACATTTCACATTCTAACAATACAGATTTCGATACTAAGTTTGCTCTCAGGAGACACAAATACCAAGAATGATCAGGCAGTGACATGACACAGAATTGTATAGGCTAACATTCCATTGTGACATCACTGTTTTGTTCTCTTCCATACATGGTAAGTTAAAGGTCACCTGATAAATATGCAGGCCACCTGTCAAAATAGGGTGAGTTCTGACTGGAGGGGTGGGGCTATGTGAAGGGGTGAAGCAATGAAGTGGGTGGGCCTATGTAGTGGACAGGGCTATGATACATGCACATACATTTAGCTTTATATATTAGACATATATATATATATATACACACATCATGGCTCTGTATATACAATTCTGTAATATTCCAGTACAGGTTAACCAAAGTTGCTCAATTGCTCAAGGCTTTCCCATGTTAATTATAAGCCAATGTCTTTGGCACATGGGGTACTTTTTTATTAAAATAACCAGTCATAATCTCCCAAAAATCCCCCATCATTTTACTAATCCATAATAAAGGATTGCACTATTTAACCGAGGCTTCACGTAAAATCAAACATTGTGTCAATCGGATTTTGTTATTTGCTCGCTGTAAATCTGGGGATCTTTCCCGAAATGTGTGTTCCATTTGTTTAAGTGTAATGTGAAATTTTGTGGATTTTGAGCTCCGTGGCCTTAAACCCACATCAAAAAACATCCAATGTTTTATATGTCTCCCTTAAAGGACTAATGGAAAGTGGGATTTTAAGTGCAGGTCTGGCATTCATTTCACATGCGAAAGTCCAAAATGTGAACTGTTCTCTCTCCCATTCAGACGGTGATCGGTGACTGTTCCAGTTGCGGGAAATGCATAGATTCCTTATGACATAAACAGCCCAATGTCTACTGAATTCTTTAAGACAGACATCACTTAATACAGAAGATTATCCGCCTTTCTGAAGCCCCCCAGTATTCCTCCGGGGTCCCGAATAACCACAGACTGGCAGCTTCTGTGCATCGCTCAGGCAAACAATGAAGGAAGGAAAAAAAGCAACCAAAGTGAATACATATTTTATATTTCGAGTTTCTTAAGAAAGTACCAGAGGACCCTAAGGCCGGGAATCATGAAAGAGAGATAAATATTTAAGACTTGCTGTATTTTATCAGCTGCTAAAATGTATGTTTAATTTTTATTTATTTTTTTATACCTACATTGGATTTACCGTATCATCCTGGTTTATATTTAGAAAATAGAATGATACAATGTAACAGAAGGATTCCATCGTGGCAAAATGGATACACTCTTCATCTCTGAATGAATAATGATTTACAACATGAAGATTATTATTATTATTATCTATATTTTAATTTTATTATTTTTTTACTTTCTTACTATATAATAACATTTAATAAACACATTTATTTATATATTTTATTCTGTGTAATTTTTATTTATTTTCTTTATCTTTGCATTGGATTTCTCATCCTGGTTTATATTTAGAAAATAGAATGATACAATGTAACAGAAGGATTCCATCATGGTAGAATGATACGTTCTTCATCTCTGAATAAATAAAGATTTACAACATTAATATTATTATTATTTTCTCTATTTTAATTTTATTATTTTTTTACTTTCTTACTATATAATAATATTTAATAAACACATTTATCTATATATTTTTTATTATGTGTAATGTTTTATTTTTTTTTATCCCTGCATTGGATTTCTCATCCTGGTTTATATTTAGAAAATAAAATGATACAATGTAACAGAAGGATTCCATCATGGTAGAATGAATACGTTCTTCATCTCTGAATAAATAAAGATTTACAACATTAATATTATTATTATTTTCTCTATTTTAATTTTATTATTTTTTACTTTCTTTCTATATAATAATATTTAATAAACACTTTTATCTATATATTTTTTATTATGTGTAATGTTTTATTTTTTTTTTATCCCTGCATTGGATTTCTCATCCTGGTTTATATTTAGAAAATAAAATGATACAATGTAACAGAAGGATTCCATTGTGGTAGAATGGATTCGTTCTTCATCGATAAATAAATAAAGATTTGCAACTTGAATATTATTATTATTTTCTCTATTTTTATTTCTTTTTCTAACTTTTTTACCAAATGATAATATTTAATAAACACATTTATTTATATGTTTTGTCGCGCTCTGAACAAGCATATCTTACTAAGTACGCGAAACAGGCGTCGGAGTTGGCACTAACTGTGTGGGGCCCCAAGTGTGGAGATTGTTCTCAGTATTATTATTATTTTCTCTATTTTTTCTTTATATCCTTACAATATGATAATATTTAATAAACACATTTATTGATATGTTTTCCCGCTCCCTGAAGAAGCGTATTTCACTAAGTACGCAAAACGTGTGTCGTAGTTGGCACTATCTGTGTGGGGCCCCAGGTGGGGAGATTGTTCTGAATATTATTATTATTATTTTCTCTTTTTTTATTTATTATATTTATTGTTTTAACTTTCTTACTATATGATAATATGTAATAAACACATGTATTTATATGTTTTGCCGCTTCCCGGAGAAGCATATCTCACTAAGTACGCAAAACGCGTTTCGTAGTTGGCACTATCTGTGAGGGGCCCAAGTGGGGAGATTGTTCTGAGTATTATAATTATTTTCTCTATTTTTATTATTTTTTTAACATCCTTACAATATGATATTTAATAAACACATTTATTTATATGTTTTGCAGCTCCCTGAAGAAGCATATCTCACTAAGTATGCGAAACGCGTGTTGGAGTCGGCACTATCTATGTGGGGCTCCAAGTGGGGAGATTGTTCTGAGTATTATTATTTTCTCTATTTAAATTTTTTTTTAACTTACCTACAATATGAAAATATTTAATAAACGCATTTATTTATATGTTTTGCCGCTCCCTGAAGAAGCATATCTCACTAAGTATGCAAAACGCGTGTCGTAGTTGGCACTATCTGTGTGGGGCTCCAAGTGTGGAGATTGTTCTGAGTATTATTAATATTTTCTCTATTTTTTTTTTACATTTCTTACAGTATGATAATATTTAATAAACACATTTATTTATATGTTTTGCTTTTATTATGTGTAATTTTTTTTTTATACCTGCAGTGAATTGATCATCAGGTTTATATTTAGAAAATAGAATGATACACTGGATACGGTACATTCTTCATCTCTGAATAAATAAAGATTTGCAACATGAATATTATTATTATTTTCTCTATTTTTATTTATTATATTTATTGTTTTAACTTTCTTACTATATGATAATATTTAATAAACACAGTTATTTATGTTTTGCCGCTCCCTGAAAAAGCATATCTCACTAAGTAAGTGAAAAGCGCGTTGGAGTCGGCACTATCTGTGTGGGGCCCCAGGTGGGGAGATTGTCCTGAGTATTATTATTATTTTCTCTATTTTTTTTACATTTCTTACAGTATGATAATATTTAATAAACACATTTATTTATATGTTTTGCTTTTATTATGTGTAATTTTTTTTTATATACCTGCAGTGAATTGATCAACATGTTTATATTTAGAAAATAGAATGATACACTGTAACAGAAGGATTCCATCATGGTAGAACAGATACATTCTTTATCTCTGAATAAATAAAGATTTGCAACATGAATATTATTATTTATTTTTTCTATTTTAATTTATTATATTTATTGTTTTAACTTTCTTACTATATGATAATATTTAATAAACACATTTATTTATATGTTTTGTTGCTCCCTGAAGAAGCATATCCCACTAAGTATGCAAAACAGGCGTCAGAGTTGGCACTATCTGTGTGGGGCCCCAGGTGGGGAGATTGTTCTGAGTATTATTACTTTCTCTATTTATTTTTTTTAACATCCTTACAATATGATAATATTTAATAAACACATTTATTGATATGTTTTGCTGCTCCGTGAAGAAGCATATTCCACTAAGTATGCGAAACGCGCTTCAGAGTTGCCACTATCTGTGTGGGGCCCCAGGTGGTGGAGTATTATTATTATTATTTTCTCTATTTTTTTAACTTTCTTACAATATGATAATATTTAATAAACACATTTAAGGTATTTATATGTTTTGTTATTCCCTGAAGAAGCATATCTCACTAAGTATGCGAAACGCGTGTTGTAGTTGGCACTATCTGTGTGGGGCCCCAGGTGGGAAGATTGTTCTGAGTATGGGTAAGGTTACTATAAGGCACTTATTTCATTTCCATATGGATATGCACCTCATCAGTAATGCTGTCTCTGTTGGAGCTCACAATCTAAATATCCTATCAGGATGTCTTTGCATATCTTAATAAATAAAGATTTACAACATGAATACTATTATTATTTTCTCAATTTGTATTTCTTTTTATAACTTTCTTACTATATGATAATATTTAATAAACACATTTATATCTATGGTTTGTTTTTTCTATTATTTTTATTTCAATATTTAAACATATTTATTACTAAAGCTTCTTTCTATTCATTATTTTATATTTTGGTTACTAATAGATGAAAGACAGATTGTTTTTTGACAACTTTTTGGGCTTTTTTCTTGTTTTTTGTGGGATATGTCCATAGAGAGTAATAAGCTTATGAAGCCCCCCTAAGGACCGTCTGTCAGGAGGAACAGCAGGAGTCCCCTGGGCTGGCACTTTAGCAAGTATAGAAATAGGAGATTGCATAATACATGTACTGAGTCCTATAAGAGAAGGATACATTGTAATACTCCATCGAATGGTGCACGATACAATTTCATTTTTTAGTTTAAAAACTCTATACCCTTTTGATTAAATAGGCCTTCAAAACTCATGGGCCCCTGTGCAAAAGCTTCGATGGGGCCCCCAATTATTGCAAGTCTTAAAAAACATTGCTCTTATTATATAGGCCAAATTGACTTTTGGGGCCCCCTTGGCTCCAGGACCCAGGTACGATTGCAACTCTTGCACCTATTGAAGTTACACCCCTGAGTGTGGCCCTAAAAAAATCTATATGGGGAGTATAATGCCCCTGTAGTACTTGAACCCATAATGTCTGTGACGAATTGGACACCGAACCTGGCAGCTCTACAGCGCCTCTTGTTAAACTCAGGCCAGTCAGTGAACTGCCTGAGGATAAAAGAAGGACCGCAGCTGCCCTGTCAGTGCTGGTTTATTAAGGCACTCTCAGTAAGGGTGATATATGCCTTCTGGTCCATGACCAGAATCACATGTAGTAACTGTCACCTCGTCACTGATAGAGGCTGTGATTAACCCAGAGCACTAATTGTTGCCATTAGTTCCATGTTTGATATAAGTCCAGTCCATGATCAGACTTACATTGGGTCAGAAACCAACCCAGGTACCGTTTACTGAGCACACGGACATGGGTATTCATGATCAAAATAAAAGAACAACTCAAGATTAAATGTATATATTTAATCGCCCTATTGGCACACTAGATATTAATATTAACAGGTATTATTAGAGATTAAACATATTAAAGATATTACAGTTAGTAATGCAAATAAAGGATAAACGGGATACACACAGAATTATAGACACGTGATCAGTTACCTTAATGCTGCTGGCACCACAAGGGGCAGCGGGGTGCCAACCAAGTTCCTGGGTGTACTCTGGCTTGATGAGAATATGCCTCCTCAGAAGAATACAAAATGGAGCAGAGGCCAGCCATTCTTATGCTATAAGAGGCCTGCTCCTGTCCTTCCATCTCCCACCCATCACCTGCCTTTGGGCTGTCTTGCAGCTCCCACCCCTGAGTTGAGATATGAGATATTCAAAAGCTATTATGAGTCATAACTTTGCTTGGGAACATCATAGGCGGAAGACAATGCTCTCATATTTTCGGCTACGATTTTAGCTTTGCAATGATGGGATACATGACCCCTCTGCAGGTATCCCACTGGCCAATATCAGTTTAGGGTACTTACGATTATCGCACACTTATGTAGAAATATGTGTGATGACCGTCTATATCTCTAGATCCCATATTTATGCTTGTCATATTTAGAGGAGGGAAGGGTCATGAAACATTAACAGTTATTCCTCGTCCACTATATGTCTACTCTGTGATTGACTCTTTTATTGAATCTGTAGGTAGAAGGAAACTGGATTTCTCACTTTTCTGCAGCATCACATGGGAGAGTCTACCTTTTTATAATGGCAGGGAGATTTCATTGTCACCTAATTCCATTTCATAGGAAGCTCTGTTGTGTGGCCATTTGGTGATTTCCTCAGATTAATTAACACACTGATTGAATAAGCCTCAGGCCCAAAAGGTTGGAGCTATCTCTGAGGAGTGAGATATGGTGGTCTCTGACAAAATGGCTACTTGCAGGAACATTGCAGTATTCCTTACAATGTCCATTCATAGCATTTACAAATCAACCAATCTTACAAATTAAAATCATACAAAAATCTAGTTTTTTGTGTGTAGTTCTTGCAATTTTATTTTTCCTAAAGCATTTTTTGCAGTCGTCCTATTGACCTGTGCCAACTTCCATCAAGCAATGCTTCAAGGGAATAACGTGCACTTTTCTTTTCTCATTAGACATTTTTCAAACCCAAAAAGGAAAATAAAATGTATAAAATACTGAATTTATGACAGGTGAAGTGGTTTCACAATGGAAATGAACAGGAAAAATCTTTCAAGCCATTTAGGCCCTGTGCACACATAGTGTATTTATCACGTTTGTGATACATTTTTATTGCAATTTTGTGACAAATCTGCATGCAAAATGTAATGCAGCAAAGGCAATGAGAATCCTGAGGTTTTGTGCACATGTTGCCTTTTTTTCCTTGCAGATTTGGTGCACAAATCAACCTGCAGTATGGCAATTCTTTAACAAAAAAGACCCAAGGGATTGAGTAAGACGTGGTTAGTCATGGCTACAACTCTAAATACATATCAACACAAGAGGTATATAGCACCTTATGCTGGATATAGCCCCCATCCAGGTCCATTACCCTCCTTCCTGGACATGGCGCCCATTCTGGTATGTAGCCCTTTGTCCTGGATATAGCACCCCATCCTTATACATTAACCCCCCCATTCTGGTATATAGCCCTTTAGGCTAGATATAGCCCCCATGCTGATATATACTGGGATATAGCACTCCCCTATCCCGGTGCTTTACTCCCCATTCTAGATATGGCCCCCATTCTGGTATATAGCCCCTTATCCCGGATATAGCCCCCATGCTGGGTATAGCACCCCTCATTCTGATAAATTGCCACCCTATCCTGAATATGGTCCCCATCCTGGTATATAGCCCCTTAACCTGGATATAGCCCCTCATACTAGGATATAGCACACCCCCATCCTGGTACTTTATGCCCCATCCTGGATATGGCCCCCATCCTAGTGCACACACAAAAATAATATACAATATAACTTGCCTATCTCTCGTTCCTCTACATGCTCAAAGTGTCAGCAGCCCGCCGCTGATAACATAATTAGCTCTGCTGCATTACCGTGCCGCCATTGTCTCACCTTCGGATACTGAGCTGACACTGATTGAATGCAGTCAGCGTCAATCAAAGCATCAGCACCTGCAGGCGGGACAAGGGTGACACGGTAATGCAGCAGAGCTAATTATGTTATCAGCGGTGGGATGCTGACACTTTGATTGTCTGCTGCATTACCGTGCCGCCCTTGTCCTGCTTTCGGATGCTGAACTGACACTGTGATTGCATGCTGTCAGTGTCGATCAAAGTGTCAGCATCTGGAGGCGGGACAAGGCAAGACTTTAATGAAGCAATCAAAGTGTCAGCATCCCGCCGCTGATAACATAATTTGCTTTGCTGCATTACTGTGCCGCCCTTGTCCCGCCTCCAGATGCTGACACTTTGATTGACGCTGACTGCATGCAATCACAGTGTCAGTTCAGCATCTGAAAGCGGGACAAGGGCGGCACGGTAATGCAGCAGACAATCAAAGTGTCAGCAGCCCGCCGCTGATAACATAATTAGCTCTGCTGCATTACCGTGCTGCCCTTGTCCCGCCTGCAGGTACTGACACTTTGATTGACCCTGGCTGCATGCAATCAGTGTCAGCTCAGTATCCGAAGGTGAGACAATGGTGGCACGGTAATGCAGCAGAGCTAATTGTGTTATCAGCGGCGGGCAGAGGAGGAAACTGAGTCAGATCTCCGATCTCGGTGGGGAACGGCGCGATCCCCGTCGCGGCGCTTTTGGATCCCGCTGTCAGTGAATGACAGCGGGGTCCAAAGGGTTAATAGCACCGATCGGAACGCAGATCTGATGAGATCAGCTGAGGTGTCGGGACACGACTCGTGACGTACATATACATCATGGGTCGGGAAAGGGTTAATATTAATAACATTTATTAATATTAACAAAAATAATATCAGTATATGATGATTGCAGTCTTTTAGCATTTTCTATCGGTTCTATAAGTGAAATATATCAGGTTGCTTATAAAACTGCTGCTTCAGTATCTTCCAGCCTTTTTTTTTTCTCTCCTTTTCTCTTTTTTTTACCTTTGTGCTATCATCCAGGAAACCGATGAAGTGTAACTACAAGATAAGATACATGTTAAGCGATAAAAGGTAAAATACATGATGCTAAAAGTAGATGTCACCAATCAGAGATTTACAATGTATCAGCGCAGGATCGGCTTTGTGAAATAGCTTCACCGGTGTGGAGTAAAGGACAAGTCAATGGTCTGAAACCCAATTGGTGACTCCTTTGCATGATCAAATTTTAAACCTCACTGAAGACACGTACTGAAAAATGAGCGTCCGGGCACAGCCATGCATAATATCAGCAAGGGAGAGCACAGAGCTGATTCTGGAAATAAATTACATTTTGCAAGCTAGAATGCATAAGTATATATAATTTCAGGGCATATATTCTGCACCAGTGTGAATTTATACAGTGAGGAAACTATGATACATTGTATACATTTATACTTATAAACACATACACACTCACATATATATTTGTAAATACATACACATATATATATATATGTATATACTTGTTTTCTTTTTGTGCACTCCTCAACATTGAAATTGCAACACCAATAGGGAAAAGTCATTGAATTATGGAAATCACGAGGTAGATAGACATTCTAATGGTACAAAAGAGCTGAAGAAATGGAAACAAATGTTTCAAAACCTTTGGATTTCTCCAGTCTAGTGGAGTCTGAGCCTCATGCAGAAATCCCGGCACTTCCAGGCTTCTATCACTGTTATTAATGGTCATATGAAGAAGATTCTGCAACTCAATGCACTTGGGCAAGTCATGAAGAAGATCCTCTGCCGGAAGCTCCTGTGGAATCAGCAGCCAATGATGTTGCCAATTGAGACAAGTCTGGAGATGCTGCAGCCAATGGAGACAAGTCTGGAGATGCTGCAGCTATGGGAGACAAGTCTGGAGATGCTGCAGCTATGGGAGACAAGTCTGGAGATGCAGCCATGGGAGACAAGTCTGGAGATGCTGCAGCCAAGGGAGACAAGTCTGGAGGTGCAGCCATGGAAGACAAGTCTGGAGATGCTGCAGCTATGGGAGACAAGTCTGGAGATACTGCAGCTATGGGAGACAAGTCTGGAGATGCTGCAGCCAGGGGAGACAAGTCTGGAGATGCTGCAGCTATGGGAGACAAGTCTGGAGATGCTGCAGCCAGGGAAGACAAATATGGAGATGCTGCAGCCATGGGAGACAAGTCTGGAGATGCTGCAGCCATGGGAGACAAGTCTGGAGATGCTGCAGCCATGGGAGACAAGTCTGGAGATGCTGCAGCCATGAGAGACAGGTGTGGAGATGCTGCAGCCATGGGAGACAAGTCTGGAGACGCTGCAGGCATGGGAGACAAGTCTGGAGGTGCTGCAGCCATGGGAGACAAGTATGGAGATGCTGCAGCTATGGGAGGCAGGTCTGGAGATGCTGCAGCCATGGGAGACAAGTCTGGAGATGCTGCAGTCATAGGAGACAAGTATGGAAATGCTGCAGCCACAGGAGACAAGTCTGGAGATGCAGCCATGGGAGACAAGTCTGGAGATGCTGCAGCCATGCGAGACAAGTCTGGAGATGCTGCAGCCACAGGAGACAAGTCTGGAGATGCTGCAGCCATGGGAGACAAGTCTGGAGATGCTGCAGCCATGGGAGACAAGTCTGGAGATGCTGCAGCTATGGGAGACAGGTCTGGAGATGCTGCAGTCATGGGAGATAAGTTTGGAGATGTTGCAGCCATGGGAGACAAGTCTGGAGATACAGCAGCTATGGGAGACAAGTCTGGAGGTGCTGCAGCCATGGGAGACAAGTCTGGAGGTGCTGAAGACATGCGAGACAAGTCTGGAGATGCTGCAGCCATGGGAGATAAGTCTGGAGGTGGTGCAGCTATGGGAGACAAGTCTGGAGATGCTGCAGCCATGGTATACAAGTCTGGAGATGCTGAAGCCATGGGAGACAAGTCTGGAGATGCTGCAGCTTTGGGAGACAAGTCTGGAGGTGCTGCAGCCATGGGAGACAAGTCTGGAGGTGCTAAAGACATGCGAGACAAGTCTGGAGATGCTGCAGCCATGGGAGACAAGTATGGAGGTGCTGAAGACATGGGAGACAAGTCTGGAGCTGCTGCAACCATGTGATACAAGTCCGGAGATGCTGTAGCCATATAAGACAAATCCAAAGAGACTGCATCCATGGGAGACAAATCTGGAGATGCTGCAGTCACGAGAGTCAGGTTTGGAGATGCTGCAGCCATGATGGATTAGTCCAGAGACATTGCAGCCATGGGAGACAAATTTGGAGATGTTACAGTCGTGGGAGACCACTTGGAGAAAATAGAACCGGATGGATAGAAGCCGCGCTGACCACAATAAGAGTAACAGAGTAACACACACACTCTCTGTTACTCTTATTGTGGTCAGCGCGGCTTCTATCCATCCGGTTCTATTTTCTCCAAGTGGATCCTTACTTTTTGCCGGGAGCCTGCTGAGACCATACGTGCTTGTCCAAGGGAGTTGTGACCATTCACAACCAGACCAGGTGAGTCTGTATTGTGGGAGTCCGTGTGACCATCAAACCCGAAGGTATTACTCTATGTGCGCTTCTTTTCCTTCTTATTTGTACAGTCGTGGGAGAGAAGTCCGGAGATGCGGCAGCCACGATAGATTTGTCCAGAGAATCTGCAGCCATGGGGGCAAATTTAGAGCAGACAGCTCACTATGGTACAAGGAATATGTGACCTGGAGTTGCCATGTGGAAAAATGGCTCCTGGGAGACTTTGCAGACATGACCACAACACTGGTGCCACAATTATTCCATTCTGTACTGGCAGTGAAATTGGATGTCATATGGCGTCAACACAATAATCTGAAGGTGTCAGCACGACATTGACTATGAGCCATTAACAATTGTCTCCAGAGTAAAGAAGAATGAGAAGTCTGATAAATCAATATTATATTCCCCCTTTGATGGCTCGTGAAATACGGCAGCGCGGTGTTTAACCCTTCATCCTCCCTCCTCTATCTGCACCACGCTGGGGACTGCAGCAGCCGTGATATGCTTTTATAGTGGTTGTGACTCACACAACCACACAAGGTGAAGCCTCTGACACCTATTTAGGTCAGATTTTATCTCTCAGACCCTTCATCCTCCCTACTTTAACCTTTGGTTTTAATTGGCCGTAAGCCATAATCATCAACATTAACAGAAATAAACACTTGAAATAGATCCCTCTGTGTGTTATGACTCCATATAATACATGTGTTTCACTTTATGTATTGGGTTACTGAAATAAATAACAATCACGGATATTCTAATTCATTGAGATGCTCCTGCAACAGAAGGATTCAATGGTGGCAGAGTGATACAATGTAACAGATTGCTGTTTTATATATATATATATATATATATATATATGTATATATATATATATACACTATATATGTACGCTGTTTTTTCTGTGTATATATATATATATCTTATACATAAAACCCGAAGGCCACTTCCGCCCAAAATCCGCTCAACTTCCGTGATGGCCTCCGTCCTGTGTCAAACACCGGAACCGGAAGCACCAGACCCACAGAGCCCCAGCCACCGGCCTTGCACAGAGCCCCGTCTGCGCCCACCCACATCCGGCCCACAGCCCTGCAGCTCACCGCCCACTCTCCATCAGGGACCGCCATGCCGCCACTGGGTCCGCACACAGCCTGGTGTGCGCCCATCAACATGAGGGAACCGGCCCGGACCGGCCCACACTCCGGTGTGCGGCCTCCGCCGGCAACGCTCCCCCGCCACCTCGGGGGGCCACACAACCTCTGGGGGTACCCGCGCGCCTGGAGAGGAGGGAGGGTGGGACTTTCTGTCCTGCAGCTCTGCCCGCCCCTCCTCTCCTCCTACACCCGACGCGCGGCGCGGTGAGTCTGCCCTTCAGCCTCCGCCTCAGCCTGTGCCCGCCGGCTCCGCTGCAGCCTGTGCTCCCTCCAGCCTGTGCCCCCTCCAGCCTGTGCCCTGTGCCCCCTCCAGCCTGTGCCCCCTCCAGTTTGTGCCCTGTGCCCCCTCCAGCCTGTGCCCCCTCCAGCCTGTGCCCTGTGCTCCCTCCAGCCTGTGCCCTGTGCTCCCTCCAGCCTGTGCCCTGTGCCCCCTTCAGCCTGTGCCCCCTTCAGCCTGTGCCCCCTTCAGCCTGTGCCCCCTTCAGCCTGTGCCCCCTTCAGCCTGTGCCCCCTTCAGCCTGTGCCCCCTCCAGCCTGTCCTCCCTTTAGCCTCTGCCCCCTCCAGCCTCTGCC
This sequence comes from Allobates femoralis, assembly GCA_033576535.1. Lineage (NCBI taxonomy): Eukaryota > Metazoa > Chordata > Amphibia > Anura > Aromobatidae > Allobates > Allobates femoralis. Next base: position 125,517,844 of record JARQOC010000007.1, read on the forward strand.
CTGTGCCCCCTCCAGCCTGTGCCCCCTCCTGCCTGTGCCCCCTCCTGCCTGTGCCCCCGCCTGCCTGTGCCCCCGCCTGCCTGTGCCCCTTCCAGCCTGTGCCCCCTCCAGCCTGTGCCCCCTCCAGCCTGTGCCCCTTCCAGCCTGTGCCCCTTCCAGCCTGTGCCCCCTCCAGCCTGTGCCCCCTCCAGCCTGTGCCCCCTCCAGCCTGTGCCTCCTCCAGCCTGTGCCTCCTCCAGCCTGTGCCCCCTCCAGCCTGTGTCCTGTGCCCCCTCCAGCCTGTGTCCTGTGCCCCCTCCAGCCTGTGCCCCCTCCAGCCTGTGCCCCCTCCAGCCTGTGCCCCCTCCAGCCTGTGCCCTGTGCCCCCTCCAGCCTGTGCCCCCTCCAGCCTGTGCCCCCTCCAGCCTGTGCCCCCTCCAGCCTGTGCCCTGTGCTCCCTCCAGCCTGTGCCCTCTGCCCCCTTCAGCCTGTGCCCCCTTCAGCCTGTGCCCCCTTCAGCCTGTGCCCCCTTCAGCCTGTGCCCCCTTCAGCCTGTGCCCCCTCCAGCCTGTCCTCCCTTTAGCCTCTGCCCCCTCCAGCCTCTGCCCCCTCCAGCCTGTGCCCTGTGCCCCCTCCAGCCTGTGCCCCCTCCAGCCTGTGCCCCCTTCAGCCTGTGTCCCCTCCTGCCTGTGCCCCCGCCTGCCTCTGCCCCTTCCAGCCTGTGCCCCCTCCAGCCTGTGCCCCTTCCAGCCTGTGCCCCCTCCAGCCTGTGCCCCCTCCAGCCTGTGCCCCTTCCAGCCTGTGCCCCCTCCAGCCTGTGCCCCCTCCAGCCTGTGCCCCCTCCAGCCTGTGCCCCCTCCAGCCTCCAGCTGTCCTCTGCCCCCTCCAGCCGTCCTCTGCCCCCTCCAGCCGTCCTCTGCCCCCTCCAGCCGTCCTCTGCCCCCTCCAGCCGTCCTCTGACCCCTCCAGCCGTCCTCTGACCCTTCCAGCCGTCCTCTGCCCCCTCCAGCCGTCCTCTGCCCCCTCCAGCCGTCCTCTGCCCTCTCCAGCCTCCAGCCGTCCTCTGCCCTCTCCAGCCTCCAGCCGTCCTCTGCCCTCTCCAGCCTCCAGCCGTCCTCTGCCCTCTCCAGCCTCCAGCCGTCCTCTGCCCTCTCCAGCCTCCAGCCGTCCTCTGCCCTCTCCAGCCTCCAGCCATCCTCTGCCCTCTCCAGCCTCCAGCCGTCCTCTGCCCTCTCCAGCCTCCAGCCGTCCTCTGCCCTCTCCAGCCTCCAGCCGTCCTCTGCCCTCTCCAGCCTCCAGCCGTCCTCTGCCCCCTCCAGCCGTCCTCTGCCCCCTCCAGCCGTCCTCTGCCCCCTCCAGCCGTCCTCTGCCCTCTCCAGCCTCCAGCCGTCCTCTGCCCTCTCCAGCCTCCAGCCGTCCTCTGCCCCTTCCAGCCTGTGCCCCCTCCAGCCTGTGCCCCCTCCAGCCTGTGCCCCTTCCAGCCTGTGCCCCCTCCAGCCTGTGCCCCCTCCAGCCTGTGCCCCCTCCAGCCTGTGCCCCCTCCAGCCTCCAGCTGTCCTCTGCCCCCTCCAGCCGTCCTCTGCCCCTTCCAGCCGTCCTCTGCCCCCTCCAGCCATCCTCTGACCCCTCCAGCCGTCCTCTGACCCCTCCAGCCGTCCTCTGACCCCTCCAGCCATCCTCTGCCCCCTCCAGCCGTCCTCTGCCCCCTCCAGCCGTCCTCTGCCCTCTCCAGCCTCCAGCCGTCCTCTGCCCTCTCCAGCCTCCAGCCGTCCTCTGCCCTCTCCAGCCTCCAGCCGTCCTCTGCCCTCTCCAGCCTCCAGCCGTCCTCTGCCCTCTCCAGCCTCCAGCCGTCCTCTGCCCTCTCCAGCCTCCAGCCGTCCTCTGCCCTCTCCAGCCTCCAGCCTTCCTCTGCCCTCTCCAGCCTCCAGCCGTCCTCTGCCCTCTCCAGCCTCCAGCCGTCCTCTGCCCTCTCCAGCCTCCAGCCGTCCTCTGCCCCCTCCAGCCGTCCTCTGCCCCCTCCAGCCGTCCTCTGCCCCCCTCCAGCCGTCCTCTGCCCTCTTCAGCCGTCCCCTGCCCCCTCCAGCCGTCCCCTGCCCCCTCCAGCCGTCCCCTGCCCTCTCCAGTCGTCCGGGGGTGGCCATGTTGACTCAGGATCCAGGCGCCGGAGAAGACGCAGGGTCGGTGGTAAGTATAGCGGTATGTGTGTGTGTGTGTGTTGTGTGTGCGTGTGTGTGTGTTGTATGTATGTGCCACTCTTCCCACGCCGCTGCGCTGCCCACTCTGCCCACGCCGCTGTGCTGACCACTCTGCCCACGCTGCTGCACTGACCACACTGCCCACGCCGCTGCGCTGACCACTCTGCCTACGCCGCTGCGCTCACCACTCTGCCCACGCCGCTGCGCTGACCAATCTCACCGCACTCACTGCTAACCACTGAGCCACCGCACTCACTGCTAACCACTGAGCCACCGCGCACAGTGCTAGCCATTGAGCCACCATATACTCTGCTACCCACAGAGCCGCCTGTATACACACAATTAATTTCACCGCACTACCCTAACTATTCGTAAATAAACTATATATGGATTCTAGACTACCCGATTCTTTAGAATCGGGCTGCCATCTAGTTATATATATATATATATATATATATACTCATTTTTGTGTGTATATTTCTACTCTATATTTAATGACATTGTAAAGACATACTGATAGGATATTTAGATTGTGAGCTCCCAAGAGAGACAGCATTACTGATGTATGTAAAGTGCTATGGAATCAATAGCGCTATATAAATGAATAAATATTATTATTATTATTATTATTATTATTATTTTTCTGGACACATTGCAGTAATTTACATGGTATAATGTGAATGAATAGCTCCAATAGTGAAGATCCCAAGTATAAATATTTAATTTAAATATTCTAATAATTCATCAAGAAAAATATAGAAAATATTTACTGGATTTTTATAGATTTTTATAGATTTTTATTTCTTTTACTTCGGCATTAAAATTCCTCTTCATAAGCTAAAAATACCTTGGTATAGCGAGAGCTGTGTATATGGTGGAGCATGCGGCAATCACATTATGTTATGTTCTATTATGGAGCAGTGAGGATCATTTAATTAGGTGATGGATTTGTGCATTAAGCGGCCGGGAGCCGTCATTTCTACATCCTGAATATGAGATTTCACATGTAGATCACGTGTCACCGCTATGGAGAATCGCGCAACGTTACATCATATTGGAGTGTTGGGAGAGAGAAGGTTCATTTCTTATGAGAGTTTCCATTGTGTCACCGTCTGGGGGAGGAAGAGAAACTCGGAGAAGATGCTGATTTATCAGTTTCTTGAGTTAATTCAGTCGACAATGAATGTGCGAGTGGAAGTGATGAAGCGACGTTCCACACACCGGGATATTGGGGCATGAATAATTCTGCAAATGGTTTCTGTAGTTGTTAATGTATCCGCTCGGGTGTATTGGCCGCCATCTTTCTAAGGGAACTTTCTATATTGCTGTCAGACACTGGGACATGATACATTTGGAAGGGCCGCCTCGGTTTTGTACAAATTTCCTTTTCCTCAATTTCCTACTACCCTAATACATATCATCATCTCCCAATAATGTAACTTGAAGGTCATGGGCCCCAATGCAAAAAGCTTGGAGAAGACTCTGGAGGACCTCTCTAGACTTGGAGAAGACCGTGGTGGACCTATCTAAGCTTGGAGAAGACCCTGGTGGACCTCTCTAAGCTTGGAGAAGACCCTGGCGGACCTATTTAGGCTTGGAGAAGACGCTGGGGGATCTATCTACAGTTAGAGAAGACCCTAGGACATCCAATCTAGGCTTGGAGAAGACCCTTGTGAACCTATCCAGGCTTGGAGAAGACCATGGTGGACCTACTGTCACGGGTGGCGCGGGTGACAGGGTGGAGGTCACGCGCAGACGATCTCAGCGTTTGGCCCCCAGCCATAATGGTGGAGGATGGTCCGTCTCTTTCAGGGGCATTTACCTTCTGTGTAGATGAAGAGAAGGTGTGATGAGATCTCTCTATTTTGGGGAGACGGCTGTGGAGGTCTTGTGCTCGGTCTGGTTGTATCCACCTGTATGGTAGGTCTCTAGGACCCAGCAGATTCCTTATACCTTTATAAGGAGGTTCATTACCCTTCCTCAGTGCAGGTGATATTTCCTTGTGGACTCTTTATCCTTGCTCCAGCAGACGCTGAGGTTGTGAGCTCGCTGTGGTCTGCTGAAAGATAAGTGTTTCTTTTCCCCAAATGTCTGTCTTCCCTGGTGTTTGTCTTTAGTTGACAGTGGAGGGGTCTAGTGCACCTCTCCATCTGATCCTTAGATAAGATAGTGCTAGGATCAGAGAGGGACGAGGTTCGTGGTCGGCGACAGTTGAGGAGACTGTACAGGGACGTTAGGGCAGACAGGGTCAGCCCTAGTAAGTCTAGGGGTCACCGTCTCCTTCTTGTGCCCTTAGCAGTAGGGACCCCTTATTCCCCCCCCCCGTCGTTATCCTACGCTGGGTGTCTTCCCCACTCCCAGCGTGACACCTACCTAAGCTTGGAGAAGACCCTGGTGGACCTATTTAGGTTTCGAGAAGACGCTGGGGGGATCTATCTAGAGTTAGAGAAGACCCAGGACATCCAATCTAGGCTTGGAGAAGACCCTTGTGAACCTATTTAGCCTTGGAGAAGACCCCAATGGACCTATCTAGGTTTGGAGAAGACTCTGGTGGACCTATTAAGGCTTGCAGAAGACCCTGGTGGGCCTATCCAGGCTGTACAAGACTATTCATTCTACAGAGCGTTCATCCATTAAGTCACTATGGCTTGAGATCGAGCTGAGGAAGGAGACGAAACGGCCGTAGGCGGTGGGGGTGCCAGGACCGCGGCTATACAACTATTTTCTGACCAGGTATGATATAAGTAAGGGGACACTGGGAACTAAAAAGGCAGTAGCACACAAGGTGTCAATAAGAGGTGAAAGGGCACTATTAGATCATAGGTGTGCACACAGAGTGTATGATCTGGACATATGACAGTGGGCACCTATAATTGAAGTATTGAGGTGGCATGGTATTATGACCTATGCTAAAGAAAGGGGAGAGTGCATAGATGTCCAGACACACTACTGAATGCCTGAAGTGATAAATTAACAAGGAAATAGTACCCCTATACATACCTGGTATCACTGGTTACTATATAAACTGTATAAATAGTGATGTATTTGGTCTGAGTCCTGGACCCAGACATGAGTTATTTTTGTTATCAGGACACCCCTATTTAGAGTAAAAATATTTTACATGATTTTTATGGAATAAGTTGTAAATTTGTACTAATAAAGTGATCACTTAAAAAGTAGAATTTGTTCTCATATTTTCACCTAAGAGCCCTTGATAGGGAATTCTGGGTGTTTTTGAAGCAGTTGGAGAAGACCATGGTGGACCTACCTAAGCTTGGAGAAGACCCTGGTGGACCTATTTAGGTTTCGAGAAGACGCTGGGGGGATCTATCTAGAGTTAGAGAAGACCCAGGACATCCAATCTAGGCTTGGAGAAGACCCTTGTGAACCTATTTAGCCTTGGAGAAGACCCCAATGGACCTATCTAGGTTTGGAGAAGACTCTGGTGGACCTATTAAGGCTTGCAGAAGACCCTGGTGGGCCTATCCAGGCTGTACAAGACTATTCATTCTACAGAGCGTTCATCCATTAAGTCACTATGGCTTGAGATCGAGCTGAAGGCCAGTAACTAATAGTACAGTGCAGTGGCTTAACTTGTTTTTGGGCCCTCATTCGAAAGCTCCAACGGGGCCCCTAATTATTGCAAATCTTTAACAGCAATAGTCTTTCTCTATAGGCCAAAGTGACTTTTGGGGGCCCCCTAGGCTCCAGGGCCCGAGTGCGACTGCAACCCCTGCACCTGTTGTAGTTACACCCCTGTCCCCTCCTTTGATCCTATTATCTCATATCATAGGGAAAAACCTGAGAAATAAATCAGAGATGTGGAAAGTTATCTTCTCTGTGTGTCATGAAATATGCCATGACGGACCTTTGTCCTCCTCACTATTCTGTGTCTGGCTGTGATGACTAGCTGCAGCAGGAGCCTCTCCCCAGTACTCTGTCTGCATTGCAGCTCAGCCTCATTTACTTCAATGGAGATGCCTAGCCATTGACACGTTTTGGCTATTTGGGGAAGAAGGTAGCTTTATTTTCTAGTCTGGACAAGCCAAATATATTATTATTAGACTTCTGGCTTCTTCCTCCTGCATCTTTCATGCGCATATTTTTCTTTTTCATTGTAATTTTTCAGTTTTAGGTCCAGGATTAAAGGCTGACCGATGTAACAATGTATCCGTACAAACATTTGAATATTATTAAAACCGATCTTTAGTTGGATCTGGAACCATGCTGACTAGATGGATAAGCGCTCTGTACGAAGATATTTCCCAAGCCTAGATAGGTCCATCAAGGTCTTCTCCAAGCCTAGATATGTCCACCAGGGTCTTCTTCAAGCCAAAATAAATCCACCATGGTCTTCTCCAAGCCTGGATAAGTCCACCAGAGTCTTTTCCAAGCCAAGATAAGTCAACCAATTTCTTCTCCAAGCCTACATAGGTCAACTAGGGTCTTCTCCAAGCCTAGAAAGGCCAAGAGTTTATTCTCTAAGCCTAGATAGATCCACCAGGGTCTTCTCCAAGCCTTGATAGGTTTATCAGGGTTCGTCTCCAAATTTGGATAGGTCCACCAGGGTCTTCTTCAAGCCTAGATTGGTCCACCAGGGTCTTCCCCACGCCTAGACAGCTCCGCCAGTGTCTTATCTAAGCCTAGATAGGTCCACCAGAGTCTTCTCTAAGCCTAGACAGGTCCACAAGGGTCTTCCCTAAACCTAGGTAGGTCCACCAGGGTCTTTTCAACCATTATCTTGATAGTATCAAGCCATCGGGTTGCTGGTCTTCCTCTTTACCTTGACTGTACCTGCAGCCTTTGTTCACAAGCAGCTGTCGTGTGACCACTGCAGCCAATCATTATGCCACAGTAGTACGCTTGACTACTGAGGCTACTACCATGCTCGGGGGTTCGGTACTCGGATGCTCGGATGGTTGAGTACCCGAGTATAATGGAAAACTCAAGCATTTTTCCTGGAAATCTTCTGGAAAAATGCTTGAGTTTCCATTGACTTCCATTAAACTCGGTAATAGAGTCGAGCCCATCCGAGTATCCAACTGCTCATCACCGAGCACTTGAGCATAGTAGTGCACATTCATCACTAGTAAGTACAGTGTAATAATTAAAATGGATAGCTCAGGAATCTTTTTGTGGGGAGCAAAGACACAACAGAACACAGTTTATGGGTGAAAAAGAATAACAACATAGTGCAGAGGAAAACTCAAAGTCCACAAACACAGGGTAGATATTGAATGAAGCCTTAATGAAAAGTCTGTTGAAAACCTCACAGGGAAAGGTAATCAGTGGACCAGTCTATAAAGCGCAGTTTACACTTGGAGATGCTGTAAAAGGAAAGTATATGGCAAGTCCAAACAAGGAGATGTTTAAGCAAGTCTATATAACACATTAAATCATCCATGTAGGTCTGGGAAGGTAGTCTTTTAGAAAGTCTAGACCAAGATGTGGAGCAATTACTAAGTCCAGAAGGATAGTCTCAAGCTCTGCATCTATTTAAATGTAGGAAGCGACAGAGCATTTTATAAGCAAACAGCTTAGGCACCTTTCACATTAGCATTTTTGTACATTAGTGGCAGATCCGGCAGGTTTGCCACATCTGCCGCATAACGGCTCACTTGCGGCAAGCCCTGTTCATTCCCTAAGGGACTTGTGGTCAGGTACGGCAAGTGTGATTTTGTTGGGTTCAGCAGATCCGGCACAAAAAAACACTGATAGCAGCAGGCTTTTTTATATGCCGCAAGTGCCGGATCCAGCAAAACCGCACTTGCCGCACCGGACAGCAAATCTCATAGGGAATGAATGGGTCTTGTCACAAGTGTTCTGTTATGCGGCAGATGCGGCAAAACTGCCAGATATGCCACAAATTTCAAATAGCGCTGATGTGAAAGCAGCCTTGTGTGTCGGCAAACGCAGGTGAGGAAAGAACTGCAACAGAGTGAGTAGCACTAGCAGCCAAAAGCAAAAAAATGCACAACAGGTGTAAGTAGCAGGATCGCTGATGAACAGGAGATCCACACAGGATTTGCAGGAGTAGGCAGAGACCTTGAGAAGCCACTAGGAACAGGAAACAAGGCAGAATACTCTAGCAATGTCTCGAGGCTAGGGTGGGGTTTATAAAGGCACGGAGACAAAAGGCACATGAAGCAAAGGACACCATCTTAAAAGAGGGCAAAAATGCCCAAAAGGTCATCAAAATATCCAGAGTCCTGACATTCAGTTTAAGTTTTTATTTATTAATACATTTTATCTTCAATCATTTCAAAGATTTGATACACCTTTACCTTTAATTGAAGTCCCGATAGTGTCAGTCACAGGCGAAACCCATCATGAATCTCTACGGATGGAGAGTAGGCGCCCTGTAACACAACAGGTGTAAGTAGCAGGATCTCTGATGAACAGGAGATCCACACAGGATTTGCAGGATTAGGCAGAGACCTTTAGAAGCCACTAGGAACAGGAAACAAGGCAGAATACTCTAGCAATGATTCGAGGCTGGGGTGAGGTTTATAAAGGCAGGGAGACAAAAGGCACATGAAGCAAAGGAAACCATCTTAAAAGAGGGCAATGATTTGATACACCTTTACCTTTAATTGAAGTCCCGATAGTGTCAGTCACAGGCGAAACCCATCATGAATCTCTACGGATGGAGAGTAGGCGCCCTGCAACAAAGAAGGAGCTCTGACTCCCAGGAAAATGGAATATTAATATTATTGTACTTTGGACCTTTCTAGACCTAAATAATAATTAGAGAAGTTGAGAATTTGCAGTAAAGTGTAACAAGCTCGCAGTGGGGGAGGTAAACATTTTTGTATCCATTTTAATTGTTTCTGGGGGAGACGTGTAACAAATCCTATTCAAGTGCATTCTACATTCTGAAAATCATTATTTCACCAGCTGCTAAGAATGATCAAGTACAAGTTATGACTCCACTTCCCGTGGTGACACGTGTCCAGGTCGGGGGATTATGTGGTAGATATGGATCTTGGAATTCAGATCCCTCGGGGGCTCTCCGTCTTGCCAGCCTCGTTTGTATAAATATAATTATAATTAACAGCCTTGATTGTGAAGCATTTTGCCTTCAGAACATGGTTTCTTAATGTGGCGCTTCGAGCAACTGCTGACATTTGTGTTTTGACTGAAGCGGTCTTTACATGAAACAAAGCGACCATCGAGGGAAACGGCCGTGGTGGGAAATAGCCGCGCGTGACAGGTGATTTGTCAGAGTGTGGTCCCAGCAAAACTATCCCGCACGCATCAAAAATGATTTGGCTTTTAACAGGTTTAGTCTTTGTTACTTTCGCTTATTTTCAGTTTCAGTGTTTAACAATGATATTTATTGGATTTAAGAAACAAGAAAGCCAAAGCGTCTCCGGCTGTGTTCACACGTTGCGTTTTATTGCTGCTCTCTTGGCTCTCGATGATGTGCCGCCCCTCCAGTCTGGTGGCCACAAGGGGGGTACTGCACCCATTCCACAGGTGCGGTATCCCTGTGCTCAGTGAAATGGGATGGTTAGTCTAAAGGCCCCGTTACACGCTACGATATCCTTAACGATATCGCTCAAACGTCACGGGTTTGGAGTCGTTCAAAGTACGTCGTTAGGACGCCGTTGCGTGTGACACCGAGATACGACAAATCGTTGGATCGCTGATCGCAGATTAATGAATCTGTCGTTCGTCGTTCATTCAACCTGCTGCATCGTTGTGTGTGACACCGCGATAACGATCTCGTTAACGACTTCACCCATTCACAACATTGAGCAAGTATCGTTCGCTGGGTTGTGCGAATGATAGCAGCTCACCACGTCGTTAGTGCGTCGTGAACGATATCCATATGTGTGACATCTCGCCAATGAACAATTACCGATGTTGTCACGAGCGCGCTTCCGTGAGATCGTTACGGTATTGAAGCATGTAACGGTACCTTAACAGACACTTAACAAGCATCCAAAACAGCTTAGGAACCCATGGGTGGACCCGCTGAGGGAGGGCCCAGTACAGGGGTGGGTCAGAGGAAGAGAAGTGAGTTAATGAGAGAGGTGAAGGAAGGAGGAGGCTGGAGCGGCAGGAGCCTCCAGGAGAGAGGCTCGGGACTGGAACGGAGTGAGCAGCTTGTCCCGGGAGGAAAGGAGACAGCGAGAGGCAGAGTGAGCCCTAGGGGTATGGGCAGAGAGTGATTCACCCGTGCACCCGAATCTGAGTGTGACCGGAGTCAGTTGGGAGGGCTGGTTGGGAACCAGGGGACCGGCCCTGAAGGTGGCGAGGAGACTCCATACTCCAACCACAGAACCGGATGCCATGAGATCTAGAGGAGCCGTTGCCGACACCTGACACATCCGCTGAGAAGGTAGCCGTACGAGGGTCAGGGGACTTGGTACCATGACTGCCAGCAGGAGGTGCAAGCAGGAGAGAGGCGGACAGTTAGCGCTGGGAGAGCAAAAGATGATGAAAGTAACAGAAAGAGGTGTCTTGGACGAGCTATCCCGGTTCTTTGAGGACTATCTCGGCTGAGATTTGGCAAAGAACAGTAACGGGCAGCATTGCTAAAGTGACCGCTAAGTAAACCGGGTATAGAACTCAGAAGTTGTGTGTGAGACTGTTTATTTCTCCACCTGCGGAGCCACCGACTGATAAACCAAGCAGGCCGCAGAGAACCTGCCCTTATGGGGCCTGTCTGTCTCCCTCAGCCTGAAGAGGCCCTGCCACTGCTGCAGGCTACACCGGTTGCCCTGTGGAACCGCTCCACCTGGGGGGAGCGATATCACCTCAGCTGCGATTCCATCATCCCCAGACTTCCCACACCGCAGCGTCGGTCATCAATAGCCGAAATCACGGGTGGCGTCACAACAACCATTCCCAAACTCAAAATTCCTGAACTTTTATTTGCTGCCCAGGGTCACGGAGACGGGTCTCGACCCCTGTGAATCCCCAGAAGTATTAAAGCCCAGTTCCTAGCACCCCACGGCCCTGAGGGCGCATCAATGACTTTTCTCCTTAGGTCAGTCACACACTTAAGTGAGCTGCATGTAAATATCTTGCATGCATCTCGCATGAGTCACCCGACCCGGCCCCTGCCTCTCTGAATGGGAGCGTGGAGAATCATACAAACACAATCAGCTCCACACTTCCGTTCACAGAGCCGGCGACCAGGCCAGGTGACTCATGCGAGATGCACGCAACGATCTTGCACGCAGCTCCCATTAGCGTGTCTCTGCCCTTATAGAGAGTTACAGGTCAGACCTGACATGTCACTCTCCACAAGGAGAAGCTTTAATCCTTAGATACCAGTCTTAGCCTCTCATCTAGCCAAATCAGTTCTCATACTTTGCACTGACGTTGGGCAACACCCCAAAACACCGTATCTACAAATTGAGATTCCTGTTTAGCTTTTATCCTAAGTCATATGGCAAGGCTCGTTAAAGGGTTGATATTGACTTTTAGGATTGCTACTTCCAATAGGTGGCGCTAGAGTTCATCTTCTTCCTCTCTGAAGAGACAATTTGCATATTTAATTTCCCAGAGGAGCATTAAGTCTCCTCATACTGGCATGTCACTCTCTACAAGGAGAAACCTCACCCCTTAGATCCCAGTCTGAGCCTCTCACCCAGCCAATTTACATCTCATACATTGCATTGACGAGGGGCAATTACCCCGAAACTCTGTGTCTGCAAGCTGAGATTCTGATTTGGCTCATATCCTAAATCATATGACAAAGCTTGTTAAAGGGTTGATGTTGATTTTTTTTTTGTTGCTACTTCCAATAGGTGGCGCTAGAGTTTGCTTTCTTCCTCTCTGAAGAGTCAATTTGCCTATTCGTCCACAGTACATGTTTAAATAAAGTTAGTTTCATTCATCGCAAAATCAGCTAAGACTGCAGCGGTTACATTCTTACACTTTCTCATTGCTTTCAATGGTGAAAGACTGTTCTTGGAGCAAAAACGCAACGTGTGAACATAACCTATCTTGGCTAGGGATGGGCAAATCTACTCGCTAGGACTCGTAACGAGTCCAATGCAAATCCTAGTTTTGTCAGAGATTGCCATTGACTTGCATTGGACTCGTTACTGTGCAAGTAATCGCAGGGAAACTCGCACAGTAAGGAGTCCAGCTGTCTGCTCTGTGTCTGCTCTCAGCCTGCAGGCTGCCGCAGCTCCAGGGTCCTAGAGCCCGCCTGCTCTCCCTGTGCACAGAGATGATGTAGCAGAGCTGAGATTGTTCTCAGTCTGCTCATTCCCTGCGCATAGACATCTATATCTATGCACAGGGGATGTAGCAGAGAGGACATCGCGTTTTGGACTACGTCGGACGGAAGAGGAGTTTCCCTGCGATTACTTGCACAGTAACGAGTCCAATGCAAGTCAATGGCAATCCTAGTTTTGTCAGAGTCTCTGACAAAACTAGGATTGCCATTGATTTGCATTGGACTCGTTACTGTGCGAGTAAACGCTGGGAAACTCGCAGAGTAACGAGTCCTAGCAGATAGAGCCTGAAGCTTCCGAGACACATCTGCGATTTGTAAATCGCACATTACTCGCTTCCCCATTCATTAACATTGGACTCGCTAGACTCGCAACAAGTAGCGAGTCCCGGGCTCGGACTCGCTAGAGTCAAGCGATTCCGAGTAATTTAGGACTCGCCCATCACTAATCTTGGCAACAAATTGTAAATATTGATCACTCTGTAAATAAACTGTAAACCATAAGAATTCTGGACAACTTTATAACAAAACTATATCAGATCCCGGTAGTTACAGCAGTTTTGCCTAGAAGTGAGTACATTTGGGCAAAATTAAACTTCGGCAGGAAGTTAAACTAGAATTGAACGTATTAGATATTAATCAAAGGGTCCCAAACACTGTGACAAAAAGTCGTATGACCACTAAGGAAAAATAAATTAATAGGTCCAAAGGGGGTTAAAAAAAGCAATCAATTATTACATTCCCTTGACGTCCATAGGCGTCCATAGGCCCCTGCTCTGCTCCAGCTCCGGTCTCCTCTTCATCCTTCACCTGTTGTGGCCTCGGCTCGGTCCTGACGCACGTTACGACACCATGACATCAAAATGTTAATCAAGTCCTCGTCAACGCTGTAAAAGGCCCCGTTACACATAACGATGTCCCAGTGATCCGACCAACGATTGGGTCACTGGGACATTGTTATCTGCTCGCTGGTGAGCTGTCACACAGGCAGACTCACCAGCGATCAGCGAGAACGTTGGTATCCAGGGTAAACATCGGGTAACTAAGCATAGCGCTACGGTTAGTTACCCGATGTTTACCCTGGTTACCAGCCTCCCAGCGTGTACTGTGCGGCGCTGAGAGGTCATTGATCGTTGGTCTCCCGCTGTCACACACGCCGATGCTGGAGACCAACGATCAAAAAATGGTCCTGGTCATCAGCGAGCTGATCGCTGGTCGTTGGTACATGTCACACGCAGCGGCTTCGCTACGAGGTCGCTACAATGGCACAAAACCGGTGACATTAAAACGATATCGTTAGTGATATCGTTGCGTGTAACGAGGCAGTAAGAAATTGTGAAGAGTGAGGAGGCGACCGGGCAGGAGCTGAGCGAGGGTCGTAGGAAATGGTAGAGGAGCAGCTACATTAGCTTAAAGGTGCGGGCTGTGGGAGGATGATCATTTATCGACTTTATAAATCCAATAAAACATCGACCATCTTGTTGCTATTTTGATTGATTAACACAATTCTAATTCCCCTTGCAAAAATCCTCGAATTTTGGGGAACGTAATTGATTGATTTATTAATAATAATAATAATAATAATTTACAAACGATTCATTCATTTTTAGTTTTCCCTCTAAATGTATGTAAGAAACACCCACAAGATCAATGTTGGGATGGATCTAGCGAATAGGATAGTCGAGTGTGTGAATGGAGACATATGGTCTGTGCATGACCTCCGCGCCATTCATTCCCTATGGGACTGTAGAGAGATAACGGATCTATGTGAATGTAGCAGTGTCGGTGCGTGCCTACAGGGAATTTTAGAGCCCGGTTCTTGGTATCAGTTAAAGTAGCAGTAGAAAGAACCCAACAATCAGCATGTTACCCTACAGCGCCATCAGTCCCATAGAGAATGAATAGAGCCGCTGTGGCACGCAGGCACAACCAGAAATTATTTCCAAAGGGTTTGTCGGACCAGTGGGGGCTCCAGCCGTCGGACCCCATGAATTAGTCAGTTATCTCCTATCCTAATGCTCTTGGATGATCATCGCTCCCATAGAGTGGCCTCAGGGTGCCGAGCACAATGAATGGAGCTTCCTTCCAACTAGGTATTATAGCCACATTCTTGAGATCAGTTGGTCTGTGCGCTCAGCCTAAAACCGACCAACAAATATGGGCAAATGATAATATTAGGAGAACCAAGAACTAACTGGCAGCTGCTGAATCGCGAGCAGGAGCTGCCCGTGATCACTCGGAGCCGGCCGGACACTGGGTAGTTACCATTTACCTGACTGTTAGTTCTTAAGGTGCCGTCACACCTGGCGACGTCGCTAGCGACATCGCCGAAAAAGTAGCGCTGTGTAAACGAGCGGCGCGACCGCGTTTTATCGCTGGTTGTCAGGTTTACGGGAAGAACCGTAAACCTGTCAACCGGCGACCTGCGATAAGGCTGGATCGCGCCGTGTGACATCGCCAGAGTGATGTCGGCGGCGATCCAGCCTATACCGCAGCGTTGCTGCGGATCGTTCGCTGGGCTGAGCCCAGCCCAGCGAGCGATGTCACCGCCCGCATCCCTGCGGTGTCGCCGGCCGCAGCGATGCTGTGTGACAGCTGGCCTGCGATGTCGGAACCGAGCGGGCACCCGCGCATTGCTTCCGACATCACTGGCCAGATCGGGCTGTGTGACGGCACCATTAGGCACACAGTATAAAATTAAATAAATAATCCCAGATAATCCCTTTAAGGATTGGAAAGATCTTGGTAACATATTGAAGCCATAGAGACCCCGGTGATCATCGGACATTATCAAGAGTCCATTGATCTGTGTAGAGTCAGCATGTGAAACATTGTCTTACATGAGACTCGTTAACCAATGGACTGACCGAGTGATGGACGGCCATGTCTGCTCCTCTATACAGAGGTAAGGGATGATGGTCCCGCCTGACGGACCCCCCACAATGACTGACAATGGGTCCCCTCAACCAGACAAGACCTACCTGATGCAGGCCAGTGATGCCTGTCATTAAACTGGGAAACTGCAGGGAACCTCAGCTCCTTATTCCTCTGCTGTTCTACCAAATGATTCACACGGGGCCGTTCCAGTAATTCACTGTTTATTGGGACATCGCAATTATCTGGAGTGGAGATGTGACCACGGGCTCAGGAAAACTTGACCTACAGTTTACTGGTCTGACACGTCCATGCAATGATGAACCAGAGAAGACTGAGGTCACAATGACTTATTGATCGGTCGTATTTCAGTAATATATCATCGCCATAAAGTCGATGTGTGGAATGACCCTCGGGGATCACACATGGAACGTGAACGCAACTCCTCATACGTCAACAGCATACAGCGATACCTATAGTATGCATGGGTTATCAGTCATTCTACAGGAGGAGATTTGCAATAATTGGGGGCCCCATTGAAGCTTTCACCTCGGGGCCCATGAGCTTCAAGTTACGCCACTGGTTGGACCATCACCATTCTGATAAACCAGTCTATCCTATTGATGCCTCATCAATATTAATGGTACATTTAAATCAAACTCATTTGGCCCAGGGTGGTGCAATAAAAATATGTAATAATTTGGGGGTAGAGGGTTCACATGACATCCACAACCAATCAGTTGCTGTTTCCTTCTCAATTAGTCTGGATTCTTGATGCAAATAATATTATTTTTATTCATTTATATAGCGCCATTAATTCCACAGCACTTTACATACATGAGCAGCACTGTCCCTATTGGGGTTCATAATCTAAACATCCTATCAGTCTTTGGAATGTGGGAGGAAACCGGAGAACCCAGAGGAAACCACGAAACATGGGGAGAACATACAAACTGCAGATTATTATTATTTATTTATAGAGCTCCATTGATTCCATCGTGCTGTACATGAGAAAGGGATACATACAAACATGTTAGAAATACAATGAACAAACTAACAGTGACAGACCGATACAGAGGAGAGAGAGGACCCTGCCCTTGTCGGCTTATATTCTACAGGGTAATGAGAGGGAGACAGTAGGTTGGGTCTGCTCTGGTGGTGGTGGAGCTCCGGGTCCAGTGGTGGTGGAGCGTCAGGTTCAGTGGTGGTGGAGCACTGGGTCCAGTGGTGGTGGAGCACCGAGTCCAGGGTGGTGGAGCACCGAGTCCTGTGGTGGTGGAGCACCGAGCCCAGTGGTGGTGGAGCGCTGGGTCCAGTGGTGGTGGAGCACCAGGTCCAGTGGTGGTGGAGCGCCGGGTCCAGTGGTGGCGGAGCGCCAGGTCCAGTGGTGGTGAGGCGGCACTGTGGTCATTCCAGGTTGTAGGCTGTTCTGAAGAGATGGGTTTTCAGGTTCTGCATGAAAATTCTGAGTGTAGGGGACAGTCAAACGTTTTGGGGTGCAGAGTTCCAGAGGATGGAGGATGCTCAGGTGACGTCTTGCAGGTGGTTAGATAAGGAACATGCAAGTGTGGAGGAGAGGAGGGGGTCTTAGGAGGATCGAAGATTACGAGTTGGATGATATCAGGAGATTAGTTCAGAGATATATGGGGGGGACAGATTGTGGACGGCTTTGTAAATCAATGCTAGCAGTTTGAATTGGATACGCTGGGGAGTTGGAGCCAGTGGAGGGATTTGCAGAGGGAAGAAGTCGAGAAGCAGCGAGGACAGAGGTGGGTTAGTCGGGCAGCAGAGTTAAGGACAGACTGGAGAGGTGAAAGAGTGTTAGCAGGGAGGCCGCAGAGGAGGTTGCAGTAGTCAAGACAGGAGATGATGAGGGCATGCACTAGTAGTTTAGTGGATTGATGGTTGAGGAAGGGACGGATTCTGGAAATAGTTTTTAGTTGGAGGCGGCAGGAGGTGGTGAGAGCTTGGATGTGTGGTGTGAAGGATAAGGCAGAGTCAAGGGTTCCTCCGAGGCAGCGGACTTCAGGTACAGGGCAAAGCGTGATGTCATTTATTGTGATAGATCAGGAAAGGAAGGTGTGTGAGATGGGGGAAAGATGATGAGTTCAGTTTTGTCTACATTTAGTTTAAGGAAGCGAGAGGAGAAGGAGGATATGGCTGATAGACACTCCAGGATTCTGGACAGCAGAGAGGTGAGGTCTGGGCCAGAGAGGTAGATCTGAGTGTCATCAGCGTACAGGTGATACTGGAAGCCATGGGACTGTATGAGTTGTCCTAGGCCAAGGGTATAGATGGAAAAAATAAGGGGTCCCCGGACAGAGCCTTGAGGGACCCCACAGTGATGATAAAGGGTTTGCTGATAACTCTTTGTGAAAAGACAGATGTCTCGGGAAATATCAAGATTGTGAAATTTAAAAAAATGCAAAAAATACATGTAACACAAAAAACCTGATTTAAACAAAAGGTCATTTTCTGACGACACATTATTATCAATGTTTTACAATGGGTTGAAAATAACTCCTCTAAGAGCAGCTCCATCCCATTAAGTCGCCTTTCCTGACAATTACCAACTGCTAATTGTGTGTTAGCTCCAATAAACTCTGTTTTTCCCCAAAGTTTTCGTCTTCCCCTGACCTCTAATCAAGACGGGTAAGATTCCATTCCACAATAGGATCTAATTTGTTTTCATTGTTGTTTGGGATAATTACAAAGCAGCCACCGTGCAAATGACCGAAAAGTGCAGCGGGGACAGAAGGAAGGAGAGGCAATCAGTCGCCTTGTGCCGCGCGCGGATATTCCCTCCTTTACACAAGCCATATATTAGTGTAGCTTAAAATGCTTGGGAAAATAAAATGTCACATTGAATATCGGGTGATGACTTCATAGGACGTTCACTTTGGGGATGACCATTTTACAGCCACGGAGAAATCAGCTTTAATTAATGTAAGTACCAGGACTGCATATAATTACTGAGCATCGAGGCTCGCATGCAAATGCTAAAATGCTGATTGATCAAATCCTTCGACTTCCTTAAGAGAACGCTGGGACTAACACATTGTGTCATCCGCGCGGGGCACAATAGAAGCATGCCTGCCGGCGCTCTTGTATGGCGCTCCGCTTAGAGAAACCGCTGAGATGCGTTTTATGTGTCCTTAAAGCACAAACTGCGAATTTGTTACAAAGTTGCATCAGTAATAAACTCATTATTGGCTGAGATTATTCCTTCCCCGTCATTAAGTCTTACTAGCACGTTAATTTCCAAGCAAAATGTCAATATTAATGGTGGAAATTAAAGTTCCGTAGCTTAAGTGGCGCAGGTTTTAAAACGAATGGACTGGTTTTATTTCTCTGTTATGGCTGCTGTTGTGGTCGGGTTTATACGTAACTCCACTGTTTTCACTTATCTATATATTCCGCACATTCAGCCACCTCAATGGGATGTCATGCGTTCTTCCGATCTGCGCTCATTTCGGTGTTTTGCCATCTTCTGACTCTGTTCATGCAATGGCGGCTTATCGTTCCCTTTTATCCACCTCCACGCAGTGTCCACACCCAAGAGTGACCATAGACACAGGTTTCGGGAATGACAATAGTGTTAACTATCGCAGGAACGGGGAAATCCAACATGGAGTATATATTACACAGTCTTACATGGGTAGCCCATGGCAAGTACAGTTCAGAGATGAATTCTGGCATGGAAATGAGCTTCTGCAGCTTTAAGAACACGGATTATTTGGAAGTAGTATTTCTATGTTAGTATAGAAAAGTTCAGAGTCTTTTGTGCTTTAAAGCAGAAGAGTAGATATATAGCAAGAGGGTTTTACTGACCTGGGAGTCCTGTGGTCATTTCACAGCTTGTCACGGAACGTGTAGAAATATACTTGAAGCAAATAATGGACAATTGCGGTGAGAGAGGAGATCTTCAAATTCCTCAACACACGGGCAATAGGTTCTTCTGTATTGTACATTCAGTATTCCCTGCTGCTGAAGAAGCACACATAAATCCAGATAGCGAGTATCCAGGGTATCTTGGCTGAAGAAGTCAGAGAAAGAATCGTAGACCTTAGGGCCTAGCTAGAAATCTTGTGGTGAAAGGAAGGATGAACTTGCAGGGCCTGGAAGTGGTGCGGAGAGCCCTCACATGAGGAGCAGAGCGGTGTCAAGCTCACCCCATAGGAGTAAGCGTCAGAAAACGGACACCGAAGTCTGAGGATGTGCAGTGCCTAACGATCCAGCAGCCAATAACGGAGGGTGGGGATTCCACGTTCCCCATTCACACCAAGTGCCCAGAGGCAAATCAGCGTGAAGAGCCTAGGAGTAGACGCTCGTGAAGTGGGGCTAATAAAGGACTCAAGCTGCCTATCATGCTGGCACGTGTAAGAGAGAGAGAAGGGGCCGCAGCTTAGCTTCAGCAGCAACAGCAGGGACCCAAAGGAGAAAGCGCAGCTGGGAGGCCTCAGAACTTGCCGGGTGTGGAGGACCCCAAGTTGCTCCCTGGTTACACGGACTCACAGAACAGCATCTATGTGGAACCTGTCTTAACAGTAAACGATTTGAGGAACCAACAAAACGTGAGTCTGTCTGTTAATGCACACCCTCCATTCTGCACCCTACATCTTTCAACATCCACTGCCCTTCGGGATCCGCTCCGCCCGTTGGGAGCCGCTCCATTCTAACTGCCTGTCCATCATCCCCAGGGGTTCTGCAGTATCGGCAGCCACTCATTGCCACAAACCACGGGTGGTGTCCCTTATAAATCACCCATTCCCTACTTAAGCCAAGAACTGCCTTTTACAACTGAACCCAGAGTGACGGAAGCTGGTTCTCGACCCCTGTGACTTCCCAGAACTGCTTAACAGCTTTGTTCCGAGTACCCCACGGCCCTGTCGTGCAACATCCACATCTATCGTTTCCCTCCAGACCTCTCAGTTCCATTGTCTAGATCTCTTTGTCCACTTCCAGACTCCTGTAATGTGGCATGGGGCAGTATCCATGAGCGAGGTAGTCATCTGTTGCACTCAGGCACATTACATGAAGGTGGAGGTCCTGGCTGAGAGTGTGGATTTGTGTTATGGGAATGCTATGACTTTGCAGGCCGTATGATGATAATGGCTCTAGCTGACCAGGACTAGATGTTATACAATGTAATGAGTGAGAGCACCAGGTGCTTACAGAATTCCCGGCTGGGGTCCTCACATCGTCTCAAGATTCTCTACTGTCCTGGATTGTTACATAACTCTGGGGCCGTCCTACTAGGTGTCCTTTCCCAGGACCCATCTCTAGTCATTCACTCTGTATATCAGTCAACTCTGTCTTGCTCATTCTAGGGTCCCCGCATCATAGAATTCTGCTCTCTAGTCAGACCTTAGGCCTGTCTCTGTCACATGCTGGGCCCTATCTGCACTCCTGACAGGAAACCGTCCCTGTTCCCTCATTCCAGGCATTGCCATTTTGTGCTAGTCCCAAATATTAACTCTATCAAAGCCTGCTCACACCCTTTTGCGGTTAGAACACTGCTGTATCCCATAACAGCGCAAAACATTAAACTGGTAAACATAATAAGGTATCCCATCATTACAATACTGATATGTTGAAGGAGGAATGTGGCAATATGTCCATCTTCTTACTCTCTTTTGTCCTCTTTAAACTCCACTATCCCATTGAGACTCCTCTGACCTCTCAAGATTCCCCTTTGCTCTCTAGACATCACTATTCCGTTCAGACTTCTCGGTCCCCTCCATTCTCCTTCAGACTCCTCTAACAGTAGCTTAGGTTGGTTTCACAGTACCGGTTTTTGCAATCTGGGGGAATGCGGGTAAAACCTGCATCCCCCGAATTCCCCCACAAGTGTTTTTCATGATGTGAATGGATGCACCCGGACCGGTATTACCACTGATATGTATCACAGATACCGGCGTGGTAGCATCCCTTTTCATCCCGTTGTGCACTTTTTGTTAGCTAGATCTGGTTGCAAATGATAAGCCCCCAAGGGAGCGTGTCATTTAATATTGGGTTCTGGACATGTGCAGTCCAAAAACACGGATCCAGGTTCCATTGAGAACATTCTGATTTAACCCGTAGTGCGCCAGATCTGGTTGCTTTTTGGTCTCAGTGAAAAAAAAACGGTGACACCCGGATCAGGGGGAACCGTACAGAACTGGATGCACCTGTAAGTGCCTGTGGCCCCATTGCCGAAAACTGACGCATGTGCACCCAGTTTCAGCTGAAATCACATGGATACAGAAAAGTGCTAGTGTGAAACTAGCCCTATCCATAAAAAGCAAAAGGCATGCTAAAACCCAACATGTCTGACCCCCTCTGCAATGACACTTGCTGTTGGAGCAGAGTCAGGACATCCTCCTGCAGGTTAAATGGTCGAACAGTTCTGACACCTTTAGTCTTAGGTCTAGTGGCTATATCATTTTAATATATTTTTTGTTAGGAAGGGAAGTGTCGGAGAACTGCCAGCATGGATTTGGTAGATGATGATGTCATCCAATGTTCACAGGAAGTCAGAAAGTGACTTCCTGTCTCCACATTAGCAAGGACAGAAGTGGTCTCTGTGTTCAGGAAGCTTTAGTCCTGCTGAGGGTCTGGAACCGACAGGAGTTGGTGATCCCAGTGAGGCAGTTTCCTGGACAGTGGACTGCGAGATCTGTGTATGTGGGTTGTGATGCCTGCACAGACACATTGTAACAAACTATGAAAGTAAATGCCAGGCGGGCATATCCACCATTGGAACAGACTGGTATGTCACTAATGTTGCGTTGATGTGAATGAACCGTGCACTGTTTGTGTTAATAAACTGTTGGACTTTGTTTTACGGAAACACGTGCCTGTCTGCCTGAATCCCGCTATCATTTGAGTGTCCCCCAACACGCTCAGTGGGCAAATCACTACAATTGTTAGATTGATACTTTGTCATGAAATCAATGGAGAACGCTGAGAGCCGCACAGACTGGGAACATAAGAGGTGCTGTGCACTCGGTGTATGGAGATGATATTCTTATGGACATCCTGACACTTGCATAATTAATGAGAGGAAACACATAATGATGAAGAAAAGAACAAAACCTTCAGATCTGCACAATGCAAATCAATAACGGATAAATATGACATCCGCACCGTTCATCGTGATCCTCATAGAAGCCACGAGGGTCGATATGTAGAGTCACTGGTGTCTATACAGAACGTATCCTGCTGCACGGTTACACAGCGAGGTGCAGCGTCACACCGACACCGATCAGCTCTGCTTGAATATTATTGAAATAAGGTGTTCGTTCTCTACAGACTAATAAGGCCTTGTTCACACATTAGTGTTTTAGATCAGTATCATCAGTATTTGTTACCAAAACCAGAAGTGTCTCCAAAACACAGAACAGGGGTCAATCCTTCAATTATAGCTTTTCTCTATAAGTTCCTCTCCTGGTTTTGGAAAACACTGACATGTGAATAAGCCCTACAACCCTATCTACAGCCCCAATCTCTAGGTAGGGCCTCACTCATTTGGCAAGGAGTTGTGTACATGTTCTGGCTGTACTAAGTAACAGGTGTGGGCAATATGAAAATCACACCTGAAACCAGATAAAAAGAGGAGAAGTTGCCTCAATCTTTGCATTGTGTGTCTATGTGTGCCACAATGAGCATGGAGAGCAGCAAGAGGAGAAGAGAACTTTCTAAGGACTTGAGAACCAAAACTGATGTTCCTTTGGCCACGATGTGCAACATAATGAAGAAGTTTACAACCCATGGCACTGTAGCTAATCTCCCTGAACGCGGACGGCAGATAAAAATTAGTAAAAGGTTGTAACACAGGATAACAGGATAGCCCAGATGGTGATAAGCCCCAATTAATTTCCAAATAAATTCAACAAAAGAGCATTTTCAGTTCTTTAAAACATATCAAATGTTTAGAAACTCTACTGTGCCTAATAATTTGGAACAGGGCATTTAGAGGTTTCTTAATTTTGAAGATTACACTGTTACTAGATGGTGGCCCAATAAAAAAAAAAATACATTTTTTTGCGGCGCTCAGTGTATTTCAAATATGGCACAATGGCGCGTGCTGCAATTCTGATTGGCCGCCGCGTTCATCAGCGACCAACCAGAATAGCGGAGCGCCATAGCGCGATATTTCAAATGCACTGTACTCAGTGAATTTTAAATATGGCGCCATAGCACGCACGCTGTTCTGATTAGTCGGCGCTAAACGCGGCAGCCAATCAGAGGAGTGGCGTCCCGGGTTTGAATGCTGCTATCTGATTGGCCGCTGGGTTCAGCAGCGACAATCAGAATAGCAGTGCGCGACATGGCGCCATATTTCAAATATACTGTACTCTGGGAATTAAAAATTATGGCGCCATGGCGTGCACCGCTATTCTGATTGGTCGCTGCTGAATTGCGATGGCCAATCAGAGGAGCGCCGCGCGGTTTGAATGCCGCTTCTCTAATTGGTCACCGTGTTCAGCGCCGACCAGTCAGAATAGCGGCGCTGTGCCATGGCACCATATTTAAAATTATTTATAATATATCGCCTCTCTGATTGGTCGGCCATTCAGAGAAGTAGCGGGGCTTGGCGCGTGGTTTGAATTCCACGTCTCTCATTGGTTGCCGCGGCGACCAATCACAAAAGTACTGCGGCTTGGCGCGCGGTTTGTATGCCGCGCGAGGCACTACCGCTGCGAGCAGCCGGGAGATAACCGGCCGACGCCGGTCATCTCCCAGCTGGCTCGCCGCGGACCTCTGTGTGGCAGGTGGCCGCGGCTGAGCTGCTGCTGCACAGAGGAAAGAGGCCAGCGACTCATCAGCCGCGAGATGACCGGCTGACGCCGGTCATCTCCCGGCTGGCTTGCCCGCCCTGCAGCCACCGTCGGGAGATCCCACTGATCTCCCGATGATGGCCGCGGCCGGATGCGTGTATCCCAGCGACAGCGGCACCAATGCACCGTTGTCACCGAGTTTCAGCTTGGCGCGAATTTTGAATGCGCGCGGCTGTTTTGCATACTCCTCACTCATTGGTGGCTGCCTCCGGCACCATTGAGCGCCCTGGCGCTGGCGTGCGATTTCGGCCTCAGGCAGACACAATTAGGAGATTATACAGTAGATCATTGGGGGATTCTTCAATAAAATTCGATGTATCCTCTAACGGGTGATGATTGTTATTGCATGACTGTCATCTGCACCGACCATATAGGAAAATCTGAGAAAAAGAATATTGGCATAATAATTCGGAACATGGTGTATGCAAGAAAAATGATAGATGTCTTAATCTGAACTTAAATGGGCAAGTTTCAGCAGATGTCAGGAGTATTACACGAGTACTGTGGCCATAAAGCTGCCGAATAAGATACACTTCATATTATACACACTCAGCTCTGCCTGCAAACATCATCAAGATACACCTTAAAACTGCTGAAGAATCTCATATTATATCACCTCAGCTGTGCAGAACCTTCACAAGATAACACTTTAAATCTGCTGAGAATCTATTATAAAACCTCAGCCTGCTGCAGAATGTCCTTATTATCAACTCAGCTGTCAGGAACCTCAGAATTCACGCACAATTAACATTATTATTATCCTTTCTATTACAGCTGATCAAGGTGCGTCTTATATTGAAGACCACAGGAGCGCTAATAAATCAACATTACTGGAGCGGCAACCACAATTAATTAATCTTTAACAGGCAGCTTGATATTGAACACGGGTGTGCACAGAAGACACGCTCTGTAGGATCTACCTGAAACGAGGATCACACAGGAGCACAAACCTGTGGGAACAGACTGCCAATGTGAAGCATCGTGCGCCTAACTGTCCTCAGGATTATTGTATGTTCCGGAAACATTACGATCTGATCTGATCTATCTCCTGTGATATTGTAGGTGATGGTCAACATGACATTTGCAGAACAAGATTGTGCAATCAAGACAAAAACTGAACAAAAATGCTCAAGACCTCAATAACCTGACGTTATAGGTGGATTGGGACAGACCTCAACAACAAAGTCCCAGCTTAGTGCATATGACATGCCGAATCTGACCTGCCGAGGACTGACCTGCCGAGGACTGACCTGCCGAGGACTGACCTGCCGAGGACTGACCTGCCGAGGACTGACCTGCCGAGGACTGACCTGCCGAGGACAGACCTGCCGAGGACTGACCTGCCGAGGACAGACCTGCCGAGGACTGACCTGCCGAACATGACCTGCCGAGGACTGACCTGCCGAGGAACATGACCTGCCGAGGACTGACCTGCGAGGACTGACCTGCCGAACATGACCTGCCGAGGACATGACCTGCCGAGGACTGACCTGCCGAGACTGACCTGCCGAGGAACAGACCTGCCGAGGACAGACCTCCGAGGACGACCTGCCGAACATTGACCTGCGAGGACGACTGCAGGATGACCTGCCGAGGACTGACCTGCCGGGGACAGACCTGCCGAGGACTGACCTGCCGAGGACTGACCTGCCGAGGACTGACCTGCCGAACATTGACCTGCCGAGGACTGACCTGCCGAACATTGACCTGCCGAGGACTGACCTGCCGAGGACTGACCTGCCGAGGACTGACCTGCCGAGGACAGACCTGCCGAGGACTGACCTGTCGAGGACATGACCTGCCAAGGACTGACCTGGACCTGCCCGGAGCATAAAGCCGAGGACATCGGAAGAATCATGGACTTAGGGAAGGTTCTGATGGTCGTCAAGTTCTTACCGGGTCAGCGGATACATTGACCTTAGCGCGACAAATTCACACAGTTGTAACCTGGCCTGGAATAAAATTCTCTTTTGCGGGTTGTTCTTTGATCTTTCCAGTGATTTTGAGGCTTTTCTTTGATGTCTTGTGATGCAGGGACTTCTTCACTCCAGTTATCATCCAGTGTTATGACTGACCTCCAATTCAGCCTCCATTGCCATATTGCATTGAACGATAGTAACTATAAGGTTTAATGAGCGAGCAATACAATGCTTGGGTGCTCGGTACTCGAAACAAGCAGCTCAGATGTTCAGACAGGCTCGACCTGAGTACCAAGTATAGTGGAAATCAATGGGAAACTCAAGCATTTTCTGGAAAGGTTTTCTGGAAAAATGCTTGGTGTGCTCCATCATCCCACAGGAAGCAGCGCTCCATCATCCCACAGGAAGCAGCGCTCCATCACCCCACAGGAGGCAGCGCTTCATCATCCCACAGGAAGCAGCACTCCATCATCCCACAGGAAGCAGCACTCCATCATCCCACAGGAGGCAGCACTTCATCATCCCACAGGAAGCAGCACTCCATCATCCCACAGGAAGCAGCACTCCATCATCCCACAGGAGGCAGCGCTCCGTCTTCCCACAGGAAGCAGCACTCCATCATCCCACAGGAGGCAGCACTCTATCATCCCACAGGAAGCAGCACTCCATCATCCCACAGGAGGCAGCGCTCCATCATCCCACAGGAAGCAGCACTCCATCATCCCACAGGAAGCACCCACTCCATCATCCCACAGGAAGCAGCACTTCATCTATCCCACAGGAGGCAGCGCTCCATCATCCCAAAGGAAGCAGCAATCCATCATCCCACAGGAGGCAGCACTCCATCATCGCACAGGAGGCAGCGCTCCATCATCCCACAGGAAGCAGCACTCCATCATCCCACAGAAGCAGCACTCCATCATCCCACATATAGCAGCACTCTATCATCCCACAGGAAGCAGCACTGCATCATCGCACAGGAGGCAGCACTCCATCATCCCAACAAAGAGGGCAGCACTCCAATCATCCCACAGGAGGCAGTGCTCCATCATCCCAAAGGAGGCAGTGCTCCATCATCCCACAGGAGGCAGTGCTCCATCAACCAACAGGAGGCAGCCCCATCATCTCACAGAAAGCAGCACTCCATCATGCCACAGATAGCAGCGCTCCATGATTCACGGGAAGCAGCATCCATCATCCCACAGGAGGCAGCACTCCATCATCCCACAGATAGCATTCCATTCTACATTAACAAGGTTGTAGCTGATCGAGGGCCATTATGGTTAACAGGTATATGAGTGAGGTGGCTCAGGATCATTCCTAACCATCCCCATACCACCCCTATCTTAGGACTCCTTGATCAATAATATTCTTAGTTATTATGCAACCAGAATAAGCCAAATTTTGGTGCAAATTTGCATAAACCTCATCCCCATTGACAAAGATGGGATTATTGTGTTCAGATGTCAAGTTTGTAAAATTAAACTTTTTTTGCATTCCAGACGATTTGGATTAAGGCTTTTGACCAGGGATGAGCGAGTACCGCACTAGTCGGACTCGCTATACTCGCAACGAGTAGGTCCGGTACTCGTTGCGAGTATAGCGAGTCCGATTACTTTCGCATTGTATCTATAGATACACTGCGAAAGTAGCCTAAAAGTGATTAAAAGTTGTTAAAAATAATAAAATTACATACTCACCTGTCCGACACCTGCACCGGGACCAGCAAAGAAGACCTACGATCACTGGACAAGAAACTGTGACTTCCGGCTGATCAGATGGTGACATGTCACAACCACGTGATCGCTAGTGGCCACCTGATTGGCCGGATTACAAGGTCCTAGGTGTACTGCCAGGACCTTGCAATCTGGCCAATCAGGTGGCCGCTAGCAATCACATGGTTGTGATGTGTCGCCATCTGATTGGCTGGAAGTCACAGGTCCTTGTCTGGTGATTGCAGGTCTTCTTTGCCGGTCCCGGTGCAGGCATCGGACAGGTGAGTATGTAATTTCATCATTTTTAACAACTTTTATCCACTTTTAGGCTACTTTTGCAGTGTATCTATAGATACACTGCGAAAGTAATCGGACTACCCTCTACTCCCGAGTACTCATAAGATACTCGAAGAGTAGCGAGTACCTGAATACCGCTACTCTTCGGCGAGTTCCGAATAGTAGCGACTATACTCGCTCATCCCTACTTATGACTAAGCAAAGTAGAATTGTGATGTTGAGAACTGGGCCTGATAGCAAAGATCACTGTGGATCCCCCCATTAGAGCGATAGCTTTGGCGTCCGGCCCTAACAGTTCAGTTGCAGAGTTCAGGTATATATGAGATGTCCCATTAATCGAACAGAAGCGAAGGCAGATGAGGCGCCACCGACTCCAACCTATGACTTATTTATCTGATATAGAAACTTATTGATTATCTCCTGACACTTTTTTATTTTGAAGCAATCCGTGTTCCATATGCTTTCAGACGCCGAGTCTTAGCTCGGAGGATCAATAAGTGACAGAGTTGCATTTTCCTGGAGTATCAAAGCTTTTTTCCTTCCGACTTAAAGAGACTTTACACAAAAGAGACAATCACAGATTGACAAAATCTAATTTATTGTTGGCGCATAATGCGTCGCGTTCGGAGCCGGAGACTCTGCAAATGTTCTAGTAAAGGGAATAAAACACAGCAAATAGCTCACAGCAATTATTAGGAACTTTATAACGCTCCGGCACGATGTGCACCAGGACCTTCACGTTTCATTAGCTGAAAATGTGCTTTTATTGGAAAATATTATTTTGCTTTCTCCCAAAGTCCAAATGTTATTTTTACTGTCTTGTTAAACTCCGGGCAGGAGAAGGGAGACGTTTTCTCTATAATAAACTTCACTTCCGGGACTTGACTTTCTTTTATGTATGCATTAGGTTACTTATTCTTTGTGGAGACATTTGTGCCCCATTGATTAGATCCACAGTGTGAGGGTAAGGGGGGGGTGCATTACATCCGTGCCGCGTGCTCCTCACCCTCAGGATCGGTTATAAAGTATTGTCACAGCCCAGTCATGAACTTTATTGGATAGGAAACTCTTTAAAGGTGAATTCTGGGGAGATAGCACTTTTTGTACAGTCCCTGTCCTCCTATATGATGAAGCAGAGTCGGGCACTACAGTTCTAGGATCTATAGATCACTTATAAATCAATAAAATCATATCTGCTCCTCAGCTCTCACCCCTCCCTCAGGGGACAGAGAAATTCAGCCTCATGCTGCAGCAGTGACAGGAGGTGTCAGGGGCGTGGAGCCTGGGGGCTCCAGAATCATCTTACATTCCTGCCCCCTCATACTTCTGTATGAACAGAGGGTGTGGCCGCTAGCCCCTTGCTCACACTCCTATGTAATGTATGAACAGGGGTGTTCTCCCTTCAAATAGCAATCATGTCACCAAGCAGATATAAATACACGCTGTGATCCTCTGCACCGGATCGGGGCAATCCGGGAGAATCCGGTTTTCAAACCAGTTTTCTCTTTTTGACGCTTCCCGCCTGACTCAGGTCAGCTGTTCATTTGAAGTAGCAGTGCTGGCAGGGTTCATGTGACTTCACGCTTGCCTGCATGAACTCACATGAACTTTCCCTGGGTGCACAGCTCTGCTACATCTCTGGTGGAGGTTCTCTACCAGAGATGTAGCAGAGCTAAAGAAGAACCCTGGATTGGACTACGTCGGACGGAAAAGGATTTTTTAAAAATAAAGATGGAGTCCCTAAGTGTGTTTTTGTTTTGTTTTTAAATAAAAATATTTTTTTCTCTGTGCTGTGTTTTTATTTAAACAATTTAATAGAAATTCACGGCGGTCATGTCTAATATTGGCGTGACCCCATGAATTTCGGGCTGATAAAAAAAAGTTGGCCCTAACCCCTTTATTACCCAGTGAGCCACCGCACTAGGGCCCTGGAAGAGTTGGGTTCAGCGCCAGAACATGGCGCTTCAATGGACGCGACATTTTCTGGGGTGGCTGCGGGCTGCCATTCGCAGCGGGGGGTGCCCAGAAGGCTTGGGCCTCCCTGCACAGCGGATTTCAGCCCCCCAGCTGCCTAGCTGGACCTGGCTGAACATAGAAATCGCGCCGAGCCTCACTTAGGGACTCCATCTTTATTTTTTAAAAATCCTCTTCCGTCCGACGTAGTCCAATCCAGGGTTCTTATTTAGCTCTGCTACATCTCTGGTAGAGAACCTCCACCAGACAAGTAGCAGAGCTGTGCACCCTGGGAAAGTTCATGTAAATTTATGCAGGCAAGCATGAACTCACATGAACCCTGCCAGCACTGCTACTTCAAATGAACAGCTGACCTGAGTCAGCTGTTCATTTGAAAATCCAGGCAGGAAGGTCAAAAATAGAAAACCGGATTAAAAACCGGATTGCCCCGGTTCGGAGCAATCCGGGACCATAGAGCCATATGGGGCGCCGGATTGCACCAGACGGGTACAATCCGGGAGAATCCGGTTTTTAAACTGGTTTTCAAAACTGAATTCTCCCGGATTGTACCCGTCCGGTGCAATCCGGGGCCCCATAACATGGGGCTCTATGGTCCCGGATTGCTCCGGATGGGGGCAATCCGGGAGAATCCGGTTTTACCCCAGTTCACGACCGCGGACAGCTCCCTGCTGGCCGCGGTCGGTTCTGCGCTCCCCCGCTGACTGACAGCATGATCCTCTGCTCCCCCCGCAGCCTCCCCACCCTATCCTAAGTTAGTAAGATCCTGCTGTCATGTCGCAGGGAAGCTGTCAGCGGCTGTCAGCATTGTTTAAAAGCCGGCGGCTTTTTACCGCTGGCTTTTAAACAATGAAGTGGGGAATTGCAGGTTTTTCCTCTGCTCCCAGACCTCTTTATAGGGTCTGCAGCAGAGGAATTACTCGCAATACTCGCTTCCCCATTGACTTACATTGGACTCGCTAGACTCGTAACGAGTACCCGAGTATCGGGACCTACTCATTACGAGTCTAGCGAGTTTGAATATTTCAGTACTCGCTCATCCCTAGTACAACACCATTGACATTATACATGCCGTTATTCAGGAAAGAAACTCACAAACTTTGCCGAGAACATGAAATTGAATGAGTGGATCCCGGTTCTCGTCGACGCCTCGGCCCCCCACGTTCCCCATACCCAACTGTTCTGCAGGAAATCTCCCGTTTGTCATTTTCATCGTTTTCTCTTCATCTCTTAGCAGATGGGGAACGGAAATTGTTGGGTAGAAAACTACAGAAGGACGGATAGACGTGTGACGACGTCAGGCTGACTGTGAGGGGGGGGGGGCTCCTGGGCGGGAGTCGGAGATGTAACCGTTCCAGCGAGGAAGTTGGAGTTAATTATAGAATATAAAGGGATCTGAGGTCAGGTGGAGCCTGGTGTCTTTCTTCATCATCTCCCTCAGTCTCTGCTGACTTCATTTTGCAAAAGCAGCTGCACCCTTATTATTCAAAAAGAAATGAATAAAAGAAAAAAAATTGATTAGATATCCATCCATTTTCCCCCGAGGGAACGCAGCAGCCAACTTAGATCAGTAATTTTGTTTTCGGCGCGGCGGTGATGACAGATGTTGGAGCTGCAGTTTTGTAACGATATTCCCACAATTCAGGAACATCCCGGCTGCTCCGGTAATAAGAAAGCGGCTTTATCTGATGTTTTACATGAGAAGAAGACAACTTTACTGTGATTACTAAAAGTCTTTATAGAATTGTGCAGAGAAGGTTTCATACCGTTATGACATTTGTATCATGTACAGAAGGACGGTCAGATCTAGGGAGATGAATGGAACAAAAGCTCTATCTATCTATCTATCTATCTAATCTATCTATCTGTGGCGTCCCTGAGGGTTCAGTCACTACAGAGGTACTGCACGTCAGCCAGAGGTGTGGTAAAGAACTCTCGGGTAAGGAGGGGACACTACCTGGCACCCACGCACCCACACCCAACACTATACACTCCAGGCCACGGGTTCGGGCAGACCCTGTTGAGGGAGGGCCCCATTCCAGGCTGGAGGGAAACTGGCTAGAGGGTGTGGCTGGAGGAAGTAAGAAAGGAGAGCACCAGGAAGTGGGAAGGAGGAAGGAGTACGTACTGGACGTGACTGACGTAGGAGGACGGGGATGAGAGTTGGAGAGATGGAGAGAGGACTCAGACACGAGCGGACGTATGAGAGAGATGTCCTGGGGACTGGAGCCGGTCGGAGCTCGTCCCAAGACACGGAGAGGAAAGAAGAGGAGGAGGAGCCAGTGAGGGGTCCTAGAGAAACGCGAGGGTTCCCGGGGGCACGGGAAGTGAGCAATCCACCCATGGCGCCTGCATCTGAGCTGACGGAGACCAGAGTCAGATAGAAGGACTGGGCCACAAAGAGGGGACCGGCCCCAGACTAGTGGAGACACAGCAAGCCAGCGAACCAGACACTGTGGCATCTTCAAGGGCAATAGTCAGCAATTACACTTATTCATTAAAAAAGTGGCCACATAGGGTCAAGGGGACCAGGACAGGTTAGCACAACAGGCCCCGAGACTACCAGCTTGAGACACTGACTGTGAGGTGCAGGGCAGGAGGGCAAGAACCAGCGCAGGGAGACGATCCGGGAAGGGACACCAAAAGAAGATCCCAGTAGATTGTTTCCTAGTTTTCCGAGAGTTGGCTGGAACCATGGCCCGGGGAACACAGCACTCCGCTGGAGGTTGGAAGCACCTGGGGACTTGTACCAACAGTGAGTAAAAATCCCAAAGACTGCACCCTGCTGTGTTCCTCAAGTTATTTACTACCCCGTAGCCCCTACATAAACTTTGTCAGCTGCCCTCGGGCCTTGCTCCACCCGTGGAGAGCAGAACCTCCATAGCTGAGTCACCATCTGCCCCAGAGGATCTGCACTGCAGCATCGGCCATCCATCCTAATTGCCGAAACCCACAGGTGGCGTCACAAATACATTTCCCATATAAACTTTCCCCCATTTTAATTGGCACCGCCAGGGCAACGGAGGTGGGTGAGCCACTGTGACATCCCCAAGAGAACTGAAGGCCCGGTACCGAGTACCCCACGGCCCTGGCAGGGTGATCCATATCTATCTACCGATCTATCTACCTGTCTGTCAATCCATCTACTATCTATGATCTATCTTTTTATCATCTATTATCAATCTAATTGATTACCGAAGAAATGGAAGCTAATTATGGGGCGATAGTGCTGGGATTATAGTTCATGATTAACTCCCACATACCCTTCATTGTACTTGATTTCACCTGTATAGTTGAACCAATCACTTGTATATATTCAGGCTCTTTGTATATGTGATTTTATCTATGAATAAGAGAACCTCTTGTACGATTGAAACGCGTCAGTCCGCTCCCCCACCCCCCGTGGGTTTAACTATGAAGAATAAAGCTTGATTTTTACTTCTAGAATCCCATCTATCTATCTATCTATCTATCTATCTATCTATCTATCTATCTATCTATCTATCATCTATTATCTATCTAATCCATCTATCATCTATCTATTAACTATATATCTATGCTTTGTCTAGTGGGAAAACTCCTCTGAAGTAGTAAAATGATCAATATTGTGGTTGTTCCAAATGGGAATCTTCCCAGAATATTATCACCTTGATAATCAGATTATTTATAAATATTTGAAATTGATAAATCTCCAGCGATCAGCTGACGCAGCTCCATGATCTACATGCAACACTGCGCATAGTGAGGAGACCCCATCTGCCCTTTATAACATTGGTATTCTGTTTTTTAGTTACAGAAGGGTCATACTCCCCCCACCCCAAAAGAATCCCACCAGATTGTATCTATTCACCTCTCTAGAGAGCATGGACTGCGGAGCCCCCATAGGATGAGCCCCTTGAACCACGGAGCCCCCATCGGATGAACCTCTTGGACTGCGGAGCAACAATCGGATGAGCCTCTTGGACTGCGGAGCAACAATCGGATGAGCCCCTTGGACCACGGAGCCTCCATCGGATGAGCCCCTTGGACTGCGGAGCCCCCATAGTATGAGCCCCTTGAACCACGGAGCCCCCATCGGATGAACCTCTTGGACTGCGGAGCAACAATCGGATGAGCCTCTTGGACTGCGGAGCAACAATCGAATGAGCCTCTTGGACTGCGGAGTCTCCATTGGTTTTGAGCCCCTTGGACTGCGGAGCCCCCATAGTATGAGCCCCTTGAACCACGGAGCCCCCATCGGATGAGCCCCTTGGACTGCGGAGCAACAATCGGATGAGCCTCTTGGACTGCAGAGCCCCCATAGTATGAGCCCCTTGAACCACGGAGCCCCCATCGGATGAGCCCCTTGGACTGCGGAGCAACAATCGGATGAGCCTCTTGGACTGCGGAGCCCCCATAGTATGAGCCCCTTGAACTACGGAGCCCCCATCGGATGAGCCCCTTGGACTGCGGAGCAACAATCGGATGAGTCTCTTGGACTGTGGAGCAACAATCGGATGAGTCTCTTGGACTGTGGAGCCCCCATCAGATGAGCCCCTTGGACAATGGAGCCTTCATCGGATGGGCCCCTTGGACCGCGAACCCCCATCGGGTGAACCCCTTCAGCATTATTCACAAGGCCTTTTAATTTAGGAACATTGTATTGTTGACACAGATAATAAATATTTGTATAAGATCCAATATACCTTGTAACAATGTATCAAAACCTTTGGGGCCCTTTAAGTCTCTTACATTAAGGTTCTGCTTCCTGTAATTCCCACAATGATCAGTCATTAAAAAATAAATAAAGCCGCCAGTGACGTACAGAAAAAATTGATTTTGTCAGTCTATAATTAGACGGTAAAAATAAATCGGCTGATAGACTTGTGTTTAGAGTCAGCCAAGAGGAAACATGAAGGAACAGATACGGCAGAAAGTTTACTAAAGTGTTCATCATTTCTATCACAATATGATCAGAATTTAAAAGACGAGGGAACACGATGGGTTTTTATTACATTTAAGGTAAAGAAAAAAATTCTGCAATTTGAGATTTTTTTTGTCCATAGGGGGCAGCATTCTCACTGTCAGTGGTTATATACAAGGTAGGCCATTTATATGGATGCACCTTAATAAAATGGGAATGGTCGGTGATATCAACTTCCTGTTTGTGGCACATTAGTATATGGGCGGCCATTTTGAAGTCGGCCATTTTGGATCCAACATTATTTTATTCAATGGGAAGAGGGTCATGTGACACATCAAACGTATTGAGAATTTCATAATAAAAACAATGCTGTGCTTGGTTTTAACGTAACTTTATTCTTTCATGAGTTATTTACAAGTTTATGACCACTTATAAAATGTGTTCACAGAGCTGCCCATTGTGTTGGATTGTCAATACAAACCTCTTCTCCCACTAACCCACAGTGGATAGATCCCTCCAAGACTGCTGGATCACAGACATTGATGGTATGGTGTGGTGTATGGGGTTCAAAGATAGTGGGGCCATTCTTCATCAATGGAAACCTCAATATCACTGGATATCTGAATCATGTAGCAATGTCAGCCCGCAGCTGTCCACTTTATCTGTGCTGAGAATTAAAAAATACAGCAGAGCCCTATGCATTATATTCCCATTATTTATTTATTTTGCACACATATGACGGCATGTTGGTTGCCATACACTAATGTACACAGACAGTAAGCATCTGTGATTGGCTGTTGTAGTTCAGTGCAGTAAATATATATTAAGCTTAAAGAGCGGCCTCAGAAGCAAGCAGCGGGAGAGCGGGAGACTAGTGAACTCTATCTATCTACAGTATCTATTACTATTATCATTATTATTTATTTATATAGCGCCATTAAATTCCATGGCTCTTTACAAGATAAAAGGGCAGACTAGGACAAGTACAAATGTGGACAATCAGGACGAACAGATACAGGAGGGGAGAGAAGACGATCCTGTCCGCAAGGGTTCACAGTCTACGAGGGGCGGGTGGGGATACAGAGGGAGGGGGAAGTTCCAGTCGTGAGGCGGCGCGGTGGACCGGGTCTTATTGCAGGTGGTAGGCTTGGCGGAACAGGTGGGTCTTCAGGCTTCTTTTGAAGGTTCCCAGGGTAGGAGAATGTCTGATGTGTTGGGGCAGTGAGTTCCAGAGTCTGGGTGAAGCACGGGAGAAATCCTGTATAAGATTGTGCGAAGAGGAGATGAGGGGGGAGTAGAGGAGAAGCTCTTGGGAGGATCGCAAGTTGCGTGAGGGTAGGTATCGGGAGACCATGCTGGAGATGTATGGAGGGGACAGGTTGTGGATGGCTTTGTATGTCATGTTAGGGTTTTGAACCGGGATCTTTGAGAAGTGGGGAGCCAATGAAGGGCTTGGCAGAGGGGGGAGACAGGGGAGTAGTGGGAAGACAGGTGGATTAGACAGGCAGCGGAGTTTAGGATAGATTGGAGGGGTACAAGGGAGGCCGGTAGCAGGAAGTTGCACCTACATACAAATAAAGCAGTTGCAGCACTCCAAGTTCGGATGTAATCTTATGCCTTTATTCTGGCCTTGGATACAGAGTCAGGCTATGTTTCGGGCACACATCCTGGCTGGACAAAGGGCGTGTGTGCCCGAAGTGTAGCCGGACTCTGTACCCAAGGCCAGAATAAAGGCATAAGATTACATCCGAACTTGGAGTGCTGCAACTGCTTTACTTGTATGTATATGAAAGCTTTGAAGATGGCTTGGTTGATTTGCACCCACAAGGCAGTGCTGCTCTATTTTTCTTGGTATCTATCTATCTATCTATCTATCTATCTATCTATCTATCTATCTATCTATTCTAACTTTTTACAGCATGGAAAAGACCATGTTAAAAACACCGTTCATGTGCTGTGCATGTGACTAGCCCAGGGTATGGGGACTCAGGTATCTGGGCCCTTTGCTGTGGTAGGGATGTCACTGGTGGCCTGCCCAGACCGTGGCCCTGGTGGTCAACTAAAAAGGGGTAGTTGGAGTGGGAATAAAAGTTTATAAGTTTATCGTGACGCCACCTGTAGTATCTGGTGACTGCGCCAGCACTGCGTGGGGCCTCCAGGGATGATGGATGAGCAGCTAGGTGTTGAAGCTCCCCACAGGTGGAGCTAGATCCCTGGGGATTTTGGTGATGATGATGAGGGATGGAGTAGGAATTTGGCCGGGCTGTTGGATAACGGTACAGTCTCAGTGGATGGCAGGGGTGCGGATAAGGAACTGACACACACACTGCTGGTTGTTTTTTTACCTTTTACTGGAATAGTTGCAGGTAAACGTCCAGGGCGCTCCCGGGTGTTCAGGATGCACTTCAGGATCTCCACAGTGAGTGGATATAAGGCCTCTTTGTCTCTTTCCCCATGTGGGTGAAGCCCCTGCCCCATGTGAAACTTGGCTGGCCTCCTCTGCTCTCTTGCCACCTTTGCTGTCGTCGGGAAACCCTCTATGGACTACCGCTATTCTTCTCTCCGCGGTGCCTGGCTCCCTGGTTAGTGATTGCGCAGATGCCCGGGAGACTGAAGTCTCCACGGCAGACTAGTATTCTCTACTGGGCCGGGTGCTTTCCAGTAGACTCAGACTCCGGTGTCCGGTGTGCTGTTTCGGTGAACCTAATGCTGGCTCCTCAGTTCCCAGTCTGTTTTTCCCTCTCTCCTCGTCTTCCGACCCCACTCGTGGGCCCTGCAGGACTACTCAAAGGCTGTTCAGGGTCACTGGCTCAGGCCTAACGCAGCACCGACCACCAGCACATCTTCACAGCTCTTGTAGCATCTGCACACTGTAACTAACTCCGCCCCCAGCACCAGTATTTATAGGGGATCTTGCCTAAAGGCAGCAAGTTGAGCTCCCCCTACTGTGCTGGGGTGGAAGGTGTTGTTTGTGTCTGTACCCACTGTGGAAACCCATCCGTGCTGTAGGTGAGTCTGTGGTTACCTGTGTGAGCAGGGCACCACATTCCCCCCTAGTTAAGGTCAGTACTCCTGGACTGAGAAACAATTTTTGGTTAACATATAGATAATAACAGGTGACATATTTGCAGAGTCTCAAACCACTGAAAAATAGCTACCTTTGTGAGCAGACCACCACACATGCACTATCCAATTTTTTTTATCGCACCCATTCACTTCCATTGGGCACTCTCCGGTGAGATACTTGAGAAGTAACTTGCAGATGGGCATTACACTATAGTTTAACATTGTTGCGAGTGCAGCCTGATGTTTTATCGGATTGATCGCAGATGTAAGCGTACCCCAACACCGAATCTGTGCCCGGTTTCCCCAAAGTCTCCACATGACATTTACAGTAACGCTTGGCCCCATGTGGCCCATGTTGGTTCTATGGCCCGAGCACGATTTCAGGTTCCTGAATTTATTCGGAATAATCCTGCGACCCGCCTGTGCCTCGTTCTCTCTCGCAGGTCTCAGTTCACATGTGATGGTTGGCCGCTGGTTGTGTCCGGTGCTCGGGGGCTCTCACTGTTACCTATAGACCATTGAGCTGTTTGGTGAATACATTTCAGTGCACTGAATCCTTTCTGCCAGTGTGAAGCTGCTTGTTCTATTTTTGCTGCATCCAGAGAATCTTCTGAGGACACAATTACCTGCAGATCAATAATCTCTGTGATAACAGACAGACGAGCTGTGTGCACGGCGCGTTCCCCAAAGCTTCACCAACATGGACGCAGCACATCACAACCGGGTGGAAGGATCTCTTTATGAATCTTATTTTCAGGCCCATATCTAGTGAAAAGAATAATGAGATCAGGATCCTCACAGCAGCACAGAGTATTTCTTGCAGATAATAACATAGGCACAAACTCTTATAGAAATGATTTTAGGTTCATTGCCAAAATGTGGAAAGACATTAATCAGAGGCGTAAATCACACAGAGCGGTGATCTCCAACCTCCGGATGATACAGCGCAGCATAATGGGAGTTGTAGTTCTGTAGAAGACGGAGCTTCACATTATGAAAATGTTCAGTTTAAAGTGCATGATGTAGTTAAAGGGAAGGTGCTAATTATGTGATGGTTTCCGGATTCAGTGCATGCCGCTCCATGGTCTCCAATGCATGCTGCTCTGAGGTCTCCAGTGCGTGCTGCTCTGTGGTCTCCAGTGCGTACTGCTCTGTGGTCTCCAGTGCGTGCTGCTCTGTGGTCTCCAGTGCGTGCTGCTCTGTGGTCTCCAGTGCACGCTGCTCTGTGGTCTCCAGTGCACGCTGCTCTGTGGTCTCCAGTGCGTGCTGCTCTTTGGTCTCCAGTGCGTGCTGCTCTGTGGTCTCCAGTGTGTGTGCCGCTTCATGGTCTCCATGGTGTGCCACTCCGTGGTCTCCAGTGCATGCCGCTCAGTGGTCGCCAGTGTGTTCGGCTTCATGGTTTCCAGTGCATGCCGCTCCGTGATCTTCAGTGCGTATCTCTCTGTGGTCTCCAGTGCGTGGCGCTCTGTGGTCTCCAGTGTGTGCTGCTCCATTGTCTCCAGTGTGTGCCGCTCCATGGTCTACAGTGTGTGCTGCTCCGTGGTTTCCAGTGCGTGCTGTTCCATGGTCTCCAGTGTGTGCTGCTCCGTGGTCTCTAGTGTGTACCACTCCATGGTCTCAAGTGTCTGCTGCTCCATGGTCTCCAGTGTGTTCCGCTCAGTGGTCTCCAGTGCGTGCCGCTCAGTGGTCTCCAGTGCGTGCCGCTCAGTGGTCTCCAGTGCATGCCGCTCAGTGGTCTCCAGTGCGTGTCGCTCAGTGGTCTCCAGTGTGTGCCACTCCATGGTCTCCAGTGCATGCTGCTCAGTGGTCTCCAGTGTGTGCCACTCCATGGTCTTCAGAGCGTGCCGCTGCATAGACTCCAGTGCATGCCGCTCCATGGTCTCCAGTGCATGCCGCGCAGTGTCTCCAGTTTGTGCTGCTCCGTGGTCTTCAGTACGTGCCACTCCATGGTCTCTCGTGCATGTCCCTCCGTGGACTCCAGTGTGTGCCACTTCATGGTCTCCAGTGCATGCCTCTCCGTGTTCTCCAGTGCGTGCTAGTCCAAGGTCTCCAGTGCATGCCACTCTGTGGTCTCCAGTGCGTGACGCTCCATGGTCTGTCAAATTGTGACTTCTTTTTGTTATTATGTTTAACTCAGCTCAATTCCCTGAGGAAGGCTCATGTTGGAGCCGAAACGTGGGAAGATTTATTTTGTAAAATAAAAAATCAACATGAAGAAACACTTCTCCTTCTCATTTTTCATTTATGAGTGTGCCGAGGTTAATTTTATAGGCTCCATGGTTTGCAGCAGCACAAAAAGTGGAAATCGCAACACACAACCAGAGGATACAGAGCGAGAGCCACAGCGGAGGAGAGAGCCAAGGAGAGAGAGAAAGCCAAGGAGAGAGAGAGAGACAAGGCGAGAGAGAAAGCTAAGGAGAAAACCACAGCAGAGGAGAGTGCCAAGGAGAGAGATAGAGCCAAGGAGAGAGAGAGCAGAGGAGAGAGAGAGCAGAGGAGAGAGCCACAGCAGATGAGAGACAGAGAGAGCCATAGCAGAGGAAAGAGCCAAAGAGAGAAAGAAAGCCAAGGAGAGAGAGCAGAGGAGAGAGAGAGCCAAGGAGAGAGAGAGAGAGCAGAGGATAGAGCCACAGCAGAGGAGACAGAGAGAGAGCTACAGCAGAGGAGACAGCCAAGGAAAGCGCCAAGGATTGAGAAAGAGAGCAGAGGAGACAGAGAGAGCCAAGAAGAGAGAGCAGAGGAGAGAGAGAGAGAGCCAAAGAGAAAACCACAGTAGAGGGGAGAGCCAAGGAGAGAGAGAGCAGAAGAGAGAGAGCAGAGCAAAGAGCCACAGCAGATGAGAGCCAGAGAGAGCCACAGCAGAGGAAAAAGCCAAGGAGAGAGCTACAGCACAGGAGTCACTGCAAAGGAGAGAGAGAGCAGAGATAGAGCGACCACAGAGGAGATAGACAGCAGATAAGAGAGACAACAGAGGAGATAGACAGCAGATAAGAGAGACAGCATAGGAGATAGATAGCAGATAAGAGAGACAGCAGAGAAATGAGAGAAGAGGAGAGAGAGACAGCAGGTAAGGCAAAGATAGCAGAGAAGCGAGAGAGACAGCAGAGGCAACCGCCCACAACCACTGCCACCTGAAACCGCTGTTACACAAAACCACTGACGCACACAATGCCATTTGATTAAGTGTGCATGCGCACATGCCATCTTTGTATATCCAAGCGTCCAAAGAAGGTGGCTGCATGAGTAAGTGCACATGTGCTCTCCGGGTCATGCGGCTGCCATCTTTGGACACTTGGATATATAGAGATGGTGGCCTCCTGCGTAAGTGTGTGCACTTACTCAGGTGGCTGACATATTTGCACACTGTAGGGGGGTGAGAGACAGCACACATTGGACGGAGCGCACAAGGGGGAGGGGGAGAGAAAAGCACGGGGAAGGGGGGGCAGGCGCACAAGGAGAGAGAGACAGCCCACAGGAGGAAGAGAGAGTGCACAGGGGGTGTAGAGACAGCCCACAGCAGGGAGTGTGCACAAGGGGGGAAGAGACAAAGCATGGGGGCGGAGGCAGCACAAGAGGGGAGAGAGCACACAGGGTGGAGAGACAGCACACAGGGGGAGAGACAGATAAAAGAAGAGAGAGAGCACAGGGAGAGAGACAGCCCACAGGAAAAAA
Organism: Allobates femoralis; assembly: GCA_033576535.1. Classification (NCBI taxonomy): domain Eukaryota; kingdom Metazoa; phylum Chordata; class Amphibia; order Anura; family Aromobatidae; genus Allobates; species Allobates femoralis. The sequence goes on from JARQOC010000007.1 coordinate 125,559,455, forward strand.
AAAATCACTTTTTTTTAACCCTTTCATTGTCTCTTCTTCCAGATGACTTATTTCCTCTCTTGGTTTCTACTGATTTCTACAACTTCCCGGAGAGTTTGGAGTATCTAAATCATTTCATATTTGCACCGATTGGTTATAACAACCCAGAAAGCGGCTTTCCATGTTATTGTCTGAGTGGCTTGAACCCGATAACTTAATATTCATCGTTCATGCCTTGCCGGGAGTGTACAAGGAGAACATGCGCTATAATTGAATTCCTTACACTGCAAAAGAACAACATGTTTAAATATCTGATACTCTTGCGGGTGATGAAAAATGAATTAAACTCGTTTTGTCCTTGCAGTCGTTATTATTTTTTTTTTTCAGGATTGAAAACCTTTTAGCATTTTGTATCCATTTCATTATCTCCCAAAGCATGAAAAGTAATGGAATTTGCATCAAATCCTGCAAGAGAGAAGGGACCGGGAGCCGCCGTCAGCCGCCGTCAGCCGCCCTCTTAATCCAATCTTCCCCAATGCAGTTAGCATCGCTGTTGCCAAACTGGAGCAGCGGGAATCTGCCTTTATTAAGAGAAAACATGAAAAAAAGAAACGTGGAATCTTTTCTGCTCCAGCAGATCCTTCCTCTCGCTGAGATTACACGGGGCGTCGTCTAGCGGGAGATGATATTAAATAGTCTCCGAAATTATCCGAAAAACCCCAATTATCTTATTTTAGCTCTGAAAAAGGCTTCAAGGATGAATATTTGAATTTTCATTATGGTCTATCAGTAGGGTTTCCAAAATTCAGAAAGACCCTCATTGGAGACAGTCTGAGAATAGCAAACACGGCCCCCCGCCCTCCGCGTGTTCTGTCTGGTGCCGGCCCCATAGAGTATTCCACACGTCGCCGGTGACTGACAATGGAAAGTGCGATTACTTATGTAAATCTCCATGATACTTGCTCCCTCTCCGAGGATTGGGAATGCCTTGAGGAACCCGTCCAGATACTATTTTCAGAAGAAGTCGTTATCCTGCCTGTTCCCGCACAGATCTGCTCTGGGAGATAAGACGCAACGTTTCAAACCCAAGCTCCGCTCATTTCTGATACTTGAACTTCTGAGCGTCGGCGCCGTACAAACAGGACGGGATTTACCACACTTTTAAGTGCGATTAATATCAATGGTATATTCGCACAGGGTTCCTGCCGCTTTGCAACTCAAAGTCGAGTGATGTCAAATGATCAAATTCACAATTCACCTGCGGGGAATCGAGGAAGAGCGACGCCGTGGATCGAGAGATGTAAATGCAGATTACTGAGAATAATGCCCCTAATAATATACCTAATAATGCCCCTAATAATATGCCTAATAATGCCCCTAATAATATGCCTAATAATGCCCCAAATAATATGCCTAATAATGCCCTAATAATATGCCTAATAATGCCCCAAATAATATGCCTAATATGCCCTAATAATGTCCATAGTAATATCAGTAATAATGTTCCAAATAGTATCTCTGATAATCTGGCAAACAGCATCCTTAATAATATCCCTAATAATATCCCAAATAATGTTCCAAATAATATCCTAATAACATCCCTAATGATATCCCTAATAATGTTCCAAATAATATCCCTAATAATGTCACAAATCATTTTCCAAATACGGTAATATCTCTAATAATGTGGCAAATAATATCCTGAATAACGTCCTAATAATATCCCTAATAATATCCCTAATAATGTCCCTAATAATATCCCTAATAACATCCCTAATAATATCCCTAATAATGTCCCTAATAATATCCCTAATAACTCCCTATAATATCCCTAATAATGTCCCTAATAATATCCCTAATAATATCCCTAATAATGTCCCTAATAATATCCTAATAATATCCTTAATAATGTCCCTAATATGTTCCAAATAATATCCCTAATAATGTCACAAATCATTTCCAAATAATATCCCTAATAATGTCCCTAGTAATATTCCTAATAACGTCCATAAGAATATCCCTAATAATATCCCAATTAATGTCCATAATAAAATCTCTAATATTATCCCTAACAATGTCCCTTCAAACTGAATGTGAATTGAAAAAGAGGAAATGGAATTGTGCAAGGTGGGAAGAATTGAGGGCTACAAGGTTTAGATAATGGATAGATAGATAGATAGATAGATAGATAGATAGATAGATAGATAGATAGATAGATAGATACATAGATACATAGATAGATAGATAGATAGATAATTAGATAGATTAGATAGATAGATAGATAGATAGATAGATAGATAGATAGATAGATAGATAGATAGATAGATAGATAAAGATACATAGATAGATAAAGATACATAAATAGATAGATAGATAGATAGATAGATAGATAGATAGATAAAGATACATGGATAGATAGATAGATAGATAGATAGATAGATAGATACATAGATACATAGATAGATACATAGATACATAGATAGATAGATAGATAGATAGATAGATAATTAGATAGATTAGATAGATAGATAGATAGATAGATAGATAGATAGACAGACAGATAGATAGATAGATAGATAGATAGATAGATAGATAGATAGATAGATAAAGATACATAGATAGATAAAGATACATAAATAGATAGATAGATAGATAGATAGATAGATAGATAGATAGATAAAGATACATAGATAGATAGATAGATAGATAGATAGATACATAGATAGATACATAGATAGATAGATAGATAGATAATAGATAGATAGATAGATAGATAATAGATAGATAGATAGATAGATACATAGATAGATACATAGATAGATACATAGATAGATAGATAGATAGATTAGATAGATAGATAGATAGATAGATAGATAGATAGATAGATAGATAGATAAAGATACATAGATAGATAAAGATACATAAATAGATAGATAGATAGATAGATAGATAGATAGATAGATAAAGATACATGGATAGATAGATAGATAGATAGATAGATAGATAGATAGATAGATACATAGATACATAGATAGATACATAGATACATAGATAGATAGATAGATAGATAGATAGATAATTAGATAGATTAGATAGATAGATAGATAGATAGATAGACAGACAGATAGATAGATAGATAGATAGATAGATAGATAAAGATACATAGATAGATAAAGATACATAAATAGATAGATAGATAGATAAAGATACATAGATAGATAGATAGATAGATAGATAGATAGATACATAGATAGATACATAGATAGATAGATAGATAGATAGATAGATAGATAATTAGATAGATTAGATAGATAGATAGACAGATAGATAGATAACGATACATAGATAGATAAAGATACATAGATAGATAGATAGATAGATAGATAGATAGATAGATAGATAGATAAATAGATAGATAGATAGATAGATAAAGATACATAGATAGATAGATAGATAGATGGATAGATAAAGATACATAGATAGATAGATAGATAGATAGATAGATAGATAGATAGATAGATATAGATACATAGATAGATATGATAGATGGATAGATAGATAGATAGATAGATAGATAGATAGATAGATATGGTCCAATATGTTAGCAATAAAGTATAAAGAGGCTTCCAGCAGCCCTGAAATACAGCGGATGCTCCACCACTTCTACAACTACGAGTACAAGCCGAACCCAGAGGGAGTGAGCCAAGCCGCAAAGGACCTCAACAATATATTCTATGCAATGGCCAGACTGTCTGACCTTAAAAAAGTCACCTACAAGAGACCAAAAGAAACACAGGTCAATGGCTGGTGTGACAGAGAATGTAAAGCCGTACGGAAGACCCTGAGAACAGCCTCCAACAAGAAACACAGAGACTCCAACCACCCGGGTCTGAGGGAAGACCCTGAGAACAGCCTCCAACAAGAAACACAGAGACTCCAACCACCCGGGCCTGAGGGAAGACCCTGAGAACAGCCTCCAACAAGAAACACAGAGACTCCAACCACCCGGGCCTGAGGGAAGCCTATGACACCATACAAAGGCAATACAAAACCATCCTCAGGAGGAAGAAGCAGAGTTACATCTCTACCAAGCTCAACCAACTCCAAGACGCCTCCAGGACAACTCCGTCTGGGAACTATGGAACCACATGGGCGCATAAAAGAAAAACAACACCTATATCCAAAATGGCAACATCTGGCTCAGTACTTCAGAGACCTCTATAAAGACATCCCAAAGGAAGAACTAAGCCAAGAACAGGAAAACATAATGGCAAAACTAAAAGCAATGGAGGAAAAAAATGTGCAAAACCCGGTGGATACACCTATAACACTACAGGGAGTAGCCGAGAGGATCCCTTCCATAAGGTGTAGAAAAGCCGGTGGCCTGGATGGGATCCTACCAGAAATGCTGAAGCACAGCCCACCAGAAATACAGGCTGCAATGGTCAAACTGTTCAATATTGTGCTGAGGGCCGGCTACTTCCCCCGTACCTGGAACCAAGGCCTCATTACACCCATCCACAAGAGTGGGGACAGGTATGACCCAGCCAACTACAGAGGCATATGTGTCAGCAGCAACCTGGGAAAACTGTTCAACAGCATCCTGAACAAGAGGATCCTTACCTTCCTCACCGAGCACAACGTCCTCAGCAAGAGCCAAGCAGGGTTCATGCCGAACCACCGCACCACTGACCACATCTATACACTGCACCGCACCACTGACCACATCTACACCCTGCACCGCACCACTGACCACATCTACACCCTGCACCGCACCACTGACCACATCTATACACTGCACCGCACCACTGACCACATCTACACCCTGCACCGCACCACTGACCACATCTATACACTGCACCGCACCACTGATCACATCTACACCCTGCACCACACCACTGACCACATCTATACCCTGCACCACACCACTGACCACATCTACACCCTGCACCGCACCACTGACCACATCTACACCCTGCCTCCACGACTGACCACATCTACACCCTGCACCGCACCACTGACCACATCTATACTCTGCACCGCACCAATGACCACATCTATACCCTGCACCGCACCACTGACCACATCTACACCCTGCACCGCACCACTGACCACATCTATACTCTGCACAGCCTCATTCAGAGACACGTCCACAATACAAAGAACGGGAAGATATACGCCTGTTTCGTGGCACCCGGGCTTATCCCTGAAACTACTGGAGAGTGGAATAGGAGGAAAGACCTATGATGTAATCAAAAGCTCCTACACCGAGAACCGCTGCAGCGTGAGTGTGAACGGTAGAAGAACAGCTTATTCCAGCAGAGCTGTGGAGTCAGACAAGGCTGCAGCCTAAGTCCAACGCTCTTTAATATCTATATCAACGAGCTGGCTGCCGCTCTGGAATCCTCCACCGCACCAGGTCTCACCCTCCATGACGCTCAGGTGAAATTCTTGCTGTACGCAGATGACCTGATGCTGCTGTCACCAACCGAGAAAGGCCTCCAAGACAACCTGAAAATCCTAGAGAAATTCAGCTCCACCTGGGCCCTACCGGTCAATCTAAAACAAAACAACACCATGGTGTTCCAGAGGCGAAGGAGAAGATCAGACCAGCACCCATCATTTGTCCTCAACAACTGCAACCTCACAGGAACAGACAAATATACCTACCTGGGCCTAGAGACTCACCGGTCAGGAAGCTTCAAACAAGCCATAGAGACCCTGAAGGACAAGGCTTGCAAAACCCTCTATGCTATCCAAAGGAAACTCTATCATCTGAAGCCACCATTGAGGGTCTGGCTAAAAATCTTCGACTCTATCATCGCCCCAGTCCTCCTGTATGGCAGTGAAGTCTGGGTTCCTCACACCTACCCAGACTGGTCAAGGTGGGACTCCAGCCCAACAAAAATATTCCACCTGGAATTCTGTAAGCCCCTTCTCCAGGTCCATCGGAGCACCTCCAACAGCGCCTGTCGGGCCGAGCTGGGCCGATTCCCTCTACACCTAACGGTTCTAAAGAGGGCGCTGTCATTCCGGGCTCACCTGCATAGGAGCAATCCAAGCTCCCATCACCATAAAGCCCTGATGCATGTAGATGAAACAGAAAAACCAGAACCCACGGAACAGCCCAACCAAACCCTACACAACCAGAACACCAATCACAACCTGACAAAAGCCAGAATCAGGAAGATGATAGACGAAGGCCAGAAGAGGTATATCAGTGACTGGAAGAACGGTACCACCAACTCACAGAAACTGACCATGTACCGGAGTCTACAGAGAGACTACAGACTGGCCCCATATCTGGAGAAACTCCCGGATCCCAGAGACTACAGACCGGCCCCATATCTGGAGAAACTCCCGGACCCCAGAGACTACAGACTGGCCCCATATCTGGAGAAACTCCCAGACCCCAGAGACTACAGACTGGCCCCATATCTGGAGAAACTCCCGGACCCCAGAGACTACAGACTGGCCCCATATCTGGAGAAACTCCCGGACCCCAGAGACTACAGACTGGCCCCATATCTGGAGAAACTCCCAGACCCCAGAGACTACAGACTGGCCCCATATCTGGAGAAACTCCCGGACCCCAGAGAATACAGACTGCCCCATATCTGGAGAAACTCCCGGACCCCAAAGACTACAGACTGGCCCCATATCTGGAGAAACTCCCTGACCCCAGAGACTACAGACTGGCCCCATATCTGGGGAAACCCCCGGACACCAGAGACTACAGACCGGCCCCATATCTGGAGAAACTCCCGGACCCCAGAGATTACAGACTGGCCCCATATCTGAAGAAACTCCCGGACCCCAGAGACTACAGACTGGCCCCATATCTGGAGAAACTCCCGGACCCCAGAGAATACAGACTGCCCCATATCTGGAGAAACTCCCGGACCCCAAAGACTACAGACTGGCCCCATATCTGGAGAAACTCCCTGACCCCAGAGACTACAGACTGGCCCCATATCTGGGGAAACCCCCGGACACCAGAGACTACAGACCGGCCCCATATCTGGAGAAACTCCCGGACCCCAGAGATTACAGACTGGCCCCATATCTGAAGAAACTCCCGGACCCCAGAGACTACAGACTGGCCCCATATCTGGAGAAACTCCCGAACCCCAGAGACTACAGACTGGCCCCATATCTGGAGAAACTCCCGGACCCCAGAGACTACAGACTGCCCCATATCTGGAGAAACTCCCGGACCCCAAAGACTACAGACTGGCCCCATATCTGGAGAAACTCCCGGACCCCAGAGACTACAGACTGGCCCCATATCTGGAGAAACTCCCAGACCCCAGAGACTACAGACTGGCCCCATATCTGGAGAAACTCCCGGACCCCAGAGACTACAGAGTGACCCCATATCTGGAGAAACTCCCGAACTCCAGAGACTACAGACTGGCCCATATCCCGGGCCCCAGAGACTACAGACTGGCCCCATATCTGGAGAAACCCCCAGACCCCATAGACTACAGACTGGCCCCATATCCCGGGCCCCAGAGACTACAGACTGGCCCCATATCTGGAAAAACCCCCAGACCCCAGAGACTACAGACTGGCCCCATATCTGGAGAAACTCCCGGACCCCAGAGAGTACAGACTGGCCCCATATCTGGAGAAAATCCCGGACCCCAGAGACTGCAGACGGGCCCCATATCTGGAGAAACTCCCTGACCTCAGAGACTACAGAGTGACCCCATATCTGGAGAAACCCCCGGACTCCAGAGACTACAGACTGGCCCCATATCTGGAGAAACTCCCAGGCCCCAGAGACTACAGACTGGCCCCATATCTGGAGAAACTCCCGGACCCCAGAGACTACAGACTGGCCCCATATCTGGAGAAACCCCCGGACCCCAGAGACTACAGACTGGCCCCATATCTGGAGAAACCAATGGACTCCAGAGACTACAGACTGGCCCCATATCTGGAGAAACTCCCAGACCCCAGAGACTACAGACTGGCCCCATATCTGGAGAAACTCCTGGACCCCAGAGACTACAGACTGGCCCCATATCTGGAGAAACTACCGGACCCCAGAGACTACAGACTGGCCTCATATCTGGAGAAACTCCCGGACTCCAGAGACTACAGACTGGCCCCATATCTGGAGAAACCCACGGACTTTAGAGACTACAGACTGGCCCCATATCTGGAGAAACCCCGGACCCCAGAGACTACAGACTGGCCCCATATCTGGAGAAACCAACGGACCCAGAGACTACAGACTGGTCCCATATTTGGAGAAACTTCCAGACCCCAGAGACTACAGACTGGCCCCATATCTGGAGAAACTCCCGGACCTAGAGACTACAGACTGGCCCATATCTGGAGAAACCCCCGGACCCCAGAGACTACAGACTAGCCCCATATCCCGGACACTAGAGACTACAGACTGGCCCCATATCTGGAGAAACTCCCAGACCCCAGAGACTACAGACTGGCCCCATATCTGGAGAAACTTCCAGACCCCAGAGACTACAGACTGGCCCCATATCTGGAGTAACTCCCGGATCCCAGAGACTACAGACTGGCCCCATATCTGGGGAAACCCCGGACACCAGAGACTACAGACTGGCCCCATATCTGGAGAAACTTCCAGACCCAGAGACTACAGACTGGCCCCATATCTGGAGAAACTTCCAGACCCCAGAGACTGCAGACTGGCCCCATATCTGGGGAAACTCCCGGACCCCAGAGACTACAGACTGGCCCCATATCTGGAGAAACTCCCGGACCCAGAGACTACAGACTGGCCCCATATCTGGAGAAACCCCCGGACCCCAGAGACTACAGACTGGCCCCATATCAGGAGAAACTCCCGGACCCCAGAGACTACAGACTTGCCCATATCTGGAGAAACTCCCGGACCCCAGAGACTACAGACTGGCCCCATATCTGGAGAAACTCCCGGACCCAGAGACTACAGACTGGCCCCATATCTGGAGAAACTCCCGGACCCAGAGACTACAGACTGGCCCCATATCTGGAGAAACTCCCGGACCCCAGAGACTACAGACTGTCCCCATATCTGGAGAATCTCCCGGACCCCAGAGACTACAGACTGGCCCCATATCTGGAGAAACTCCGGACCCCAGAGACTACAGACTGGCCCCATATCTGGAGAAACTCCCGAACCCCAGAGACTACAGACTGGCCCCATATCTGGAGAAACCAACGGACCCAGAGACTACAGACTGGCCCCATATCTGGAGAAACTCCCGGACCCAGAGACTACAGACTGGCCCCATATCTGGAGAAACTCCCTGACCCAGAGACTACAGACTGGCCCCATATCTGGAGAAACTCCCGGATCCCAGAGACTACAGACTGACCCCATATCTGGAGAAACTCCCGGACCCCAAAGACTACAGACTGGCCCCATATCTGGAGAAACTCCTGGATCCCAGAAACTGCAGACTGGCCCCATATCTGGAGAAACTCCTGGACCCCAGAGACTACAGACTGGCCCCATATCTGGAGAAACTCCCGGACCCCAGAGACTACAGACTGACCCCATATCTGGAGAAACACCCGGACCCCAGAGACTACAGACTGGCCTCATATCTGGGGAAACTCCCGGACCCCAGAGACTACAATCTGGCCCCATATCTGGAGAAACTCCCGGACCCCAGAGAGTACAGACTGGCCCCATATCTGGAAAAAACCCCGGACCCCAGAGACTACAGACTGGCCCCATATCTGGAGAAACTCCCGGATCCCAGAGACTACAGACTGGCCCCATATCTGGCAAAAACCCCGGACCCCAGAGACTACAGACTGCCCCATATCTGGAGAAACTCCCGGATCCCAGAGACTACAGACTGGCCCCATATCTGGCAAAAACCCCGGACCCCAGAGTCTACAGACTGGCCCCATATCTGGAGAAACTCCCGGATCCCAGAGACCGCAAGATCCTGAGCCGATATAGAGTCAGTGCCCACAGTCTGGCCATCAAATCTGGCCGACACAGGCAGATCTACAAGCCCAAGGAGGAAAGACTGTGCCAACACTGTGATCAGGAGGCCATAGAGGATGGGAGCCACCTCCTGCTACACTGCTCCAAATACTCAGCAGTGAGGGACACTCACTTCAGGAGACTCTCACATCTCTTCCCAGATTTTATCACCATGAAGGAAGAAGAGAAAACCTATATCCTGCTGGGAGAAGAAAAGAGAGCAGTGGAGATAGCAGCGCGGTATGTGAGCGAATGTCATAGACTGCCAAAAAGAGAACTATAATATGCCAGAGACTTCTATAGCTCCCCCTGGATCTACCTCATCCATTGTTCTTATATCCCCCACACTTGATCTGCCCCATCTATTGTTCTTATATCCCCCACCCTGGATCTGCCCCATCCATTGTTCTTATAACCCCCACACATGATGAGCTCCATCCACCTTTCCTACAGCCCTACCCAACATCCCTACAGTCCCTATCCTTATTGTACACTCGTTTTGGCAAAACCGATGTGTATTTAGTCCTGCCAATAAAGCTTCTTTGAATTTGATAACAGAGATAGATAGATAGATAGATAGATAGATAGATAGATAGATAGATAGATAGATAGATAATAAATTGATAGATAATAGACAATAGATAGATAATATTTAGAGTATAGACAGTTAAATAGATAATAGCTAGATGGATTGGTATAGAAAAAAGCAGCGCAGCACAACCACTTCACAGGGTGCGACAGTCAGTTAGGGTGATGCTTCCTTTGCCAAGTTATACTCACCAAAAAGACACGGCAGCGCTCCTTCTTCGAGGTTTTCTAGGCCTTTATTTGGCCTTCAGGACAGATCATTTCAGTGAACCTTCCTCCAGCACCGATGCACCGGGTAGCTCGGCTTTTGGGCTTTTTACAAAACCTCATTTGCATATTAATTACAACTCATTAACAAAACATTTCACAAAAGTGATGAATGTGTCTATTCTTTATTACATCCAACACCTCCAATCCAGCGATTTCACACTTTCTTTTCATATTCTATAAATCTTTCTTGAATATCACCATTCTAGATCTTAATATCTCCTTCTGACTCCTAATTGCCGCTAATTAGGATCTTTCTTTCCCCTGTGTACAGTACTGAGTATCATACCTGAGTGTACTCTTATACTCCCCCCCTGTTCTGCTGTGTTCAGTGTTGTCGGTGTTCCGGAAGTGTGTTCTGGACATGCTCAGTTCGTCTATGTTGTTCTTTGTTACGTAGGGAACAGCGCAGTTAGGGTCTAAAAAGGACTGGCACCCCACTGACCCCTGTTGACTGGAGGAGATGTTGGAGAAATGGCTCCCCCATGGACATGTGGTGAACTGGTGCCCCCCCTGGGGCAGGTGGGATACTTGAGAACCCGGGGTGAGGGGTATTAATCCAATAGAACCCTTAAACCTACTCTTATTCTGGTGGCAAATGCTTTACCATGCCCATATGGCAGTGATGCACTAAACCCTTTATAATTTACCTACGTTGGTTAATTTGTATAATAATGGACATAAAATGTTTTTTTAGTGATATATAACACTCAAGCAGTCACATAAGGCACAGGAATGTAGCTATATTTGGAAATGAGCCTAGGGTGCCGGGATTAGGAAGTAGGGATAGATAGATAGATAGATAGATAGATAGATAGATAGATAGATAGATAGATAGATAGATAGATAGATAGATAGATAGATAGATAGGTAGGTAGATAGATAGATAGATAGATAGATAGATAGATAGATAGATAGATAGATAGATAGGTAGATAGATAGATAGATAGATAGATAGATAGATAGATAGATAGATAGATAATAGATAGATAAAGATAGAAAGATAGATAGATAGATAGATAAAGCTGTAGCAGTATAGCACATCACATTTGCACCTTGGGAGGAGAATAGTGGAAGTTGTAAAGATGCTTTTTTCCTATTAAGAGATTTCTTCTACCTCGGAGAACAGCCTGGATCACAGTGGGAGAAGGAAATTACACGGATACATTGCTGTGAAATACAAGTACACATTGTTTATTTTTAATGTTAATTTTCATTATAAAACAACCACAATGGAACATTTAGATTTTTCTCAGTAAAACTCATTTACATTTTTTCATCTTCTCAGTAAGGCCTCGATGCGGCCGAGAATTTAAAGACGTAGCGTCCTCTGGATATCGCTCTGTTCTTCTGGATATCGCTCTGGTCCTCTGGATAGCGCTCTGTTCCTCTGGATAACGCTCTGTTTCCTCTGGATACCGCTCTGTTCCTCTGGATACCACTCTGTTCCTCTGGACACCACTCTGGACCTCTGGATACCGCTCTGTTCCTCTGGATACCGCTCTGTTCCTCTGGATACCACTCTGTTCCTCTGGATAGCACTCTGGTCCTCTGGATAGCGCTCTGTTCCTCTGGATAGCGCTCTGTTCCTCAGGATAGCACTCTGTTCCTCTGGATACCACTCTGTTCCTCTGGATAGCGCTCTGTTCCTCAGGATAGCACTCTGTTCCTCTGGATACCACTCTGTTCCTCTGGATACCACTTTGTTCCTCTTGATACTACTCTGTTCCTCTGGATACCGCTCTGTTCATCTGGATACCACTTTCTTCCTCTGGATACCACTCTGTTCCTCTGGATACCGCTCTGTTCCTCTGGATACCACTCTGTTCCTCTGGATACCGCTCTGTTCCTCTGGATACCACTCTGTTCCTCTGGATACCACTCTGTTCCTCTGTATAGCGCTCTGTTCCTCTAGATATCACTCTGTTCCTCTGGATAGCGCTCTGGTCCTCTGGATAGCACTCTGTTCCTCTGGATACCGCTCTGTTCATCTGGATACCACTTTGTTCCTCTGGATACCACTCTGTTCCTCTGGATACCGCTCTGTTCCTCTGGATACCACTCTGTTCCTCTGGATACCGCTCTGTTCCTCTGGATACCACTCTGTTCCTCTGGATACCACTCTGTTCCTCTGTATAGCGCTCTGTTCCTCTAGATATCACTCTGTTCCTCTGGATAGCGCTCTGGTCCTCTGGATAGCACTCTGTTCCTCTGGATAGTGCTCTGTTCCTCAGGATAGCGCTCTGTTCCTCTGGATACCAATCTGTTCCTCTGGATACCGCTCTGTTCCTCTGGATACCACTCTGTTCCTCTGGATATCGCTCTGTTCCTCTGGATAGCGCTCTGTTCCTCTGGATACCACTCTGTTCCCCTGGATACCACTCTGTTCCTCTAGATACCACTCTGTTCCTCTGGATACCGCTCGGTTCCTCTGGATACCGCTCTGTTCCTTTGGATACCGCTCTGTTCCTTTGGATATCACTCTGTTCCTCTGGATATCGCTCTGTTCCACTGGATATCGCTCTGTTCCTTTGATACCGCTCTGTTCCTTTAATACCGCTCTGTTGCTCTGGATATCACTCTGTTCCTCTAGATACCGCTCTGTTCCTCTGGATACCGCTTTGTTCCTTTGGATACCGCTCTGTTCCTTTGGATATCACTCTGTTCCTCTGGATATCGCTCTGTTCCACTGGATATCACTCTGTTCCTTTAATACTGCTCTGTTGTTCTGGAGATCACTCTGGTCCTCTGGATATCGCTCTGGTCCTCTGGATATCGCTCTGGTCCTCTGGATATCACTCTGTTCCTCTGGATATCACTCTGTTCCTCTGGATATCGCTCTGTTCCTCTGGATATCGCTCTGTTCCTTGGGTACAAGAGTACAGAAAATGGGACACATGAGTCCAGGGAGAGGATTTGAGTAAAGTGGAGGACAGAACACAACAACTGCACTTTCTACACGGAAGACCTGGGGACCAGCCCTACCCGTGGAGGGCGCATCATCCTGGCTGCAACTCCCACCATCCCCAGGAGACCCGACTGCAGTGGCGGCTACAGTTGGCTGCAAACCATGGGTGGCGTCACGACCATCTATTAAAAACTTTACCCTTGTTTATCCCCAATTCCTTCCCCATTTATTGGCTCGCCCGGGAGACGGACCCGGGTCACGCCACCGTTACACCCCGCAGCCCCAGACGACGAGAGTGGGCGGGACACCAGCCCTATAGAGTGAATACAGCGGCACCTGATGACAGAAGCAGATGTCGCAGGATCTGGTGGAGATGTGACACACTGATACCTTTTATTATAATTACCCAAAAGACACCAGCAACAGGCATAAAGCAATCACACATAACCGTAAAATGAGCAAAAGTGACCGTCCTGATATGGGTCAGCAGGGATGTAACTATAGCATGTCCAGTCCATTTTTTGGGGGTTCACATATAAATTTGGCTGATATTACCTAATAAATGGTGTGACATTTAATTTATCTGTATAGATGTAAAGCACCGAGTGCAATACGTTCTAATAATGTAAATAACAGACAAAAAGCACAATAATATCGTAATCAATTCTAGAAAATATCCTGCATTCAGGAACATCGGCCCATTATATTTATCAATATTCAGATTCAGGATCTAATGCTCTTAGTTATTGGCCTTGAGAAGAAGGAGAAACATACTATGTCAGCGTCTATACATCACTGTATTATAGTACGCCTACAAGATTCTACACCGCAATATACTGTTACTGTGCCACAACCTACCGCACCACTATAGTAATGTACCCACAGTATACCACACTGTATCACACCAGAGTGCACATGTTCCGTACCGCAATACTGTGCTATATTGTGCTCTGCTGTGATATCTAACACAACACCATTCCACCTTACAGAATATTACACTAATCTACTGCACCCCACAATACAGCCGCCGTATTAATCCTAATCTGACTAATATCGTGTAATAATTATCGGTCTCCCAGAGTAATGCTCACATATCTACTACAGTAATACTGACCTATTCTAATGCTGACGACCCAACCGCCATACCAAAAGTATTGGCACTGTTAGAAAAATCATGTGATGCTTCTCTAATTTGTGTAATTAACAGCACCTGTAACTTACCTGTGGCACCTAACTGGTGTTGGCAATAACTAAATCACACTTGCAGCCAGTTGACATGGATTAAAGTTGACTCAACCTCTGTCCTGTGTCCTTGTGTGTACCACATTGAGCATGGAGAAAAGAAAGAAGACCAAAGAACTGTCTGAGGACTTGAGAAACCAAATTGTGAGGAAGCATGAGCAATCTCAAGGCTACAAGTCCATCTCCAAAGACCTGAATGTTCCGGTGTCTACCGGATACAATCGGATGACCGAAAATCGTAATGTGAAAGCAGCCTTACATATATCCCATAATTATACTTACCTACAGATATCCCATAATTACATTCACCTACAGATATCCCATAATTACATTTATCTATAGACATTCCCTCCTTCATTGCAGTTTTCAGCTAAATTACCATACACAAAGTTAGTACACCCCCATTGTATAAATGTTACATTGTTACTTATAAAAAGATTGATTGCTTTCAGTGGGAGAAACAATAATAATCTTGTAGTTGTTGTGACACCTTTTAATGGCAACAGAATATATAATAAATGATGTTACCAAGCAAAGAGCTCTCCAGACTGCTGACCCTCTTCATCAGGCACAGCGTAGGGCACTTATACCAGGCCTGATGAAGAGACATAAGCAGTCTGGAGAGATTGCTGCTTCGTAACCTCACTCATTTTGTACATGATGGGAGGTATGTCGCTGGGGGGTGGCAGGCGTCTCTCTGGATCCCCCTTGCGTGCCCTCTGGCTCTCCACCTGTGCTGTCTCCCTGCCACCCCCCCGTAATGGCTCTCTGCCCCCACTTGTGCAGTCTCGCTGCCCCCCACATATTGTCTCTCTGCCCCCTCGTGGTCGCTCTTAGCCCCCACCTGTGCTGTCTTTGCCCCAAGCATGTGATGGAGTAGATTATGTGGCAGGGCAGAGTGTGTGGCAAACCCGAGTGTGTGGCAGGGCAGAGTGTGTGGCAGGGCACAGTATGTGGCAGGGTGTGTGGTATGGCAGAGTGTGTGGTAGAGTGTGTGGTAGGGCAGAGTGTGCGGCAGGGCACAGTATGTGGCAGAGTATGTGGTAGAGCAGAGTGTGTGATACACCAGAGTATGTGGTAGAGCAGAGTGTGTGATACAGCAGAGTATGTGGTAGAGCAGAGTGTGTGATACAGCAGAGTATGTGGCAGAGCAGAGTGTGTGGTAGAGTGTGTGATACAGCAGAGTATGTGGCAGAGCAGAGTGTGTGGTAGAGTGTGTGGTACAGCAGAGTATGTGGTAGAGCAAAGTGTGTGATACAGCAGAGTATGTGGTAGAGCAGAGTGTGTGATACAGCAGAGTATGTGGTAGAGCAGAGTGTGTGATACAGCAGAGTATGTGGTAGAGCAGAGTGTGTGATACAGCAGAGTATGTGGTAGAGCAGAGTGTGTGATACAGCAGAGTATGTGGCAGAGCAGAGTGTGTGGCAGGGCAGATTGTTTGGCAGAGCAGATTAGGTGTGTGGCAGAGCCGAGTGTATGGCAGAGCATGTGTGTAGCAGGGTACAGTGTGTGTGTGGCAGAGCCTAGTGTGTGGCAGGCAATGTGTTTGTGGCAGAGCTGAGTGTGTGGCAGATCAGAGCATATGTGTGTGGCAGAGTGTGTGTGTGGCAGTGTGTGTGTGTGTGTGTGTGGCAGGGCAAAGTGTGTGTGTGGCAGAGCCACGTGTGTGATAGAGTATGTGGCAGAGTAGAGTGTGTGTGTGTGTGTGTGTCAGAGCAGAGTGTATGTGTGTGGCAGAGCAGAGTGTGTGTGTGGCAGAGCAGAGTGTGTGTGTGGCAGAGCAGAGTGTGTTTGTGGCAGAGCAGAGTGTGTGAGGCAGAGCCTTGTGTGTGGTAGAGTATGTGACAGAGTAGAGTGTGTGTATGTGGCAGAGCAGAGTGTTTGCGTGGCAGAGCCATGTCTGTGGTAGAGTATGTGGCAGAGTAGAGTGTGTGTGTGTGTGTGTGTGTGTGTGGCAGGGCAGAGTGTGTGTGTGGCAGAGCTGAGTGTGTGGCAGGGCAGTGTGTGTGTGTGTGTGGCAGAGCCACATGTGTGATAGAGTATGTGGCAGAGTAGAGCGTGTGTGTGTGTGTGTGTGTGTCAGAGCAGAGTGTATGTGTGTGGCAGAGCAGAGTGTGTGTGTGGCAGAGCAGAGTGTGTGAGGCAGAGCCTTGTGTGTGGTAGAGTAGAGTGTGTGTATGTGGCAGAGCAGAGTGTTTGCGTGGCAGAGCCATGTCTGTGGTAGAGTATGTGGCAGAGTAGAGTGTGTGTGTGTGTGTGTGGCAGGGCAGAGTGTGTGTGTGTGGCAGAGCAGAGTGTGTGTGGCAGAGCAGAGTGTGTGGTAGAGTATGTGGCAGAGTAGAGTGTGTGTATGTGGCAGAGCAGAGTGTGTGTGTGGCAGAGCCATGTGTGCGGTAGAGTATGTGGCAGGGTAGTGTGTGTGTGTGGCAGAGCAGAGTGTGTGTGTGTGGCAGAGCAGAGTGTGTGGTAGAGTGTGTGACAGGGCAGAGTGTGTGTGCGTTTGTGTCAGGGCAGAGGACAGGCTCCAGTACCTGGTTGCTCTCTGTCTGTGGACAGGGCATGTGATGACATCACAGTCATGTGATGAAGCTCCGCCCATGGTAGTGACATCAGCACAGGTCCTGTAACTCCCATATGATCGGCGGTGGGGAGGATAGCTGCAGCATCGGGTGCGTGGAGGGGACTGCGAGGACCAGGCGGGGGTGATCGGGCTGGGGTTCACCGGGCGGACTGCTGGCAGTGTGCAGCGGCTGCCATATTTCCATACCCATCACTTGGGTGTGGCAATATGGCGCAGGCGGAAGTGACATAGGCGACATCCAGGATGTGGAGGAGACACTGAGCAATTATTTGTTGTCATTTAAAGGTATCGCAACAACTACAAGATTATTATTGTTTCTCCCATTGAGATCAATCAATCTTTTATCAACACGGTAACATGAAACTATTTTTTCTCAGTTAGATAATGGGGTGTAACTACAATAGGTGCAGGGGCGGCAATTGCAACTGGGCCTCGGAGCCTGGGGGTCCAAAAGACCAGTGCTATCACAGACTTGCAATAATTGGGGGCCCCACTGGAGGTTTTGCACTGGGGCCCATGAGCTTCAAGCTACACCATTGGTTACTTCAGTTAAAAAAGACCTCGGTCCATCCATCAAGCTCAACCTTTCTCCACAATTACACTTTCATTTTACTAAATTATCTCCACCCGATGTTGCCGTTTTCTGTGCCGCTGTCAGGATGGTCTCTCTTACTTTGGTGACTTGTGACCTGTGTCTCATTCCTGTATTGAGACTTCATATTAAACGTGTTTCTTTCCTTTGGCAGTGTAGGAGTTAATGTCAGTTTCTGTTGCTACAATGCTCCTTAGTTCTCTTCCCAGGTGTGGCTACTTTGTGATCACTGCCATCTCCTTTATATGGTCACATGATTCAGCATTACTTGCTAGTAATTGAACTCCATTCTAGGTATCTGAGGTGAAGGAAGTTCTCTAGAGAAGCTGACCTTTGCCAAGCCGCCTGCTGCCTAGAAGAGTGGCAGCACATGTGAAGTTGTCTTGTTGTTTCCCTGTCTGTCTCCCTTTCCCTTCTTGTTGAATTTAGTGCGGCGGTTGGGACTAGCACTCTATACATAGAGTCTATACCATAGACTTACCATCAGGGCCAGCGAGGGATTAGGTATCCTGCTCGGCGACGGGGTGAAAGAACCTGTATAGGGATGGTAGGGAGATCAGGACACAGCCGCAGGAGGTTTCCTTTCCCCCATTCCCTACAAGGTGGGTCCCTCTGTTGTATGTGTCCCCACGGTGTATCCTCTATTATTGTGTGTAGTGTGCCGCACACGGTAGGTCTGTATCTGGGTGCTCCCTAGTCCACATGACAGTCGCCTTTGATAACATGTCTCTATTAAATATTCATTAATAATTGTGTTGACGTCTGCAGAGAATTGAGGCTGCTGCCTTGATGCAACGTGAAAACCGTCTTTTATTTTCAGATTTAAAATAAAAACATTAAAAAAATGACAAAACGACCCTTTTATTGCATGAAAAGCTATAACCCGCCATTGTCCATATCCTCCCCATAGTGATTGGGAAGTGATCGGATGTGACAGAGCGGAGGGCGAGAGGAGCACGACGTGCAATGATCCTGGCACAAAGGATAATGCCGGTCACACCGACGTCCCTGTCACTCAGTGGAGATGGCAGCGCTCCTCTTGTTTTCCCAAGTGGATGCGGATTTACCGCTGACGGCCTCGTTTTGCAGAGGGCAGGTGATATTATTACAGACAGGAGATCTCACCACTTACATGGACTCTCCTGTATACATTCCCATAGGACTCGATCTTCTCGGGAAGGTCATAGATACAACCTGCTAATTAGCCGACACCCTATAATTCACCATCATTTACCCCATTACTGCATGACGTGAGCGGGAAAGGACTCTATTCTTACAGAATTGTAGGGGATTTCTTCTTCCAATGAAGCTTTTATTGTGATGAGAAAAGGACACAAAGTTATCAAAAAGCAGTGACCCACTCTATGAATAAATTCTTTGTTGCAACGAGCAACCAAGACGACTTTAAAGGGGTATTCCCAACATTGAAAGTTATCACCAATCCTCCATATAGGAGGTAACTTGTTGATCAATGGGGTCTGCCTCCTGGGACCTCCTATAATCTATGGGATGGGGCAGTGGCCACACATGCTTCCTTCATTGTCTACGGCCTGCGGAGTACAGGGCTCTGCTTTCTCCGGTGCGATGACCTTCACGAATCAGTAAAGTATCATCCATCTCCTTAATAAACTCAAAGACATTTCATCTAAATTCTGCAGGTTTGTAACATTTCTTGTATTTTGTGTATCCAATGATTCTTTTTCTCAGGCTCTGTGTCAGTGAATGGGAATATTCCCACCAGAGGGATCCACAATGGTTGCAATGTGTCAGACGTTACACTGGTGTCAGCCTGAGAATGTGAGGACGAGGATCATATAGGATTATTCCATTCACTGACATCTAGCAGAGATCTCTAATAGAGTAATTGAGACAGAGACTTTATATGGTATTGTGCAAGTTCTCCCACTTAAAAAGATGAGAGAGGCTTGTAAAACTGTGGGGGCAATAATTCGAAAATGGAAGACATAGAAGACCACTGTTAATCTCCCTCCATCTGGGGCCCCATGCAAGATCTCACACCGTGGGGGTCAAAATGATCTGAGTAAAAATCCCAGAAACACACAGGGGATCTAGTGAAAGCTGGGACCAACATTACACAGGCAACCACCAGTAACACACTACACCGCCGGTGACTCAGATCTTACAGTGCCAGACGAGTCCCCCTGCTTAAGCCATTACATGTTCAGACCCGTCTGAAGTTTGCTAGAGATTATTTGGATGATCCAGAAGAGTGTTGGGAGAATGTCATATGGTCAGATGAAACCAAAGTAGAACTGTTTGGTAGAAACACAACTCGTTTTGTTTGGAGGAGAAAGAATGCCGAGTTGCATTCAAAGAACACCATACCTACTGTGAAGCATGGTGGTGGCAACATCATGCTTTGGGGCTGTTTCTCTGCCTAGAGACCAGGATGACTGATCCGTGTACAGTACAGACCAAAAGTTTGGACACACCTTCTCATTCAAAGAGTTTTCTGTATTTTCATGACTATGAAAATTGTAGATTCACACTGAAGGCATCAAAACTATGAATTAACACATGTGGAGTTATACACTCAACCAAAAAGTGTGAATCAACTGAAAATATGTCTTATATTCTATGTTTCTTCAAAGTAGCCAACTTTTGCTTTGATTACTGCTTTGAGATGAGCTTCAAGAGGTAGTCACCGGAAATGGTCTTCCAACAGTCTTGAAGGAGTTCCCAGAGATGCTTAGCACTTGTTGGCCCTTTTGCCTTCACTCTGTGGTCCAGCTGACCGCAAACCATCTTGATTGGGTTCAGGTCTGGTAACTGTGGAGGCAAGGTCATCTGGCGTAGCACCCCATCACCATCACACCTCCTCCTCCATGCTTCACGGTGGGAACCAGTCATGTAGAGTCCATCCGTTCACCTTTTCTGTGTCACAGAAAGACACGGTGGTTGGAACCAAAGATCTCAAATTTGGACTCATCAGACCAAAGCGCAGATTTCCACTGGTCTAATGTCCATTCCTTGTGTTCTTTAGCCCAAACAAGTCTCTCCTGCTTGTTGCCTGTCCTTAGCAGTGGTTTCCTAGCAGCTATTTTACCATGAAGGCCTGCTGCACAAAGTCTCCTTTTAACAGTTGTTGTAGAGATGTGTCTGCTGCTAGAACTCTGTGTGGCATTGACCTGGTCTCTAATCTGAGCTGCTGTTAACCTGTGATTTCTGAGGCTGGTGACTCGAATGAACTTATCCTCCGCAGCAGGGGTGGCTCTTGGTCTTCCTTTCCTGGGGCGGTCCTCATGTGAGCCACTTTCTTTGTAGCGCTTGATGGTTTTTGCATCTGCACCTGGGGACACTTTCTAAGTTTTCCCAACCTTTCGGACTGACTGACCTTCATTTCTTAAAGTAATGATGGCCACTCGTGTTTCTTTACTTAGCTGCTTTTTTCTTGCCATAATACAAATTCTAACAGTCTATTCAGTAGGACGATCAGCTGTGTATCCACCAGACTTCTGCACAACACAACTGATGGTCCCAACCCCATTTATAAGGCAAGAAATCCCACTTATTAACCCTGACAGGGCACACCTGTGAAGTGAAGACCATTTCCGGAGACTACCTCTTGAAGCTCATCAAGAGAATGCCAAGAGTGTGCAAAGCCGTAATCACAGCACAAGGTGGCTACATTGAAGAACCTAGAATATAAGACATATTGTCAGTTGTTTCACACTTTTTTGTTCAGTATATAATTCCACATGTGATAATTCATAGTTTTGATGCCTTCAGTGTGAATCTACAATTTTCACAGCCATGAAAATAAAGAAAACTCTTTGAATGAGAAAGTGTGTCCAAACTTTCGGTCTGTACTGTACACTGTCATTTTGCATCTCATGGTTGAGGTCACCTATGATGTCAATTACAGGCCGACCTCATCTTTATAAGTGGGAGAACTTCCACAATTGGTGGATGAATAAATACTTTGTTTCCCCCATTGTATATTTCTCACAAAGAATAGAACATTTGCTTCAAGATGCAGAAGAACTTGAGTTTCTTATTTTATGGGCTTCTTCCTCGTAAACAACACTTCGGCTTTAATAGTTCCTAAGAAATTGTATTTCATCTTATTTCTGCTTCTACTTTTAAAGTGTCATCCTCTTGTGTTACCAGAAGTCTGTAGACGCTGCGTACCGGATCAGCGCTCTGATGGTGATAGGGAAAGACAGAGACGTTATAATAGGAATGTGACGACACAGTCTTTTTCAATGTGTGTCGAGGGTTAATGTTCTTAAATTGGTCAGACGTGTTGTTCTTTTGTTTGTTAACTCATATTTGTTAAGTCATTGTTTCTTGCCAGTCTGCTCGGCGCTCCATTGTATTGGTTTGTGAATTGAAAAGAAATGTAATTTACCTCAGCCCCCTTCTGTCTTCATCATTTAGATGAAAATTATGCAGTCGGATTGAAATGCCAACCAATGAGAGAACAGACTTATCTCACCAATCCTGTAAGAGCACAATATACCCTAAGGTGAGGACTCGGAGTATAAAAAGGACCTGCTTCAGTCACCAGTTGGTCATATGGAATGTGGCTTAAGTCTAGGAGGTCCGGTTCCAACTAGAGGAGCACCAAAACTGGATTATATTTTGCAGGAGTTCCAGCCTAGGATTCTAGCATTCAGCTGGAAGATACCCAGATTGGGACAATTCTGTCACCTGGCTACAGACTTTTCTGTGCTTGTTCAGTTTCCTAAGCTTGCAGCTATTCCTTTCTTGGTGGGTGCCCGCCTAAAGTGGGGTGCTGCTGGATTGAAGTATGGCCCTGGAAGCCCTGAAGGCATGAATATTCTAATCCCTGGTGAGCCAGCGAAAGGGTGAGACTCTGTTACCTGTTATATTGTGTGTTTTGCTTAGTATGTGTTATATGCCTTTGACTGTTGGGGATCCAATAATGTCTTACTGGGTGGTTCCCTAACTCTGTGTGTTCTGAGTAGTGTTCTGCTCAAGGTTAAGGAGTTAGGGTGTTCAGTTGGGATGAGCCCTGGTCCATGAGGTCTTTCTAAAGGTGGCCGGGCCAGCTGATGAGAGCACCCACTGACCCCCGTGTCTCCACAGAGGAGAGCATCCACTTACCCCTGTGTCTCCATAGAGAGCACCCACTGACCCCTGTGTCTCCATAGAGGAGAGCATCCACTGACCCCAGTGTCACCACAGAGGAGAGCACCCACAGACCCGGTGTCTCCACAGAGGAGAGCACCCACTGACTCCTCTGTGTCTCCACAGAGGAGAGCACCCACTGACCCCCGTGTCTCCACAGAGGAGAGCACCCACTGACCCCCCTGTCTCCACAGAGAGCACCCACTGACCCCCGTGTCTCCACAGAGGAGAGCACCCACTGACCCCTGTGTCTCCACAGAGGAGAGCACCCACTGACCCCCGTGTCTCCACAGAGGAAAGCACCCACTGACCCCCGTGTCTCCACACAGAGCACCCACTGACCCCCGTGTCTCCACAGAGGACAGCACCCACTGACCCCCGTGTCTCCACAGAGCAGAGCACCCACTGACCCCCGTGTCTCCACAGAGGAGAGCACCCACTGACCCCCGTGTCTCCACAGAGGAGAGCACCCACTGACCCCCGTGTCTCCACAGAGCAGAGCACCCACTGACCCCCGTGTCTCCACAGAGGAGAGCACCCACTGACTCCTCTGTGTCTCCACAGAGGACAGCACCCACTGACCCCCGTGTCTCCACAGAGCAGAGCACCCACTGACCCCCGTGTCTCCACAGAGAAGAGCACCCACTGACCCCCGTGTCTCCACAGAGGAGAGCACCCACTGACCCCCGTGTCTCCACAGAGGAGAGCACCCACTGACCCCCGTGTCTCCACAGAGGAGAGCACCCACTGACCCCCGTGTCTCCACAGAGGAGCGCATCCACTGACCCCCGTGTCTCCACAGAGGAGAGCACTCACTGACCCCCGTGTCTCCACAGAGGAGAGCACCCACTGACCCCCGTGTCTCCACAGAGGAGATCACCCACTGACCCCCGTGTCTCCACAGAGGAGAGCACCCACTGATCCCCGTGTCTCCACAGAGGAGAGCACCCACTGACCCCCGTGTCTCCATAGAGGAGAGCGCCCACTGACCCCCGTGTCTCCACAGAGCACCCACTGACCCCCGTGTCTCCACAGAGGAGAGCATCCACTGACCCCCGTGTCTCCACAGAGGAGAGCACCCACTGACCCCCGTGTCTCCACAGAGGAGAGCACCCACTGACCCCCGTGTCTCCACAGAGGAGAGCACCCACTGACCCCCGTGTCTCCACAGAGGAGAGCACCCACTGACCCCCGTGTCTCCACAGAGGAGAGCCCCCACTGACCCCCGTGTCTCCACAGAGGAGAGCACCCACTGAACCCCGTGTCGCCACAGGGAAATACAGGTAATATGTGATGACTCACACAGAAAATAAGGCAAAATAATGATTTCCATCTTTTTCTATGACAAGGTGTTTTCTTGTGCAAAGAACCAAGAGGAACCAGCTCCCCCATCCAGGATCATGTGGAAGGAGCAGGGAGATCCATGGGCTCTCTCTCTCTAAGTGTATCCAAGATAGGGAAAAAAAAACTTTCCAGCTCCAAAACTATGATAAAAGTTTTAAAAAGTTTCTTTAATTCCGATACTTTGGAAAAAGGAGACATGTCCTTCTGTGGCTATGTGGATAGAGAAGGTGAACGACCTCATGCTTCTCGAGGACCTGACATCAGCTATACATGATTCATATGAGAAGTTCAGAAACACGTGGTTTAATTGGATGAGTTTCCAACAATCTGACCTGTATAAGTCTCACAGAAGCTCCTGAGGAACTTGCTCTTAAGAACTGGTTAGTAAATGGGTGCGATTGAGAGTTCCTTTTACTCCATTGAGGTTTGGTAACTTCACGAGACCCCTACCTTACCCTCCCTTCTACCCCTCTTCATACCCCCCCACCCATCCTATCCCCCGCTCTGGTCTATTCTACTCTTTTCTTTCTTTATGTGTTTCCTATCTTTTCCTTTCTTTTTTGTTTTTTTATCTTTCATTGTCATTATTATTGGTAATAGACGGATACCTATGGAGTAGGTAATGCTTGTTTTATAATTCTGACTGGCAAACAACTCCGATGTGTTATACTAGACAGCTTGTTTTTCATGCCAGAGTTAGTTTTAATATTTCTATAGTAAATTGAATACTTTTATCAAGCTTATTGACTATTAGAAACTGATTCGTGATTCAATTAATGAGAATACATTTTATTAAGAACAGTTCTTTGTACTTGCAAGATGATTGAATCTGTAAGTTTTGGTTCTTTTTTCTATTGTTACTATAAAACGAAAAATAAAGAATTATAAAAAAAAGTTTCTTTAATTTCTTAAACAGTGAGTGAACCATCAGATTAGAGAATTAGATTGGTGTCATCAATCACCCATGGGACATGGTGCTCTGCGTTTCAGATGCCGTTTTTATCGGGTCCTTTGTGCAGGTGGACATAAAGGGGTTACCGGAACCCCAATTACAGTATGTTTAAGGTGGTGGTGCCCCAAACTGGTGACAGGTTTACTTTAATTAAACCAGGGGCGGAACTACACTGGTGCGGCTGGTGCAGCTGCACCAGGGCCCCGACCGGCTGGGGGCCCCTTCAGACCTGGAGGGGGGCCCCCAGCCGACCCCCGCAAGCCGCCGTCAAAGGAGAGGAGGGTCAGGCAAGGGAAGCAGAGAGCTTCCTGCTTCCCCTGCCTGATCCCGCCCCTCCTCTCCTCGGCTCCTCCGGCCCCTAGCATACATCCGGCGCGGCTCCCAGGTAGGAGAGCATCGTGCCTGCGGCTCCCAGCAGCACCCCCCCCCCCTTTCCCCAGGCCGCGCCGACGGCCAGCGGCACCCCTCTGCCCCGGGCCGCGCCGACGGCCAGTAGCCCCGCCCCCCCGGTCCTCTCCTGCACCAGGGCCCCCGGGGGTGACGGTCCGCCCCTGAATTAAACGCATATACGCAAAAAAATAACTCTTTATCAAATCTAAAGAAAGTAATCAAGAACTTCAGTGCACGACGTCTTCTCCTATTTACGAGAGATGCTAATTAACTTCGGCAACTCTCTATTTTTATCCGGCGACGCCGGTGAAGGATTTGACAGTCCGGTCACTTGTTCTTCGGTGGAAGGTAGTTTGTAGTCAGGATGGAGTCTGAAGCTTTGGAAACATACAGTAGGTCACAGAGATTATGTGTAGCCTGAGGACGAGGGAGAGGTTAGAGTTTGCTGGAAGCTACTTGTATGATCTCTCACAGGTAATTCTTTTCCTTATCTTTAGGGGTCATCTAAAAGTGAGATTCTCATCTTAAAGCCCTGGCGACATATTGCTCTAATTATCTGAAACCTGTCTGACATGTGAAATGCATCACATAGGCCTTTTCAAAGAGGCAGACTCGGAAGAGGTGACTCCGATTGTCGGCGGCCCCGGAGCCCGCGGAACCCGGACAACCCTCGTTACTTAGTAGCAAATTGTTCTCGAGAAGAAACTGAATTTGTGCCTAGACTATTAATGGGACTTAAAAGTGGAGATCTAAGTCATCGAAGCCTTTTTATGTAATTGAGATTCATGTTTTATCTTTATTCAATGAATCCTGTGAAATCGACAGCTGTATTAAGTCTCATGGACCTTATCTGATTGAATAGTGCTAGTTTGACATCAACAACGCACATGAAAGCGAGCATATGGTTCCCAGCATTAAATGATCTAATTATGGCAGCAACAAACATGGCAGAACTCATTAGAAATTTTAATTAGTTAAATGAATGAAGATTACAGGCGGCACTTTGGGGTAAGTTGTATGGACGGCCATTAAAAGAGGCTGCCGGACAATGTAAGGCTACAACCGGGGTCATCGATCAAAGTCACACTTTATCTAAGGTACTGTGGCTTATTGGTGCCACCTTTCCCCCCAAGCTTCACACATCAGAATCCTGAGCCTCGAACCTTGAGGTCTCCATCTCCTAAGGTATCTGCAGCCAGAACAGTCTTTTGGCTGACATTTATCTCCCCCCGATACAAATGAATCAGCCCCACCAGGAGTCCAGATTCTTTAACATGGAAGAATTATCAGTCTCTCCTCCAACTTTGACCTCTCCGGACATTTCCACCTTTCTCCTAGCACCTTTGTCTATTCCAAACTCCTCTATCCTCTCCGAACAACTCTATCTTTCAGACGTCTTTATCCTTCAGGCCCCTCTGATCCCACCAGGATTCTCTTTTCCCTCCAGACTCCTCTGTCCCCTCCAGACTCCTCTGTCCCCTCCATTCTCCTCTGTCCCCTCCAGTCTCCTCTGTCCCCTCCAGACTCCTCTGTCCCCTCCAGACTCCTCTGTCCCCTCCATTCTCCTCTGCCCCCTCCATACTCCTCTGTCCCCTCCATACTCCTCGGTCACCTCCATACTTCTCTGTCACCTCCAAACTCCTCATTCCCCTTTGGTCTACTCATAGAAAAGTAACATTCCCAATTCTTTTTCTCCATCATCTGTCAGGGGAGAGCTGGGGATTGCAACACAATACATTAGATGGTCAGATAAATGTTTGTCCTTGCTTTAACCTTGTCCTGAAATCTTGGGCTGCAATAAATTGCTATATTGCGACACTAGAGGCATAAAGCTCCCAAGCCCCCTTGCAAAGTCGAGAACAGTGCAGACACCTACATGTGTCGGGAGTATGTGGCGAATGTGGCCCCTTCTTTCAGGGTTGGTCGTGAGTGCTACCCTGCACTCCCTACAGCTACACCCCTGCATGGTGCACCAAATCCTGACCTGATGATCTTCTCCACTGCACCCCTGCATTGGGCACTGAATCCTGACTTGATGATCTCCTCCTCTGCACCCTGCATGGTGCACCAAATCGTAACCAAATCGTAACCTGTTGAACTTCTCCCTTGCACCCTGCATGGTGCACCAAATCCTGACCTGATTATTTTCTTTGCTGCACCCTGCATGTGCACTGAATCCTGTACTGATGATATTCTCTGCTACACCCCTGCATTGGGCACTGAATGTTGACCTGATGATCTCCTCCACTGCACCCTGCATGGTGCGCCAAATCCTGACCAGATAATCTCCTCTGCTCCACTCCTGCATTGTGCACCAAATCCTGACCTAATGATCTTCTCTGCTACACCCTGCATCTGCACCAAATCCTAACTTGTTGAACTTCTCCGCTGCACCCCTGCATGGTGCACGAAATCCTGACCTGATGATCTTCTCCGCTGCAGCACTCTATGCTGCACCAAATCCTGGCCTGATAATCTCCTCCACTGCACTCTGCATTTTGCACCGAATCCTAACCTGATGATCTCCTCTGCTGCACCCTGCATGGTGCACCGGATCCTAACCTGATGATCTCCTCTGCTGCACCCTGCATGGTGCACCGGATCCTAACCTGATGATCTCCTCTGCTGCACCCTGCATGGTGCACCGAATCCTGACCGGATGATCTTCTCCCTCTATTTAGGCCCCCTTGACATCACATTATTTGGGGATTCGTGGCTATCTGTTGTAAACCAGATAGCTACGGATCTGATTTGGCTCCCCATCTTCCCAATGGGCACAGATGGGCACGGATTGGTCCTTCATGGCCATCCGTGTGTGCCAGTTTTATCAGGGATCCGATTGTGTCCGCTTTTTTCACATCCCCTGGTTCGATTTTGGGCTGCCTTCATAAAAGCAGACACAATTGGACACAATCAGATCCGACGCTGTCCAATTCAAATAACATGGGGGTCTATGGAGCTCAGATCC
Organism: Allobates femoralis; assembly: GCA_033576535.1. NCBI lineage: Eukaryota > Metazoa > Chordata > Amphibia > Anura > Aromobatidae > Allobates > Allobates femoralis. The sequence continues at coordinate 125,588,354 of JARQOC010000007.1, forward strand.
GGGAAAAAAACAGGATCGTTTCCTGGATCTGGTGTAAGTGTACTGGGTATGCTCAGTACACATTCACTGCTCTGTTCCTGTAATTTCTCTTTAGCAGTGTATCCATGTTCACTATCTACATACACTGCTAAAGTGAAATTAAAGAAAGCAATGGTTAAAAAAAAAATAAAAACCTGCTCAACTGTTTTTTGCAGGACCAACACAGACAGGAACGGACAGGACCAGATTGGTAACTCGGGATGCCATTTCTGTGTCTGGATCCGTGATTTTGAGGAATCCGGAGCCAAGCCTAAAAAGCACAGGCAAGTGGTGTATCTACATACATTGCGAAAGCGAAAGAAAGCAATGGTTAAAAATAAAAAAAAAATGCTCACCTCCCCGCTGAGTGTCCAGCGATACGAGGCGTCCAAGTCCGATGACTGTAGGAGCTTAATCAGCTGACTGAGTGAGGCAACCTGATCAGCTGAAGTGTCACATGGCAGCATCAGCTGAGCGGTTAAATCGCTTGCCCAAACCGATCAGATTTAAACTGCTCAGCTGATGCTATCATGTGACACATCAGCTGATCGGTTGCCGCCGGTCAGCTGATTAAGGTCCTGCAGCCATTGGAAGTGGACGCCTAGCATCGCTGGACACTCAGCGGAGAGGTGAGCATTTTTTTTTATTTTCAACCATTACTTTCTTTCACTTTCTCAATGTATGGAGATACCCCACTTGTCTGTGCTTTGCAGGCTCGGCTCCGGATCCCTCAAAATCACGGATCCGGACATAGAAATGGCATCCGGAGTGGCCAATCTGGTCCTGTCCGTGTGGGGACAGGAAAAAAACGTGATGTGAAGGGGGCCTTACTCTATTGAAAAATGGAAACCACAATCCCTTAAGGCCCCGTTACACGGGGCAACATCACCGCCGATAACATTGGCGAAGTAGGGGCGTGTCCTACGTCGCCTCATGTAAAGGGGTGATGTCTGCGTCGCCGGGAGGTCGCCTGGTTACACAGCAGGGCTGTGAAATCAGGCGGCGATCTGGGGCGATGTACACACATCGCCCCATGTAACCGGCTGCTGGCGACCTGTCATAGGTTCCTATTGTCCTGCATCGCCGCTGGGGTTTTCAGACACCCTGGCGGCGATGCTGCCTTACAACTCACCGGCGCGGCGCTGGAGATGTCGCCCCGTGTAAACGGGGGACGGCGACGCTGGCGGGGCGCCAAAAACGTGCGCGCCAGTTGCCGCCGACATCCCCAGCCCCCTCGCCAGGTGTGACGGGGGCTTTAAGGTGTGTGCCCAATTGTTACCCGCTTCGTGCACTCCTGGTTCTGACCTTCCGCTAAGACTTTAAAAAATTTGTTGTGTCTATTTATGTTTCGAAGAAATGAATGCTCCAAACACAGAATATGGAAAGGTCAATATTTCATTTTTCGTATGGTTTTCTGTTACTTGTGTTTACGTCTTTCTTCCAATGTTACAATGTTTGGACCATTAAAGTGATTTCTGTCCTCTCTGAACACGATGTGAGCAATGTTCCCGTCTCGGTGTGGGGTCGGCACAGGCGGCGTGTGTATTTTCATTGGACTTTTAGAAGCCGTGTTGAATACACTGTTAGGTGTGCCTGAGTGTTTCATGATCACTGGCCGCCTCAACCTTCCAATTTGGCAGCTTAGCAACTTACTAAGGCAAGAAAAATCCAAAACTTTTTTTTTTTTTTTTTTTTCGGGGACTTTGAAAGTTTTGCGATGCCAAACAAGGAAGCTTTATTCAGATTTACAATTGAGACAATAGCGGTCCTGTCGTCTTGTGATCTCCGTTGAAGCTTTTCGCTGGAATCCAATAAATAAGATAAATTCACTTTCTCCGCTAACAAGTTTCTTTTATAGCAGGAAAAGTCCAAAGGAGATAATTTGTGTCGGATCGGTGAAGAAGAGTCTGTAAAAACAGATAATAAATGGTGTTTGTGTATCTTATTACGGCTAATATATCCATGAGAACAAAAAAAAAAGGCGTCGATGATGTAGCACTACCTGCGGTGCCGGCTGTTTATAGAATAGTAAATACCCTGACAAATTGTTTAACTTCTCCTAATACACTTCTACGTGTGCGAGTCTGGGAAGCGGTGACCCAACGGCGTGAAAAATGATGTCTAGTGAATGTGTCAAGGAAGAAAGACTCGAGGAATTGGAACAATGTTGCCTATTTCGTGTCTCGGGGAGTGTTGGGCGACTGTTACCCCCGGCTCGCGCTACATTGTATCTGCATTATTCATCATGTATATTAAAAATACTGACGTGTCAGGCCAGATGGTACATCAAATTAACTGGTGATGCTAACGACAGTGCAGGCGGCGGACGATGCCAATACAAGCGAAAAATCGAAATGAAACGGGGGGGGGGAAAGGCAACCTTTGTGGTCTATTTGCTCCCTGATAAAGCTCAGATATAATCAGTGACTCCATCGTAGCTGCAACGTCTGGTAAAGGCTGCGGTAGTCTACAATACCCTATGATTGCTATGATTAAAAGTCCGAAACGCGTCACTTGTACAATCTCCTGTTCCTGATGCTCAGTGACGTAAATTGAAGCTCATGAGCCCCTATGCAAATGCTCCAATGAGGCCCCCAATTACTGCAAATCTTTGTCATGTTGGGCACAGGGAGCGTCCGGAAACAGTAAGTGACAGGGATGCACAGACCAACGATGTCTGGTGCGCTACACCAAACAACAGGCGGGGAGGGAACAACAGGGAAGAGGTAGCCTCCTTCACTCACCTATGACTGTGCACTGATCTCCCTACTGTCCCTATACAGGTTCTTTCACCCCATTGCCGAACAGGATACCTAGTCCCTCGGTGTCCCTGTTGTTAGCCCTCAATAGAGAGATGGCCGGTGGGAGCAATAGTCCCAACCACTGCACTAAAATTAACAAGAGGGGAAGGGGAGACAGACAGTGAAATGACAAAAACAATATGATGCCTGCTGGTAAGCTCCTAGCCTTGGCAACGATTAGCTTCTCCACGAAGGCCAGGAATGAGTTCAATCACAGCAAGGAATGCTGGATCATGTGGCCATATAAAGGAGATGGGAGTGATCACAAAGTAGCCATACCCGGAAAAGAACTAGGGTGTTTGCTAGCAACAGAAAATGACATTAACTCCAACACTGCAAAAGGAAGTCTCAATACAGGAATGAGACACAGGTCCCAAACCAGTCACCAGTCTCCAAAGTAAGAGAGACCATTGTGACATTAGCCTTTTTCCATAGGTCAAACGTACAATTGCAACCCCTGTTGATGCTTGATTTTAATCAATCAAAAAGCTTCTGATCGTAGACTGTGAGCCCTCGCGGACAGGATCTTCTCCCCTCTTGTATCTGTACGACCAATTTGTCCACATTTATTGTACTTATCCTTGTCTGCCCTTTTAGCATGTAAAGCGCCATGGAATTTAATGGCGCTATACATATAAAAATAAATAATAATAATAATTGGGTACCTAACTAGGTAACCCTGATTACAACTATGGTGTCACATCCCAATTGTGGGTACAGGAAATGCTCAGCAGATGATCGTGCTATTACTAAAAAAAAATCTCTGTACAAAGACCAACACTGATGTTACCACCATATGGTCAACCTACAGTGGTAGATACCAGTCCTGCAGAACATACAGTAGAGTACATTACAGTTATACATGATGACTTACAGCTGATGATCTTTCTGATGGAGTCATTCACGTTTCCTGTCTCTTCCATTTGGCCAGACCGATATGACGACTTCTCCTTCCACGACTCGTCTATAGAGATTACAACGAAGACACATCTGACTTCTCACATTTCCAACCCCGTCCCCATCTATTCCCAATCTGTACAAACTCCTCGTTCTGCTGATGCCCCAATGCTGACCCTGCTGACCCGTACGTGTCCTTATCACTGCCTCTGCTGTGTGGTACTCTGTGCCCTTCAGATGGCAAAACAAACCTCTTGATTATATTATTGCCCTGTGCAAGTGACCTACTAAACATTGCCCACATTTTTACCCATAGAAGTAATAATGCCCCTTGTGCTCCATTGACAGTCACAATAACCTGAGTGCCCCAATAACAACAAGTGCCCACTTAACATTTAATAATGTCCCAAGACTCCCCTGTACAGTTCTTCTATACACAACATGATGCCCCCACACTGAATGATGTCCCCCTCAGTAGCCCCCACATTGTGTCATGGCCCTCTTACCATAGTAGCCCCCATACTGTATCATGACCCTCTTAGTAGCTTCCGTACTGAGTCTTAACCCAACTAGTAGCCCCACACTGCAACATGGTACTCTTAGAAACCCAACTCTGTGTCTTGGCCAAATTAGTAGCCCCCCCCACTGTGGCCTGGCCCTTTTAGTAGTCGTCACAATGCGTCTTGGTCCTCTTAGTAGCTCCAACTCTATGTCATGGTCCTCTTAGTAGCCTCAACACTGTCATGGTCTTCTTAGTAGCTCCCACACAGTGTCCTACCCAACTGGAAGCCCCATACTGCGTCATATCCCTCCTAGTAGCCCCAACACTGTGTCATGGCTCAATTAGTAGCCTCCACACTGTGTCATGGTTCTCTTAGTTGTCCCACACTGTGTATTGGCCCTTTAGTAGACCCCACACTGTCATAGCCCCCTTATTATCACTCACACTGTATCATGGCCCCCTTAGTAGCCCTCACACTGTATCATGGCCCCCTTAGTAGCCCTCACACTGTATTATTGCCCCTTAGTCGCCCTCACACTGTATCATGGCCCCCTATCATAGCCCCTTTCGTAGCCCTCACACTGTATCATGGCCCCCTTAGTAGCCCCCACTATGCATGATGGCCCACTCAAGAGCCTCCACACTGTATCATGGCCCCTTTACTACCCCCCACTATGTATGATGGCCTCTCCATAGTAGCCCCTTGTATTTATAGAGGGCCTGTTAGTAGTAGAACTGATGAAAATCCATCAAACAATAACTGGAAAACTCTGGGCTGCTACAAAAAGTGTTTACAAGTTGTGATACTTGCAAAAGGGGGTGCTACTAGGTATCAACCATGCAGGGTGCACTAACTTTACATGCCAGTGTAGTGACAACTTATTCCCGGCAGTTTATGATGGTTTTTATTACTCTTATTGTTGCTATTATTACAAACAGATCAGTGCAAAATGTAGTAATGTCGTGATCAAAACTGTGAATTGTTACAATTATCCTTTATAGTAAGAGACGTTCCGACATTAAACCTACGTAACTGTACACAATGGTAAGTCTTATGGTACCTTTACACGCCGCCACAACAGGATGGATACAACCCGCTACAGGCTACAAATGTAGCTTGTCGCGCCAATATCGCCCGTAGTAGCGGCGTCTGAAGACGGGACGACACAGCCGGCTACAGATACATCTGTATCCGTGCACTGCCCATAAACAGATGGCAACAAAGCCGATTGTAGCGAGCTGTATCGGCGTGTAAAGAAGGAACAGAAGGGTTGTTTCTACACCATGCTATGTAGCTGGGGCGTGACACAGGGTCCGGGTTTCCGCTCCCCCTTCAGCGATCATTGGAGGAAGCTCCTGCGTTGCGATTGGTTGTCGCCGCACAGGGCGGCATATTTAAGGAGCTGACCAGTCACACTACACAATTGCTCGAGCGTGCTGTATTAATCTGCCTCCTGCGATGCCTGTCCAATCATGGTATTTTTGCTTTCTCCTATCAGCGTACGGATGTCTCGTAATCCACAATTGGAGCACGCCTATGTGCTGTCCCTGCTGCACCAGGTACGCCCATAGTAGCTGGTTGTAGCGGTGTGTAAATGAGCTACAGATGGCTACTTGAGACACCCGGCGATGTATCTAGCTGTAGATGTAGCGTAGCGTAGCGCACCTTGTGGCGGCGTGTAAAGAGGGTGCGTTTCCCATTTGTAACCGTTTGGGCGTGCTCGTGCACGTGCAGTAGCGGTTGGTATCCATCCTGTTGTGGCGGCGTGTAAAGGTACCATTAGTCTTGGCGTCCCGACCTCCGGACTAATACCGGTGACATCTGGTTGCGTCTCGTACGTTTCCACATTTTTTTAGAAATAAAATTTAATATGTTCTTCCGCAAACAATTCCCTGTTTACGTTTGTAAATTTAGGTAAAATTGGTGTTTGAAGCTCCGGCGGAGTCCCTGATTGGTATTGACAGCTTGTTTGAAGAGTCGATGAAGGTCGCGGATTCCGGTTCTCTTCGCCCCCCGGTGCAGACTTAGCTCAGGTGCCCTCGACTTACTTATGGGGTCACACGAGGCTTAAAACCACCATTCAGAAGTGGGAAGTGAAATGTATCCAGCCTGAATATTTCAGGAGGAATTTGACCGTAGATGTTATCATGACAAGATCAGCTGTCTATCGGTGACATCCTTCTCCTTCACTTACGAGATGCTCTTTAGCTGGAAATAATTGAACATGAGTTCACAATAAATGGCGGCGTCCACCCTCCACCTCCACCTGCCCCTCAGTCATCTCTCCGGGATCCATCCATGGTCATGACAGGGTCACCCTCCTCATCCTCGCCCCCTCTCAATCTCTCATCACATCTCCACTCTCTCAGGTCACCTGTGTTTGCACTAATTGCTTCTTCCACTTTTTAGTACATAGTAAATTTTGGCATTTTGGATACAAAGCGGTCGGGGGGCTTCCCCCCTTTATACCGACATTCCAAACCTGAGGCAACTGGAAGATAAAGGCTCCGTCCCATAGAAGACAGTGACGACCAGGAGAAGACGTTTATTGGTGACCTCTCGTCCCCACATAAAAGTTACTCTGATGGAATGTTTGCTAATGACATATTTATTCAGGATTACAATGGGAAACCATATATTATGTGGATATAACATGTAACCTCCGGCTCGCCTTGTCACATCTCCATAAATACAAAGAAATCAACGTGCAACTCAATGGTCCTAGACTACAACTCCCATCATGTCTTGTCAGGCTGCTAGTGGTGCTTTTCTGACCAGTGGTGCAACGTGAAGCTCATGGGCCCCGATGCGAAAGCTCCTACGGGGCCCCCAATTATTACAAATCTTTAATGGCTAAGGGGACTTTTTGGGCCCCCTGGCTCCGAGGCCTGGAGGCGATCGCAGCGCCTGCACCTGTTGTAGTTACCCCTGGTTCTGCCCATTTGTTGCCCCAGGTTGCAGACAATTGATGACAGAATGGCGGCTGTTGTTGGACTCGTTCCCGCACTCGTCTGCTTTGTTTACAGGAATTAATTACAATGTAACAATGAAGGGCTTTTATTTTAGGCAGATTGTATCAATTGGGTTTACATGTGGTGACTCTTCTATAACAGACCACACTGTGCTTACATTGCAATTCATTAGCATTTCACATGTCTTAAAAAAGGGGGGGGGGGGGGGAGAAAATAATGGTTAAAAAGAGTGAGGAAGCTTTTCTCTGCCCTGCAGTGCTGAACAATGCCCACATAACCAGTGCCCTGCAGTGCAGCACAATGCCCACATAACCAGTGCCCTGCAGTGCTGCACAATGTCCACATAACCAGTGCCCTGCAGTGCTGTACAATGCCCACATAACCAGTGCCCTGCAGTGCTGCACAATGCCCACATAACCAGTGCCCTGCAGTGCTGTACAATGCCCACATAACCAGTGCTCTGCAGTGCTGTACAATGTCCAAATAACCAGTGCCCTGCAGTGCTGCACAATGTCCACATAACCAGTGCCCTGCAGTGCTGTGCAATGCCCACATAACCAGTGCCTGCAGTGCTGTGCAATGCCCACATAACCAGTGCCCTGCAGTGCTGTACAATGCCCACATAACCAGTGCCCTGCAGTGCTGTACAATGCCCACATAACCAGTGCTCTGCAATGCTGTACAATGCCCACATAACCAGTGCCCTGCAGTGCTGTACAATGCCCACATAACCAGTGCCCTGCAGTGAAGCGCAATGACCACATAGCCAGTCCATGCAGTGCAGCACAATGCCCACATAACCAGTGTCCTGCAGTGCAGCACAATGCCCACATAATCAGTGCCCTGCAGTGCTGCGCAATGACCACATAGCCAGTGCCCTGCAGGACAGCACAATGTCCACATAACCAGTGCCTGCAGTGATGTACAATGCCCACGTATCCAGTGCCCTGCAGTGCTGCACAATTCCCACATAACCAGTGCCCTGCAGTGCTGCACAATGCCCACATAACCTGTACCCTGCAGTGCTGCAAAATGCCCACATAATTACTACCTGCAATGCTGCACAATGCCCACATAACCAGTGCCCTGCAGTGCTGCACAATGCCCAAAAAAACAGTGCCCTGCAGTGCTGCAAAATGCCACATAACCAGTGCCCTGCAGTGCTGCACAATGCCCACATAACCAGTACCCTGCAGTGCTGCAAAATGCCCACATAATTACTACCTGCAGTGACGTACAATGCCCACATAGCCAGTGCCCTGCAATGCTGCACAATGCCCACATAACCAGTGTCCTGCAGTGCAGCACAATGCCCATATAACCAGTGCCCTGCAGTGCTGGGCAATGATCACATAGCCCGTGCCTGCAGTGCTGCACAATGTCCACATAACCAGTGCCCTGCAGTGCTGCACAATGGCCATATAACCAGTGCCCTGCAGTGCTGCACAATGTCCACATAACCAGTGCCCTGCAGTGATGTAAAATGCCGCATAGCCCATGCCCTGCAGTGCTGCACAATGCCCACATATCCAGTGCCCTGCAGTGCAAACCAATGGCCACATCTCCAGTGCCCTGCAGTGCAGCACAATGCCCACATAACCAGTGCCCTGCAGTGCAGCACAATGCCCACATAACCAGTGCCCTGCAGTGTAGCACAATGCCCACATAACCAGTGCCCTGCAGTGCTGCGCAATGCCCACATAACCAGTGCCCTGCCGTTCTGTGCAATGCCCACATAACCAATGCTCTGCAGTGCTGTGCAATGCCCACATAACCAGTGCCCTGCAGTGCTGTGCAATGCCCACATAACCAGTGCCCTGCAGTGCTGCGCAATGCCCACATAACCAGTGCCCTGCCGTTCTGTGCAATGCCCACATAACCAATGCTCTGCAGTGCTGTGCAATGCCCACATAACCAGTGCCCTGCAGTGCTGTGCAATGCCCACATAACCAGTGCCCTGCAGTGCTGCACAATGCCCACATACCCAGTGCCCTGCAGTGCTGCATAATGCCCACATAACCAGTGCCTGCAGTGTTGTGCAATGCCCACATCTCCAGTGCCCTGCAGTGCTGCACAATGCCCACATAACCAGTGCCCTGCAGTGCTGTGCAATGCCCACATAACCAGTGCCCTGCAGTGCTGCACAATGCCCACATACCAGTGCCCTGCAGTGCTGCATAATGCCCACATAACCAGTGCCCTGCAGTGCTGTGCAATGCCCACATCTCCAGTGCACTGCAGTGCTGCACAATGCCCACATAACCAGTGCTCTGCAGTGCTGCACAATGTCCACATAACCAGTGCCCTGCAGTGCTGCACAATGCCCACATAACCAGTGCCCTGCAGTGCTGTACAATGCCCACATACCCAGTGCCCTGCAGTGCTGCACAATGCCCACATAACCAGTGCCCTGCAGTGCTGCACAATGCCCACATAAACCAGTGCCCTGCAGTGCTGCACAATGTCCACATAACCAGTGCCCTGCAGTGCTGTACAATGCCACATACCCAGTGCCCTGCAGTGCTGCACAATGCCCACATAACCAGTGCCCTGCAGTGCTGCACAATGCCCACATAACCAGTGCCCTGCAGTGCAGCACAATGCCCACATAACCAGTGCCCTGCAGTGCTGCACAATGTCCACATAACCAGTGCCCTGCAGTGCTGCACAATGCCCATATAACCAGTGCCCTGCAGTGCTGCACAATGCCCACATAACCAGTGCCCTGCAGTGCTGTACAATGCCCACATAACCAGTGCCCTGCAGTGCTGCACAATGCCCACATAACCAGTGCCCTGCAGTGCTGCACAATGCCCACATAACCAGTGCCCTGCAGTGCTGCACAATGCCCACATAACCAGTGCCCTGCAGTGCTGTACAATGCCCACATAACCAGTGCCCTGCAGTGCTGCACAATGCCCACATAACCAGTGCCCTGCAGTGCTGCACAATGCCCACATAACCAGTGCCCTGCAGTGCTGCACAATGCCCACATAACCAGTGCCCTGCAGTGCAGCACAATGCCCACATAACCAGTGCCCTGCAGTGCTGTACAATGCCCACATAACCAGTGCCCTGCAGTGCTGCACAATGCCCACATAACCAGTGCCCTGCAGTGCTGCACAATGCCCACATAACCAGTGCCCTGCAGTGCTGCACAATGCCCACATAACCAGTGCCCTGCAGTGCTGTACAATGCCCACATAACCAGTGCCCTGCAGTGCTGCACAATGCCCACATAACCAGTGCCCTGCAGTGCTGCACAATGTCCACATAACCAGTGCCCTGCAGTGCTGCACAATGCCCACATAACCAGTGCCCTGCAGTGCTGCACAATGCCCACATAACCAGTGCCCTGCAGTGCAGCACAATGCCCACATAACCAGTGCCCTGCAGTGCTGTACAATGCCCACATAACCAGTGCCCTGCAGTGCAGCACAATGCCCACATAACCAGTGCCCTGCAGTGCTGCACAATGCCCACATAACCAGTGCCCTGCAGTGCTGCACAATGCCCACATAACCAGTGCCCTGCAGTGCAGCACAATGCCACAATAACCAGTGCCCTGCAGTGCTGTACAATGCCCACATAACCAGTGCCCTGCAGTGCAGCACAATGCCCACATAACCAGTGCCTGCAGTGCTGTACAATGCCCACATAACCAGTGCCCTGCAGTGCAGCACAATGCCCACATAACCAGTGCCCTGCAGTGCTGTACAATGCCCACATAACCAGTGCCCTGCAGTGCTGCACAATGCCCACATAACCAGTGCCCTGCAGTGCTGCACAATGCCCACATAACCAGTGCCCTGCAGTGCTGCACAATGCCCACATAACCAGTGCCCTGCAGTGCTGTTAATGCCCACATAACCAGTGCCCTGCAGTGCTGCACAATGCCCACATAACCAGTGCCCTGCAGTGCTGCACAATGTCCACATAACCAGTGCCCTGCAGTGCTGCACAATGCCCACATAACCAGTGCCCTGCAGTGCTGCACAATGCCCACATAACCAGTGCCCTGCAGTGCAGCACAATGCCCACATAACCAGTGCCCTGCAGTGTCGTACAATGCCCACATAACCAGTGTTCTGCAGTGCCGTACAATGCCCACATAACCAGTGCCCTGCAGTGCTGCACAATGCCCACATAACCAGTGCCCTGCAGTGCTGCACAATGCCCACATAACCAGTGCCCTGCAGTGCTGCACAATGCCCACATAACCAGTGCCCTGCAGTGCTGCACAATGCCCACATAACCAGTGCCCTGCAGTGCTGCACAATGCCCACATAACCAGTGCCCTGCAGTGCTGCACAATGCCCACATAACCAGTGCCCTGCAGTGCTGCACAATGCCCACATAACCAGTGCCATGTAGAACACTTTTATTTTGTGTTTCCAAACTAATTTGATAATAATATATTGATGACGTTTTGATAATTCAGCCGCTCCCCATAGATATAATGTAATGAGCAAACCGAGCCCACACCAGGCATGATAAATAACAAGCGGCTTCAGACATTTGGTAACCATTGGAAATCTAAAAAATGATCCCTACTATGATTTCTCACAAATAGTAAACAGTTTAATTTCCTCCATCGCATAAAAAGTTATTGTTATGTGTCCTTGCAGAGCGAGATATCGTTATATAAGCACAAAACACATTGGCTCATGTAAACACACGGCCCGTGCAGTCATCATCAAGACGAATGACGAGAGATACGGCACATGGTGCGGCGTGTGTGGCCTCACCGAGGAAGCCAAGACATTGATGACTAGAAGGGCTCAATTACAGGTGTGCCCGCCTGCTCCACCAAGATACCAGTGTGTGCCCGATGTATCACAGCGTCACAATCCAATAATCCATTCTCTGGATGTCACACCTTTATCACACAGAAACTATCATCATAAATTATTACCGTACTTTTTTAAATTAGGTTTTGCACTAAATATAATTTACATTTTTTTATACTTCACATTTTATATTGAAAATTAAAAAGTAGCAATCTTCAGACTAACTAAAGTGTTATCAATCATTGTACAGGAGGAGGAGGTGAGCTGTGATATCACCTATTGTGAATGGTGGATCCTGTGTTATCTACTGTATATAGAGGTGTTATCAGTCATTGTACAGGAGGAGGTGAGCTGTGATATCACCTATTGTGAATGGTGGATCCTGTGTTATCTACTGTATATAGAGGTGTTATCAGTCATTGTACAGGAGGAGGAGGTGAGCTGTGATATCACCTATTGTGAATGGTGGATCCTGTGTTATCTACTGTATATAGAGGTGTTATCAGTCATTGTACAGGAGGAGGAGGTGAGCTGTGATATCACCTATTGTGAATGGTGGATCCTGTGTTATCTACTGTATACAGAGGTGTTATCAGTCATTGTACAGGAGGAGGTGAGCTGTGATATCACCTATTGTGAATGGTGGATCCTGTGTTATCTACTGTATACAGAGGTGTTATCAGTCATTGTACAGGAGGAGGAGGGGAGCTGTCATATCACCTATTGTGAATGGCGGATCCTGTGTTATCTACTGTATATAGAGGTGTTATCAGTCATTGTACAGGAGGAGGAGGTGAGCTGTGATATCACCTATTGTGAATGGTGGATCCTGTGTTATCTACTGTATATAGAGGTGTTATCAGTCATTGTACAGGAGGAGGAGGTGAGCTGTGATATCACCTATTGTGAATGGTGGATCCTGTGTTATCTACTGTATACAGAGGTGTTATCAGTCATTGTACAGGAGGAGGTGAGCTGTGATATCACCTATTGTGAATGGTGGATCCTGTGTTATCTACTGTATACAGAGGTGTTATCAGTCATTGTACAGGAGGAGGAGGGGAGCTGTCATATCACCTATTGTGAATGGCGGATCCTGTGTTATCTACTGTATATAGAGGTGTTATCAGTCATTGTACAGGAGGAGGTGAGCTGTGACATCACCTATTGTGAATGGTGGATCCTGTGTTATCTACTGTATATAGAGGTGTTATCAGTCATTGTACAGGAGGAGGTGAGCTGTGATATCATCTATTGTGAATGGTGGATCCTGTGTTATCTACTGTATATAGAGGTGTTATCAGTCATTGTACAGGAAGAGGTGAGCTGTGATATCATCTATTGTGAATGGTGGATCCTGTGTTATCTACTGTATATAGAGATGTTATCAGTCATTGTACAGGAGGAGGTGAGCTGTGATATCACCTATTGTGAATGGGGGATCCTGTGTTATCTACTGTATATAGAGGTGTTATCAGTCATTGTACAGGAGGAGGAGGAGAGCTGTAATATCATCTATTGTGAATGGTGGATCCTGTGTTATCTACTGTATATAGAGGTGTTATCAGTCATTGTATAGGAGGAGGTGAGCTGTGATATCACCTATTGTGAATGGGGGATCCTGTGTTATCTACTGTATATAGAGGTGTTATCAGTCATTGTACAGGAGGAGGAGGTGAGCTGTGATATCACCTATTGTGAATGGTGGATCCTGTGTTATCTACTGTATATAGAGGTGTTATCAGTCATTGTACAGGAGGAGGTGAGCTGTGATATCACCTATTGTGAATGGTGGATCCTGTGTTATCTACTGTATATAGAGGTGTTATCAGTCATTGTACAGGAGGAGGAGGTGAGCTGTGATATCACCTATTGTGAATGGTGGTTCCTGTGTTATCTACTGTATATAGAGGTGTTATCAGTCATTGTACAGGAGGAGGAGAGCTGTGATATCACCTATTGTGAATGGTGGATCGTGTGTTATCTACTGTATATAGAGGTGTTATCAGTCATTGTACAGGAGGAGGTGAGCTGTGATATCATATATTGTGAATGGTGGTTCCTGTGTTATCTACTGTATATAGAGGTGTTATCAGTCATTGTACAGGAGGAGGAGGTGAGCTGTGATATCACCTATTGTGAATGGTGGATCCTCTGTTATCTACTGTATATAGAGGTGTTATCAGTCATTGTACAGGAGGAGGAGGAGAGCTGTGATATCACCTATTGTGAATGGTGGATCCTGTGTTATCTACTGTATATAGAGGTGTTATCAGTCATTGTACAGGAGGAGGAGGTGAGCTGTGATATCACCTATTGTGAATGGTGGATCCTGTGTTATCTACTGTATATAGAGGTGTTATCAGTCATTGTACAGGAGGAGGTGAGCTGTGATATCATCTATTGTGAATGGTGGATCCTGTGTTATCTACTGTATATAGAGGTGTTATCAGTCATTGTACAGGAGGAGGAGGTGAGCTGTGATATCACCTATTGTGAATGGTGGATCCTGTGTTATCTACTGTATATAGAGGTGTTATCAGTCATTGTACAGGAGGAGGTGAGCTGTGATATCACCTATTGTGAATGGTGGATCCTGTGTTATCTACTGTATATAGAGGTGTTATCAGTCATTATACAGGAGGAGGTGGTAATCTGTAGACTGTGAGCCCTCGTAGGCAGGGTCCTCTCTCCTCCTTCACCTGTCTGTGCCTTATATTGTTCATGATTATTGTACATGTTGTTATTACATATACCTCTTTCACATGTAAAGTGGCATGGAATAATTGACACTGTAATATTAATAATTGAGATCCTGCCCTTGATGATAATAAGTCTGCTGAAAATGCCTTCTGAGAAGACAGAAAATAAGGATATCAGTTAAGTGAGTATATTATCTATTTTATATTTTATTTCAGGATGGATTCCATAAAAGTTCAATGGCAGATAACCAATTTAAAATGTGTATTCCCACCCATCTTATTGAGTGATAGTATACAGCTAGGATATGCCATCATCACACGAGGGTGCAACCTCTTGGACCCCCTGAGATCCTGACAACAAAGGGGCTACAGAACCACACAGATGAGCTTTTGGCCTGAGCATAACTAGTCCTTTAACTTAAAGTAAAAGGTGTGGTGTTGAAGAAAAAACGCCATTCTCCCAGTCATTGTAGATCTGAGAGGTTGGACCTCAGTGATAATTAAAAGAGAATCTGTCAGGTCAAAAATCCATATGTAACTGCTATAAGTTTCTAATTCCTCTGTTGAAGCTCTCTCTACTTATGTATTTCTGTTGTTTATACTTCTCTCATATCCTCTGTATACTGAAAATAAAGAGACTCATTCCATCTGTCAATCACAGTGAGTGATCACTTGCTTCTCTGCTGCCACTCCCCAGGGAATGAATATTCATGTAGTCACATCACTGTACAGAAGGTTCAGTAGAAGTCACTCACGTAGGGCATGTATCCTTCTCTTGCTCTTCTTGTATGCAGCAAAACAAATGTTCAAATAAACACACAGAATCTCTCACAGACAGCACTGGCTTCTGTTCAGAGCAACAAATGGAGCAGATTGCCTTACTAAGATGAGCTACCTGATATGAGCCTACCATCTCTCCCTCCCTCTCCTCATCAGAAGCTCCGTGCAGGAGAGCAAAATGAAAATTAAACTGGGGGTGCAGCAGAACACCGGGGGAGGGGGAAGAGCTACCTGGGAAGGAGTGAATAGAAAATGAACATTTACATATTAAGGACTATTCAATTACTTTTACTGCTGAAGATAGCTGCCTGATGGGTGTGAAGATGCTTATAGCAAGAGAACTACAAAGGGTACAGTAATGATTCTTACATATTCTGAAAGGGCTGCCCACGCATTTTTCAAGGGTACTATTAGTATCATACTGAAAAATGACTTGACAGGGTCCCTTTAACACTAGAATTCCCAGAGAGGGATCATTTAAAATAGACGGGTCGAATGACCTGAAGGATTTTAGGCCACATTTACAAATGAAAGGATGCTAATTGGAGCCATCAGAGTTGTCAGTTTGGACTAAGGGTCATTTGACCCTCTTTCAGGACTTCAGGGGGGAGCTCGAAATTCCAGGGACTTCTAGTGTTAAAGGGGGTGCCAAGTTAGGATTTGTGATGACAACATGCAACCTCCCACGACTTATGGTCAATTTGACTCCAGGCTTAGCCCTCTGCCTACCCATAATAGGGGCACACTATGGTCACTGGCACTGGTGGTCTGAGACAGAAGATGACCCATGTGCAAGGACAATATATGGACCCTTTGTTGTCGGGATGCTTATCATAATGCACTAGTCTACTTGCTTCGGAGGAAGACATGGGGCCCTCTTACGTGTTGGGCCCCTGTGCTGCTGCAGGGGTTGCACCAATGATATGCCTGTTATGGTCATTGGCGTTCTGTAAATCTCCATTCTTCTGTACCGCCCTTCAGATTGGGCTGACGCTCCCACTCCGGTATTACACTCTGTTTCATGCTATTTTTTATAATATAAATAAGTTTCCCACATAGACCAAATATCATGTAAAATACTCTTGTTGTAGAAATTCTTGCCTTTCCACCTCCTGGCTCTTAAAAGTATAACACAATAAATTTTACTAATATTCCTAGGTGGCAGCCGGCCGCCCCTGCAAAACCTCCAGACCAGAAAGCAGTCAGTTCAGTAACGAGACATTTTCACTTTTCAAGACAATTTAAACTCCTGGGGATCTTCCTCAACAAAATGAATCCGTCTTGTTTTCCCTGGCACATTTTTCCAAATACCGGGCCAAAACCTACAGTATTATTAGCTGGAAGGAGCAGCCTGGGAAATAAGCAACAGATACAAAAAGCGGAGATTTAATTAATAAAACCTTCTCTAAGTGACTGCTGAAATATTTGTACAATTCGCGTTTCGCAACTTCAATTTAGGAGCTGCCGGGGTGGAGCGCCTTGACGTTGATCTGCAGTTTTATTCCTGAGATGGAATGTAGAATGTTGATGGAGGAAACGTTTGCAGGGTTTTCTTTTCCATTACGGAGGCCGGTGAGGACGATGGTTCCACCCTTGTGTTGGAGCGTCCAGAAGACTCATTTCTGGTGGTGATCTCCATGCGTTTCGCATTAGTCACTGGAGTTGTCCAAACAAAGATGTTGTACAAACAGGTTGTGATGGATCCATGTTCTGGATCGTGTCACGGAGGGTAATGCATTTCACAGATGTCCCTCCGCCTGTATGTATTCTATGTCAGACAATGAGTGAAACAATGTATCCTCCACAACTGTCAAATATTCACTTAATACATATGTCAGTAATATTAGATGTTTACAAACACAGGAAACTTCAGAAAAGTGCTGGTTCTGATGATGTGGATCAGTTTCTGGCTGTGCTGGTTCTGATACTGTGGATCAGTTTCTGGCTGTGCTGGTTCTGATGCTGTGGATCAGTTTCTGGCTGTGCTGGTTCTGATGCTGTGGATCAGTTTCTGGCTGTACTGGTTCTGATGCTGTGGATCAGTTCCTGGTTGTGCTGGTTCTGATACTGTGGATCAGTCTCTACTGTGCTGGTTCTGATGCTGTGGATTAGTTTCTGGCGGTGCTGGTTCTGATGCTGTGGATCAGTTTCTGGCTGTGCTGGTTCTGATGCTGTGGATCAGTTTCTGGCTGTGCTGGTTCTGATACTGTGGATCAGTTCCTGGTTGTGCTGGTTCTGATACTGTGGATCAGTTTCTGGCTGTGCTGGTTCTGATTATGTGGATCAGTTTCTGGCTGTGCTGGTTCTGATTCTGTGGATCAGTTTCTGGCGGTGCTGGTTCTGATGCTGTGGATCAGTGTCTGGCTGTGCTGGTTCTGATTCTGTGGATCAGTTTCTGGCTGTGCTGGTTCTGATGATGTGGATCAGTTTCTGGCTGTGCTGGTTCTGATGCTGTGGATCAGTTTCTGGCTGTGCTGGTTCTGATGCTGTGGATCAGTTTCTGGCTGTGCTGGTTCTGATGCTGTGGATGAGTTTCTCCCTCTGCTGGTTCTGATGCTGTGGATGAGTTTCAGGCTGTGCTGGTTCTGATGCTGTGGATGAGTTTCTGGCTGTGCTGGTTCTGATTCTGTGGATCAGTTTCTGGCTGTGCTGGTTCTGATGCTGTGGGTCAGTTTCTGGCTGTGCTGGTTCTGATGCTGTTGATCAGTTTTTGGCTGTGCTGGTTCTGATTATGTGGATCAGTTTCTGGCTGTGCTGGTTCTGATGCTGTGGGTCAGTTTCTGGCTGTGCTGGTTCTGATACTGTGGATCAGTTTCTGGCTGTGCTGGTTCTGATGGTGTGGATCAGTTTCTGGCTGTGCTGGTTCTGATACTGTGGATCAGTGTCTGGCTGTGCTGGTTCTGATGCTGTGGATCAGTTTCTGGCTGTGCTGGTTCTGATACTGTGGATCAGTTTCTGGCTGTGCTGGTTCTGATGCTGTGGATCAGTTTCTGGCTGTCCTGGTTCTGATACTGTGGATCAATTTCTGGCTGTGCTGGTTCTGATGGTGTGGATCAGTTTCTGGCTCTGCTGGTTCTGATACTGTGGATCAGTCTCTACTGTGCTGGTTCTGATACTGTGGATCAGTTTCTGGCTGTGCTGATTCTGATGCTGTGGATCAGTTTCTGGCTGTGCTGGGTCTGATACTGTGGATCAGTTTCTGGCTGTGCTGGTTCTGATGCTGTGGATCAGTTTCTCGCTGTGCTGGTTCTGATTATGTGGATGAGTTTCTGGCTGTGCTGGTTCTGATGATGTGGATGAGTTTCTGGCTGTGCTGGTTCTGATACTGTGGATCGGTTTCTGGCTGTGCTGGTTCTGATGATGTGGATGAGTTTCTGGCTGTGCTGGTTCTGATGATGTGGATGAGTTTCTGGCTGTGCTGGTTCTGATACTGTGGATCAGTTTCTGGCTGTGCTGGTTCTGATGATGTGGATCAGTTTCTGGCTGTACTGGTTCTGATGCTGTAGATCAGTTTCTGGCTGTGCTGGTTCTGATGCTGTGGATCAGTTTCTGGCCGTGCTGGTTCTGTTCCTGTGGATCAGTTTCTGGCTGTGCTGGTTTTGATGCTGTAGATCAGTTTCAGGCAGTGCTGGTTCTGATGCTGTGGATCAGTTTCTGGCTGTGCTGATTCTGATGCTGTGGATCAGTTTCTGGCTGTGCTGGTTCTGATACTGTGGATCAGTTTCTGGCTGTGCTGGGTCTGATACTGTGGATCAGTTTCTGGCTGTGCTGGTTCTGATACTGTGGATCAGTTTCTGGCTGTGCTGGGTCTGATGGTGTGGATCAGTTTCTGGCTGTGCTGGTTCTGATACTGTGGATCAGTTTCTGGCTGTGCTGGTTCTGATACTGTGGATCAGTTTCTGGCTGTGCTGATTCTGATGCTGTGGATCAGTTTCTGGCTGTGCTGGTTCTGATGATGTGGATGAGTTTCTGGCTGTGCTGGTTCTGATGCTGTGGATCAGTTTGTGGCTGTGCTGGTTCTGTTCCTGTGGATCAGTTTCTGGCTGTGCTGGTTCTGATGCTGTGGGTCAGTTTCTGGCTGTGCTGGTTCTGATACTGTGGATCAGTTTCTGGCTGTGCTGGTTCTGATGGTGTGGATCAGTTTCTGGCTGTGCTGGTTCTGATACTGTGGATCAGTGTCTGGCTGTGCTGGTTCTGATGCTGTGGATCAGTTTCTGGCTGTGCTGGTTCTGATACTGTGGATCAGTTTCTGGCTGTGCTGGTTCTGATGCTGTGGATCAGTTTCTGGCTGTCCTGGTTCTGATACTGTGGATCAATTTCTGGCTGTGCTGGTTCTGATGGTGTGGATCAGTTTCTGGCTCTGCTGGTTCTGATACTGTGGATCAGTCTCTACTGTGCTGGTTCTGATACTGTGGATCAGTTTCTGGCTGTGCTGATTCTGATGCTGTGGATCACTTTCTGGCTGTGCTGGGTCTGATACTGTGGATCAGTTTCTGGCTGTGCTGGTTCTGATGCTGTGGATCAGTTTCTCGCTGTGCTGGTTCTGATGATGTGGATGAGTTTCTGGCTGTGCTGGTTCTGATGATGTGGATGAGTTTCTGGCTGTGCTGGTTCTGATACTGTGGATCAGTTTCTGGCTGTGCTGGTTCTGATGATGTGGATGAGTTTCTGGCTGTGCTGGTTCTGATGATGTGGATGAGTTTCTGGCTGTGCTGGTTCTGATACTGTGGATCAGTTTCTGGCTGTGCTGGTTCTGATGATGTGGATCAGTTTCTGGCTGTACTGGTTCTGATGCTGTAGATCAGTTTCTGGCTGTGCTGGTTCTGATGCTGTGGATCAGTTTCTGGCCGTGCTGGTTCTGTTCCTGTGGATCAGTTTCTGGCTGTGCTGGTTTTGATGCTGTAGATCAGTTTCAGGCAGTGCTGGTTCTGATGCTGTGGATCAGTTTCTGGCTGTGCTGATTCTGATGCTGTGGATCAGTTTCTGGCTGTGCTGGTTCTGATACTGTGGATCAGTTTCTGGCTGTGCTGGGTCTGATACTGTGGATCAGTTTCTGGCTGTGCTGGTTCTGATACTGTGGATCAGTTTCTGGCTGTGCTGGGTCTGATGGTGTGGATCAGTTTCTGGCTGTGCTGGTTCTGATACTGTGGATCAGTTTCTGGCTGTGCTGGTTCTGATGCTGTGGATCAGTTTCTGGCTGTGCTGGTTCTGATGCTGTGGATCAGTTTCTGGCTGTGCTGGTTCTGATGCTGTGGATCAGTTTGTGGCTGTGCTGGTTCTGTTCCTGTGGATCAGTTTCTGGCTGTGCTGGTTCTGATGATGTGGATCAGTTTCTGGCTATGCTGGTTCTGATGCTGTGGATCAGTTTCTGGCTGTGCTGGTTCTGATGATGTGGATCAGTTTCTGGCTATGCTGGTTCTGATGCTGTGGATCAGTTTCTGGCTGTGCTGGTTCTGATGATGTGGATCAGTTTCTGGCTGTGCTGGTTCTGATGCTGTGGATCAGTTTCTGGCTGTGCTGGTTATGATGCTGTGGATCAGTTTCTGGCTGTGCTGGTTATGAAGCTGTGGATCAGTTTCTGGCTGTGCTGGTTCTGATACTGTGGATCAGTTTCTGGCTGTGCTGGTTCTGATACTGTGGATCAGTTTCTGGCTGTGCTGGTTCTGATGCTGTGGATCAGTTTCTGGCTGTGCTGGTTCTGATACTGTGGATCAGTTTGTGGCTGTGCTGGTTCTGTTCCTGTGGATCAGTTTCTGGCTGTGCTGGTTCTGATGATGTGGATCAGTTTCTGGCTGTGCTGGTTCTGATGCTGTGGATCAGTTTCTGGCTGTGCTGGTTCTGATGCTGTGGATCAGTTTCTGGCTGTGCTGGTTCTGATGCTGTGGATTAGTTTCTGGCTGTGCTGGTTCTGATGCTGTGGATCAGTGTTTGGTTCGGCCTTTTATCCCTGACTGTGCTGCGAGTCTCATTGAAAGGTTGAACAATATAAAACGCCTCCAGCTTTAGATAGAACTTGTGACATTCCTGCCTTTGTTTTGTCAGGGAGCTAATTTACATATATTACATTGTATTACATATATACATATATTATATTGTATTAGGGAGGACAATGCTTCTGTATACCATTTTTGGCAAGTGAAAAAAGAAGACAAATCTTGTGTTATCATTGCTGTATGGATGTGAAGGGAGAATTCACAATGGAATTTAGATTAAATAAATCCCAATATGTAATGTATATGTGTGGTGACATTAAAGGAAAAAATAAAATGTTTTATATGTAAAATTTATAGTACAATTGCTGGAGATTTACACTACTGTACTTATTATTTATCTATGCATATCTCTCTATTTCTCTATCTATCTATCTATCTATCTGCCGCACTACATGTCCTCAGAATTACCAGCCCTCATTCTGGGAGACTTTAACATCCCCATAAACAGCCCCATCTCCCCATCTGCATCCCAGCTCCTATCTCTAACCACCTCTCTTGGCCTCTCACAGCTCTCAACCTCAGCGACATACAAGGATGGTAACACCCTTGACCTGATCTTTGCCCGGCTCTGCTCAACCTCCTCCTTAGTTAATTCACCTCTTCCTCTCTCTGACCACAACATTCTCTCCTTCACGCGCACAAACCCTCGCCCATTACAGCACAGTCCGACCTATCACACATCCAGAAATCTACAGGCCATTAACCCTCATATAGTCACAGACTCTCTAAACTCATCACTGACCCCAATTTCCTCATTCTCCTGTCCCGATCTGGTAGTAAACCACTTAAATGACTCTCTCAGAAGCTCCCTGGGCCAAGTAGTGCCCCTCATACTCCGAACCTCCAAACACAAAGGGTGCTGATCCAGTCTGTGGCTGTCAGGGTCATCCTGGATAACCCCAGACCGGATCACGCCGCAGTGTGAAGGCACCCTTATAGTGTAGACAGGGACCCTTCAGAATTATGATCACCGAGAAGTGGTTGAAGGGCAGCATATATTGGCCAAGAACCATAAAAAAACAAAAAAAAATATTTTTATCTGAGTTTTTTTTTAAAAACTTTATAGTTTTTATTTTTTCTCAAAAAATATCTAGTAACACCTACAAATAGCATGTAATGGCTTAACCAGTGTGCTGCTATTAATTTGGAACATATCTAATTCAGCTATATAGATTTGCACCTGCGCTGAAGAGCTTAAGGAAGTGCTGTCTGTTTTTTTTCTTCATCTATCTATCTATCTATCTATCTATCTATCTATCTATCTATCTATCTACAATCTATCTATCTACAATCTATCTATCTATCTATCTATCTATCTACAATCTACCTATCTATCTATCTACAATCTATCTATCTATCTATCTACAATCTATCTATCTATCTATCTATCTATCTATCTATCTATCTACAATCTATCTATCTATCTATCTATCTATCTACAATCTACCTATCTATCTATCTACAATCTATCTATCTATCTATCTACAATCTATCTATCTATCTATCTATCTATCTATCTACAATCTATCTATCTATCTATCTATCTATCTATCTATCTATCTATCTATCTATCTACAATCTATCTATCTATCTACAATCTATCTATCTATCTATCTACAATCTATCTATCTATCTATCTACAATCTATCTATCTATCTATCTATCTATCTATCTACAATCTATCTATCTATCTATCTATCTATCTATCTATCTATCTATCCAACTATTATCTATCTATCTATCTATCTATCTATCTCTCTACCTATCTATCTATCTATCTATCTATCTATCCATCTATCTATAGGGGCCGTCACACTTTACGATATATTTAACGATGTTGCTGAAATGTCCCGACTTTTCCGTCTTCCTCCTGGTAGGAGTGCAGTGGTGACAGGTCTAGGGGAGCGCTGCGCCCCTCCTGCCTTTCCATAGGCGCTCCTCTTCTGGAGTTCTGTTACTATTATAGATTTATGTCTCTATTTATTAATTATGTTACTCCCTTCCATTGCTATTAATTCCACAGCTCTTTACAGACATGATCAGATGAAGCACGGAGCAATCCTCTATGGTCACAGCGCTCCTTCTCCCTCCATCCACAATGTGCCCCTTCATTGCTATCTCTTTATTTATATTTTATTACATAAATATTTGTATTTATTTTATAACACATTCTGTTTTTGTACCTATTATTTATTCCTAGATGCCTTTTTTATTGATTATTTTGGTATGCTCTTATATCTATTTCCCGGTCCCTGTACATGGCTGGAGCGTCACCCTCTGACCGTGCAGTATCTCCCTGTAATATATGCAGGGACACATTTCTTGTGCAGGGACGGAGGGTCGGCCGCGCACTCCATGATGCATAATCTCGCATTCTGGTTAATCGACCACGTAGGTCAGACGAGGAACAGAAATAAGATTTCCTCCATCGCAGCAGGCTGGCTGATACATTTGCATTAGAGACATTAGCCCATCAACCTGGGGGGCATTGATCCAGGAAAGAATGAGAAACCAGAGCTAATTCTCCGAAATAGGTGAAGTAAATAAACAGTGTTCAGCAAACTACCCCCTGAAAACGCCGCCTGGCTCCTTCGCCCGTTCCACCTTTCTACTCTCTAATTGCTCCACTTTCTGAGTCAAACCAGTAGAACAGGATACGGATCAGACGAGGCCCCGGAGTGTCACCATTAGTCTGCTCATTCCCACAGCCGGGGCCATTATTCATGTATTCAGTGCAGGTATATATTTCCACTCCTAAGAGTAAGTATCCCAAAGATGAAGTGTTGGGATCACACAAGATTATGGTGGACGATATCGGAGGGTGGAGGGTTTACGATGCCTTTCTTGAAGGCTACACTTAACACCGGTCCTGCCCAAAACAAGAAACGTCTTTGTGACTTGGGTTGGGTTCCATTAGGAAGCCTTGTAAAATAAGAGTGGTAAGAAGAAAGAAATCGATACAATGTAACAGAGGTAATGGACTGTTAAACCTTGTGCTAATGAGCAACTGGAGCAAAAGTTTCAAGAGCCTTAAAGCGACTCGGCCAGGCTGGTTTCACACAACCGGTATCCGTGTGGATCCAGCTGGTCTGGGTGTACCTGTGGCGCCCCCCCAGGTAAACTGCCACCAGAGGTACTGCACTTCTGCGGTTAGGAGGTGTAGTGATCCATGAGACAGGTGCATCCGGTGCAACAAGATTAGCAATTGTGCAGGAATCTGGGGGTGAAGGTTTCCACATTCCCCCGAATTCACAAACACGGTAGTATCTGCACAATCTGCATTCTTCATAACAAATACATCACACACATGGTTACTGATTAATGGTTTTCATAAATGTGGACAATCTCTAGGTAAAATCTGCGGTGGAAGGATTCCAAATGGAAAAATTCCAGTCTTGTATGGGCTCCGCACAAGATGGAGGAAACGCCAATAGAAGACATTTTATTGATAGGCTACGCATTTCGAGGACGATCGGTGCTCTTCATCAGGCCAACTGCAAATGAGTAAAACAACCCCACCAATGCTTCTTTTAGCTCTTCATGTGTACTGTGGTATACCTGCATGCAGCTCTCATAAGTGTTTTTCTGCCCTAAGACGTATTTTACCCTTTCTGCCCATTATTGGAAACTTTTCTTCTTATGACCCGATTCAGACTGGAGTCACATTGGCTGAAAACTTCACTTCCCCGTAGACTTTGATGTAGTGAAGCCCTGAGGGTTTCTATGGTTAAAACTAAACAGAGTCCCGGAAAAACGTAAGAAAATGAAGATTTAGGAGAAGG
Organism: Allobates femoralis; assembly: GCA_033576535.1. Taxonomy (NCBI): domain Eukaryota; kingdom Metazoa; phylum Chordata; class Amphibia; order Anura; family Aromobatidae; genus Allobates; species Allobates femoralis. Next base: position 125,613,592 of record JARQOC010000007.1, read on the forward strand.
AAAATTAGGTAGCAAATAAACATTAGTGAAGCAACCGATGCACATAAATTGTTAGGAATTCATATAACCTGGTAAATAAACAGTTTGCTGCTCACTCTATGTGAATAGACTAAACTGGCCTCGGCGTTTTATGATTTGCAAATTACTGCACTATCCAAAGAAGGACAACATCACCTCGGCCGTGGCCATCCCCATAATGCCTTACAGTTATTACGTCACATGGTATAGTGCAGCCAATCAGGAGGGATTATCACAGTCTCTATAAAAGCTGAAGCAGGGAATGCAGCAGCCAGTTGGTGGTGAATCTGGAGAGTGGGATTATCATAACCTGAATAAAAGCCAAGGCAGGGAATGCAGCAGCCAGTTGGTGGTGAATCTGGAGAGTGGGATTATCATACCCTCAATAAAAGCCAAGGCAGGGAATGCAGCAGTCACTTGGTGGTGAATCTGGAAAGTGAGGGTATCGTCACACCTGGCGACGGCACCGCCGATGTATTAGGTGACGTAGGGGCATGGCCTATCGGCGCCGATATTGCCCCTGCATCACCTAATGTAAAGGGGCGATGTCAGTGATGTGAAACCAGGTGGCCAATCTGAGGCGACGTGTCCACATCGCCCCATGTAAACGGCCGCCGGCAAACTGACAGGCGATAGGAGCCTATGGCTCCCATTGTACTGCATCGCCGCTGGGGTTTTGAGACACCCCGGAGGCGATGCTGCCTGTCAGCTCGCCGGGGCATCGCCGGAGGTGTCTCCCCGTGTAAACATCTCCGGTGCCATCGGCAGGTGTGACAGCACCCTTAGATTTTTATAACCTGAATAAATGTTGAAGCAGAGAAAGCAGCGCCCACTTGGTGGTGAATCTGGAGAGTGGGATTATCATACCCTGAATAAAAGCTAAGGCAGGGAATGCAGCAGCCAGTTGGTGGTGAATCTGGAGAGTGGGATTATCATAACCTGAATAAAAGCCAAGGCAGGGAACGCAGCAGCCATTTGGTGGTGAATCTGGAAAGTGTGATTATTATAACCTGAATAAAAGTTGAAGCAGAGAATGCAGCAGTCACTTGATGGTGAATCCAATGAGTTGGACTATTTTAACCTATAAAAGTTGAAGCATGGAATGCAGCAGCCACTTGGCAGTGAATCTGAAGAGTGGGATTATCATAACCTGAATAAAAGTTGAGGCAGGGAATGCAGAAGCCACTTGGTAGTAAATCTGGATACTGGGAGAACATCACAGTTCAGCCATAGATACTGTATAGGGAGATAAGTTATAAAATATTGAATAAACTGTACGGATAGTGTGTGACAGTGAAGACTAGTGGGTGAGGAACAGAGAATAATACAGATTGAATGGATAGATGGTGACAGAAGAGTCACTTCATCTTCTTCTTGATCAGATATAAAAAAAAACTAACCAGCATATGAGGTTAGGGTCCCAATAAAGGGTTACGCCTTGTCACTGGCTGTTGGGCTCTCATGATTTGGCCAGCTTGCTTGATCAGGGCAGTTATGGTGCTGCTTCGATCAATCTCACAATCACATCGTTTCAGGGCTTCTAGAGTTTTTAGAAGATTTTCAATTAAATGCAATTAAAATTTTTGGGCTAAATTAGATAAAGCTGGCAAATTTATATTTACAAAGCCTTGATAATCTACCACTAGATAAATGTTGGGGGTCTCCAAATTTTACTAAGGGTAGTAATTCTTTATAGAATGACTCCCCCTCCTAATGCTCCTCAGCACTTTATGGGAGAACTAGAGTAGTACAATTATAAAATATGCATTCCAGGACTATAAAAGTGGTGGTATGGTATGGATAGTTATGGCTTCATGGTACCCCAACAGTCAAGTCCATCAAGATTGGTCAATAAATTCTTGTACAAGTCATGTTGGTTTAGTGATGAGTGAGTACTAAGATGTTCGGGTGCTCGGTACTCGAAACGAGCAGGTATGACGCTCAGATGGGTGTGACTTGAGTACCCAGAATGGCAGAAGTCAATAGGAAACCTGAAGACTATAAAAGTGGTGGTACGGACAATTATGGCTTCATGGTGCCCCAACAGTCAAAAATCCATTAAAATTGGTCAAGGTGTTCTTCTACAGATCATATTTGGTCTATCGATGAGGGAGTACTAACATGCTCGGGTGCTCGGTACTTGAGACAAGTAAGTCGGATGCTCGGATGGGCGCTACTTGAGTACCAAGCATAGCGGAAGTTAATAGGAAACTTTAAGACTATAAAAGTCGTGGTATAGACAGTTATTGCTTCATAGTGCCCCAACAGTCAAGTCCATAAAAATTGGTCAATATTTTCTTCTACAGGTCATGTTGGTCTAGTGATGAGTGAGCACTACCAGGCTCAAGTGCTCGGTACTATAAATGAGCAGCTTGGACACTCAGTTGGGTACAACTTGAGTACCGAGTATAGCAGAAGTCAATGGGAAACTTGAAGACTATATAAGTGGTTGTACGGACAGTTAAGACTTTATGGTGCCCCTACAGTCAAAAATCCATTAAAATTGGTGAAGAAGTCCTTCTACGGATCATATTGGGTCTACTGATGAGCAAATACTAACATGCTTATGTGCTCGGTACTCGAAACAAGCAGGTCGGACAATCGAATGGGTACGACTTGAGTACCAAGCATAGCGGAAGTCAATGGGAAACTTGAAGACTATAAAAGTGGTGGTACGGACAGTTTTAGCTTCATGGCGCCCCAACAGTCAAGTCCTTCAAAATTGGTCAATAAGTACTTCTACAGGTCTGTGGGTCTAGTGATGAGTGAGCACTACCAGGCTCAAGTGCTCGGTACTATAAACGAGCAGGTTGGACACTCGTTGGGGCGCAACTTGAGTACTGAGTATAGCGGGAGTCAATGGGAAACTTGAAGACTATAAAAGTGGTGGAATGGACAGTTAAGACTTTATGGTGCCCCAACAGTCAAAAATCCATTAAAATTTGTGAAGAAGTTCTTCTACAGATCATATTTGGTCTATTGATGAGCAAATACTAACATGCTTGGGTGCTCGGTACTTGAAACAAGCAGGTCAGACAATCGGATGGGTATGACTTGAGTACCAAGCATAGCAGAAGTCAATGGGAAACTTGAAGACTATAAAAGTGGTGGTACAGACAGTTTTAGCTTCATGGCGCCCCAACAGTCAAGTCCATCAAAATTGGTCAATATTTTCTTCTACAGGTCATGTTGGTCTAGTGATGAGTGAGCACTACCAGGCTCAGGTGCTCGGTACTATAAATGAGCAGGTTGGACACTTGTTGAGGCGCAACTTGAGTACCGAGTATTGTGGGAGTCAATGGGAAACTTGAAGACTATATAAGTGGTTGTACGGACAGATTGGTGAAAAAGTTCTTCTACAGATCATATTGGGTCTACTGATGAGCAAATACTAACATGCCCGGGTGCTCAGTACTCGAAACAAGCAGGTAGGACACTCGGATGGGTATGACTTGAGTACCAAGTATAGAGGAAGTCAATATGAAACTTGAAGACTATAAAAGTGGTGGTACGGACAGTTATGGCTTCATGGTGCCCCAACAGTCAAGTCCATCAAAATTTGTCAATAGGTACTTCTACAGGTCTGTGGGTCTAGTGATGAGTGAGCACTACCAGGCTCAAGTGCTCGGTACTATAAATGAGCAGGTTGGACACTTGTTGAGGCGCAACTTGAGTACCGAGTATAGTGGGAGTCAATGGGAAACTTGAAGACTATAAAAGTGGTTGTACGGACAGTTAAGGCTTTATGGTGCCCCAACAGTCAAAAATCCATTAAAATTGGTGAAGAAGCTCTTCTACAGATCATATTGGGCCTATTGATGAGCAAATACTAACATGCCCGGGTGCTCGGTTCTCGAAGCAAGCAGGTAGGACACTCGGATGGGCGTAACTTGGGTACCAAGTATAGTGGGAGTCAATGGGAAACTTGAAGACTATAAAAGTGGTTGTACGGATAGTCAAGGCTTCTTGGTGCCCCAACAGTCAAAAATCCATTTAAATTGGTGAAGTTCTTCTACAGATCATATTGGGTCTATTGATGAGCAAATACTAACATGCCCGGGTGCTCGGTTGGACACTCGCGTGGGCGTAACTTGTGTACCAAGTATGGCAGAAGTGAATGGCAAACTTGCAGATCTTCTGGAATAATTCTCAAGTCTCTCATTGACTTCGATTACACTCAACACGAGTAACGCCCATCCAAACGTCCGACCTGCTCGTTTCAAGTAGCAAGCACCCGAGCATAGTTGTGTACTGTGATCAATAATTGGGTCACATTGCATCTATAGATACATAGCAGCTGATACATTTACTCCTAACTGTGAAACAATGTATATGACCAGGAGCTCACCCGACCCCAAGTGTCTGGTGGGACACAGGTCATTGACTCGCAGGAGTACTTATCTCACGCTTCATGGTTATCTGGAGCTTGTGACTTTTCTCCACATTGGCTTCTCGATACCGGGGAGGAAGAGAACGTCTGATTAAAGTTTGCATTTCTGCTGAGGCAATTGAATGTTGCTATAGAGATTGAGATGAAATGAGCAAGTAGTGATGTAATTACATCTAACCCTTTTAGCAGTTTTGACAGTGAGTGCAGTGACAATGGAGAAGTTATCCAAGCTATTAAAGAAAAAACCTCGGCAGAACTTGCAGCAAATTTACTTGTTCTTCGCCTCATTTTTTAATACGTTGCTTGAGGTGTGCAAATCGAATATTCCTGGAATTATCGCACGCGCTCAGGTGACCTTTGTTGTCGTTGCCTAAATCGTAATACAAAATAACATAAAGGGAATGTAATGTTTTTACATTTTGTCTCCGTGCTACAATGTATCTCAATCAATCATGTCTCACAATTCGGTTACCGGCGGAACTTGACAACATTTCTATAAGTTGTTGATCTTTTTCATATTTTAGGGGCCGGAAAAAGTTTCCGGAAAAATGTTCAAAACTTCAGTGGAAAATAGTTTCTAAAAGAAGAGGAAATTTGGTCTAAATGAGGGTGGTCTTCTCCATGGGGTGGTCTTCTCAGATTTGTGTTATTTTGGAGCGTTTATAGATATACATAACATATATATATAACCAAGATTGCTACCTTTCGTTTTCTTTAAAGACCACGCTAACGCTTTTCTTTTTCATCGCCCTAGTGGCACTTTAAAACTCATACCCCAGCTCTTGGTCAAATACTCACCTTTCAGCATCTTCACCTTTATACCGACGCACCTCCGGTCCTGTGGTGCCATCTTGTGCTCCTATTTTCTGACTGGCCAGAAGTTATGTCACAATAGCTCAATGCATCTCTATGAAAACTAGGCTGAGGGCAGAATGAGGGCAGAACTATGGCAGAACAAGGCCAAGACAAAGACAGAACGAGGCCAGGACTAGGCCAGATCAAGGACAGAACAAGGTAAAAATGAGTAGTTCAGAAATGCTTCAGGTATGTGTGCATTTCATATGGTTCTGCATTTAATGCATTCAGGAGGCCGTAATAGCACAGCATATTAAAAAACGTAGAGTAGGACTGCCCCATCTGAGAATGCCGTGACATGGCGGGGGTAGCTCAAAGAATTGATGAATTGTTTGCCAAATGTCTCAGTTTAAAGTACAGTTAGAAATTTATATGTGCACATGCACTTTTTGTATTGCGTGCTAACCACAGGCAGCGCTGGCTTCTTGGCTTTTTTATAAGCCACAATGAGGACAGAATGAGGCAAGGATGAGGACAGAATGTAGCCAGGACAAGGCAAGGATGGGGAAAGAATGGGGCCAGAACAAAGCCAGGATGGGGCCAGAGCAAGGCCAGAATGAGGCCAGAAAGGGGTTAGAATTAGGTTAGAACAAGGCCAGAATGAAGCTAGAGCAGAGAAAGAGCGAGGCCAGAACGGGGTCAGAATGAGGTTGGAAGGAGGCCAGGACGAGGCTCTCATAGTCTCCAAAAAAGAAAGTAAGGCTGTGGTCACACATGCCAAAACGTTTTTCATAGTGTTCCTTTTATCAAATCCGGGGTTTTTTGGTTGCTTTTTGAGGCTCCTGTGCTCCCAAACGTTTTTTTTCTTTTTTTGTGTGCCAAAAACGGACTGGTAACGGATGGTGCCAAAATTTGCCATTTAAAAAAACGGACTGTTTTTTTCCAGCACCCAAAAACATTGCTAGCAACGTTTTTTGGACCCTGGGAAGAGGTCTTCAAAAACGGAATGACACAGAGAGTGCCCCATCCGTTAACGGACCGTTTTTTGGACTTAGAAAAAAAAATGACAACATTTTTCCCAAAAACTTTCCCAAAGCCAAAACGGCTGGCAAGTGTGACCACAGCCTTACCTTCAGTGCACTCCATGAAACTCTGGAGCACATTGGCAGGTCAGTTTTCACTGGAGCCTGCAATGGCGATAGTGGGTGAAGCCGCCGGAAGGTGAATATCATACCGGTGCAAAACTCCAGCGGTGCAATACAAGAACACTGAAGAATCTCCTGCATGAAAACTCCATCAGCTTCAGTAACAAATATTCCAGGTGCCTAAAGTTTGGAACCCAAAATTTGCCCCAACACCCATAAGGCTACCTTCACACTACGATTTTGAAGGGAGTCGATGCTATCCGATAAATTTGGACAGCATCGGCTCCCTTCTGATGCCTGGAATCGGATGCCAAATAGGCATCCGATTCCGGCATTAAATCGTAGCCTCCGGGCAAAAAAAAAAAAGTTTATGCTCACCTCTTCCCGAGCCCCCGCCGTCTCTCGCCGTCTTCCTGCAGACTCCTGGTGGCTCCCGCAGGCTCCCAGTGTCAGCAGAGGTCTTCTTCTGCTGTTCAGGACCTGCGGTGATGTCACAGTCACGTGACACCAGGTTACACCATGGTAACCCGCGGTCACATGACTGTGAGGGGGGAAAAATAGATATAGTACCACATATTCAGCAATGGAGTTTAATGATAGGAAATCTGTTACATAATGTCTCATACAAATAACATTATCAGCAACACAGACTCAGTGTCTATATGGATGAAAAAAATGTATAATGTAACATAGTGTTCGCCCCTCATAGGTGTGCTAAACTTCCAACTCCGCCTATTTCCTGGATCTGCCCTTGGCCCCACCCCTGATTACCTGCAGTAAAATGGACACAACTGGAACTAATAACCCCTTGCTGCGTATGTGGACTATAATCCTCCAGGACGGTGGCCCCCGAGCAGCGTATCTCCAGCCTCTGACTGTCAGGGCATGCTGTACATCTGATGGTTGCAGTTTCGTTAAGAAACGTCTGCAGACTCAGACAGCAAAGATGAGGGGGGTTTTTGCAAAAAATAATAACTGAAATGTTTGGTAGGGGGGAGGGGAGGTTGAAAAGTTTGGTGATTTTGTCATTTTCTGCCATTGATTTGCTTGTCAGGTCTCCGGTAAGGCTGAGCGACAGCCGCTGTGGGGTGTAATAATCACTCAGCTTTCCTGGACACAGACAGGAGGGTAGAATGAATCATTTTCCAGGTTCTGGTCCTCACACTTCATCATTTGGGTCACATCCAGGACGGATTCTGTGACAGCGGAAAATCAAGAATCCCTCTGTGACCCCGCGCTGTAATTTGTTAATGGGTTTACAAATGAAGGACAGATTGTCCCTCCTGCTCCCCAAGAGCTGGATGAGGTGTGAAGTTTACAAGATTTGGTGTGAATTGTCAGCGAATCGCTGGATTACAGCTCAGCTCATACTGTACGGCCTGGAGGAATGGGCCTCGTAGAGAAAAGAGGGTGCGGATGAAGCAGGGGGACCCCAGGAACTAATCAAACATCTGTGCAGTCAAAAATATTACTGTACATAAAGATGACATGATAATAGACAGCCGTACAGCAGTCGTAACAGAGCCCCCATAATGTGACTGCAACAGAGCCCCCATAATGTGACTGCAACAGAGCCCCCATACTGTGACTGCAACAGAGCCCCCATAATGTGACTGCAACAGAGCCCCCATAATGTGACTGCAACAGAGCCCCCCATACTGTGACTGCAACAGAGCCCCCATAATGTGACTGCAACAGAGCCCTCATAATGTGACTGCAACAGAGCCCCCATAATGTAACCGCAACAGAGCCCCCATAATGTGAATGCAACAGAGCCCCCATAATGTAACCGCAACAGAGCCCCATAATGTAACCGCAACAGAGCCCCCATAATGTAACCACAACAGAGCCCCCATAATGTGACTGCAACAAAGCCCCCATAATGTGACTGCAACAGAGCCCCCATAATGTAACCGCAACAGAGCCCCCATAATGTAACCGCAACAGAGCCCCCATACTGTGACTGCAACAGAGCCCCCATAATGTAACCGCAACACCCCCATAATGTGACTGCAACAGAGCCCCCATAATGTGACTGCAACAGAGCCCCCATAATGTAACTGCAACAGAGCCCCCATAATGTAACCACAACAGAGCCCCCATAATGTAACCACAACAGAGCCCCCATAATGTGACTGCAACAGAGCCCCCATAATGTAACCGCAACAGAGCCCCCATACTGTGACTGCAACAGAGCCCCCATAATGTAACCGCAACAGAGCCCCCATAATGTAACCGCAACAGAGCCCCCATACTGTGACTGCAACAGAGCCCCCATAATGTAACCGCAACAGAGCCCCATACTGTGACTGCAACAGAGCCCCCATAATGTAACCGCAACAGAGCCCCCATAATGTGACTGCAACAGAGCCCCCATAATGTGACTGCAACAGAGCCCCCATAATGTGACTGCAACAGAGCCCCCATAATGTAACCGCAACAGAGCCCCCATAATGTGACTGCAACAGAGCCCCCATAATGTGACTGCAACAGAGCCCCCATAATGTAACCGCAACAGAGCCCCCATAATGTGACTGCAACAGAGCCCACATAATGTGACTGCAACAGAGCCCCCATAATGTGACTGCAACAGAGCCCCCATAATGTGACTGCAACAGAGCCCCATAATGTGACTGCAACAGCGCCCCCATAATGTGACTGCAACAGCGCCCCCATAATGTGACTGCAACAGAGCCCCCATAATGTAACCGCAACAGCACCCCCATAATGTAACCGCAACAGCGCCCCCATAATGTGACTGCAACAGAGCCCCATAATAGTCCAGTAATAGTGACAGTCATGGTGACAGTGCCTACATAATGTGACCCATTGGACCTATCACAGTTTTCATAGACCTTGTCATTTATCTTCCCCAGATTCCATCACCCCTGCATATCTAGTTTTGCCTCACTGTACCATTAGCCCAGGGAAATCCAGGTGCGAGCTGCTCGGAGGTGTAATGTTGGCCCAGTCTTGTGCATCATATTCCAGCTGCAATATTACCACAGTCTTCTACGCCATATTTCCAGCTGTAATGTTGGCCCAGTCTTGTGCACCATATTCCGCCTGTATTGTTGGCCCAGTCTTGTGCACCATATTCCAGGCTGTATTGTTGGCCCAGTCTTGTGCACCATAATCTGGCTGTATTGTTGGTCCAGTCTTGTGCACCATATTCTGGCTGTATTGTTGGCCCAGTATTGTGCACCATATTCTGGCTGTATTGTTGGCCCAGTCTTCTTCACCATATTCCAGGCTGTATTGTTGGCCCAGTCTTGTGCACCATATTCTGGCTGTAATGTTGACCCAGTCTTCTTCACCATATTCCGGCTGTAATGTTGGCCCAGTCTTGTTCACCATATTCCGCCTGTATTGTTGGCCCAGTCTTCTTCACCATATTCCAGGCTGTATTGTTGGCCCAGTCTTGTGCACCATATTCTGGCTGTAATGTTGGCCCAGTCTTCTTCACCATATTCCAGGCTGTATTGTTGGCCCAGTCTTGTGCACCATATTCTGGCTGTAATGTTGGCCCAGTCTTCTTCACCATATTCCAGGCTGTATTGTTGGCCCAGTCTTGTGCACCATATTCTGGCTGTAATGTTGGCCCAGTCTTCTTCACCATATTCCGGCTGTAATGTTGGCCCAGTCTTGTTCACCATATTCCGCCTGTAATGTTGGCCCAGTCTTGTGCGCCATATTCGGCTGTATTGTTGGCACAGTCTTGTGCGCCATATTCCAGGCTGTATTGTTGGCCCAGTCTTGTTCACCATATTGCAGGCTGTATTGTTGGCCCAGTCTTGTTCACATATTCCAGGCTGTATTGTTGGTCCAGTCTTGTGCGCCATATTCCAGGATGTATTGTTGGTCCAGTCTTGTGCGCCATATTCCAGGCTGTATTGTTGGCCCAGGTTGTGCACTATATTCTGGCTGTAATGTTGGCCCAGTCTTCTTCACCATATTCCAGGCTGTATTGTTGGCCCAGTCTTGTTCACCATATTCCGCCTGTATTGTTGGCCCAGTCTTGTTCACCATATTCCGCCTGTAATGTTGGCCAGTCTTGTGCGCCACATCCAGGATGTATTGTTGGTCCAGTCTTGTGCGCCATATTCCAGGCTGTATTGTTAGCCCAGTGTTGTGCACCATATTCTGGCTGTAATGTTGGCCCAGTCTTGTGCACCATATTCCAGGCTGTATTGTTGGCCCAGTGTTGTGCACTATATTCCATCTGTAATGTTGGCCCAGTCTTGTTCACCATATTCCAAGCTGTATTGTTGGCCCAGTGTTGTGCACCATATTCGGCTGTAACCTTGGCCCAGTCTTGAACACCATAGTCCGGCTGTAATGTTGGCCCAGTGCCGTGAACCATAATCCGCTGTAATGTTGGCCCAGTCTTTACACCATATTCCGGCTGTAATGTTGGCCCAGTCTTGTGCGCCATATTCCGGCTGTAATGTTGGCCCAGTCTTGTGCGCCATATTCCGGCTGTAATGTTGGCCCAGTCCTTTTGCACCATATTCCGGCTGTAATGTTGGCCCAGTCCTGTGCACCATATTCCGGCTGTAATGTTGGCCCAGTCCTGTGCCCATATTCCGGCTGTAATGTTGGCCCAGTCTTGTGCGCCATATTCCGGCTGTAATGTTGGCCCAGTCTTGTGCACCATATTCCGGCTGTAATGTTGGCCCAGTCCTGTGCACCATATTCCGGCTGTAATGTTGGCCCAGTCTTGTGCGCCATATTCCGGCTGTAATGTTGGCCCAGTCCTGTGCACCATATTCCGGCTGTAATGTTGGCCCAGTCTTGTGGCCATATTCCGGCTGTAATGTTGGCCCAGTCTTGTGCGCCATATTCCGGCTGTAATGTTGGCCCAGTCCTGTGCACCATATTCCAGGCTGTAATGTTGGCCCAGTCCTGTGCACCATATTCCGGCTGTAATGTTGGCCCAGTCTTGTGCACCATATTCCGGCTGTAATGTTGGCCCAGTCTTGTGCGCCATATTCCAGGCTGTATTTGTTCCACTTCTCCCCATAAAATGATGTACTCACCTTAGAGCCCTGAACATACATAGAGAAGAAAATGTGTAAAACTGTTCTCATAGTGTGGAGACGCTGAATGTCAGGGCTGATACCTAATGCATTCCTCTCTGTGTGGTCGCAAAATACCCCGCTGTGACTGCGAGGAGGAGAATATCCATCCCACTCCTTGTAATAATGTGTTGTATCCAGCAAGGACATTAGCGCCGTCCTATAAAAAGACGACGTGCGCAGACATGCAATGTTAATGTAGCTGGAATAAGCCGGGGAGGTTCCCCGCTTTTTCTTGGACTGTTTGATGCTTCTGTGGTCGAATTTCATATGATATAAACAGATGACAGGTAGCTAAAGACGTCCTCGTCATGCGGAGATAATGGTGGGATGGCAGCTGTATAGTGTCTCTAGTATGAGGATCCTTAGTCTGTGATGAGACCAATAATGAAGACCGTTGTGAGTTATATCTGAACGACGCCATCTAAAGTACAACAATTAGAAAAGGAAAGCTTCATAAAGGATGCCCTACATGACGCTACTCGAACCATGCCATCCAAATTACTACAATAGAAAACCGGAGCTTTGTGAAGGACACACTACATAAAGCTACCAAAAAGACGCGACCTAAATTACCACAATAGAAAAGTGAAGTCTCGCAAAAAATGCACTACATAACTCTACCAGAAGCCATGCCATTGTGGCACCCCACTGGTCGGCACGCCACATAGGGGTACTGCACCCACAAGAGAGTGTGTGGTATCTCTGTAGCCAGGGAACATGGGATGTCACATAAGGGACCCTCAATACACCCATCCACACACCTTAGACCAGGGGACCAATAGGTTAACCCATCGCTAGGGATCCAGTGGGAGGAGCTTAGGTGGGTAGTGGGAGAGCGGGAAGAAAGTTAGTAAGAGTCAGGGAAGAGGGTTAGTGAGAACCCTGCGAGGAGCAAACCGGAGGGCACCTCAGGAGAGGCGGCCCAGACAGAAGGGGATCCTAGGGTGTTGTGGTGCACCCAAATCCGGGCCAGTATGACCACCGGCTGAAGGGACCCAGTCCAGAAATGGAGAACCGGCTCTGAGAGCGGTGTGGGCATTTATCCCCAAGCCACCAAACCAGAGGGATGCAAGCTTCCCAGGGGAGTCATGGCCGACACCCGGCGTACGCCCCAAAAGGTTCCAGAAGAGGGTCCAGAGGTCCAGGAAAGGAGCCTTCCAGAAAGGATCTGTGGGAACCGGCTGAGGGCTCTGCGCACAGGAGCGCTAAGGAGAGGTCGAGCGCAGCTAGGAACAGAAGAAAGGAAAGGCAGGCACACCACTGAGGGTCCCCAGTGAGATGTCCCGGTCCTCTGGTGACTACCCAGACCAGCAGTACCCATGAACTGTAACATCTAATGCTGCCTGAAGTACCAGTAAAACCTGTGTTGTGTTTAAGACTGTGTGATGTGTCTCATTTGCCTGCGCCGGAGGAGCAGTACTCTTGTTTCCTCATAGTAGACTGTCAGCCCGCATCTCCACCTGACGAGCCGCCTCCTAGTGTGAGAGCCTTATTCCTCTACAACTGCCCCGGGGATCCCGCTCCACCTACGGGGAGTGTTACCAACTAGCTGCATCATCATCACCCCGGAGGTCTGTAAGCAGCACTGGTATCATTACCCGAGATTGCAGGTGGCATCACAAACTCTTTTTATTTTTATTTTATTTTATTTTAAGCGACCACCAGGGTCACTGGCCCAGGCACAGGCAGCCCCGTTAACTGCAGCCTGGGACCAGGTACCCCACGGCCCTGGGGTGGGTCAACATCTAATTTACCACAACTGAAAAGCGAAGCTTCACAAAGGACGCCCTACATAACGCAACTCAAAATGACGCTGCATAAGTCGCAGGACTGGGGTATTCGACCATCGAGGTCAGTCTAATGGATGTCACGGTGGAGGTCCCAGAGGTCATGGCCCATGCCGAGCAAGTTGAAAGGGGATTTAAAAGGGAATTGATTATCATGACGACATCTAAGGTTTCTGGTCAGGGATGCATAAGGTAGTCCCCAGGGGTAGATGGTCAGGCAGCAAGTTGGAGCACTCCCCTCAGACAGAACAGGCCCCTGAGGTGTAGAAGTGGTGAAGTGATGAGGATGTTTAGTTGTAGTAGCTGATGGTGCAAGGCTGCAGATAGGCATAGGAAAGAGTAGACAGACACAAAGTTCTTGCACTTCTTACCGATCACCTTTACTGAAGTTCAATGCAGACACAACCCAGTCGGGGTACTGTATTTACCAAGATTGTAACCTGGCCAGCTCATTATTAAGGTTCACCTTGTTGTGACACAGGGAATATGGCTTTCCTTGCTGCTCTTTTCTTTATGACATTGCTACTCCTTGTCCTCCTAGTGTCCCGTGGTTATTAGTCCCAGTAGGCAGATGACTACGGATCCTCTGAGCAACTGCCTTGCAAGTCCTCTTGACCCTATACAGTTCCTTCATCTTGGGAGAGTCCACAATGGTAGTCGTACATGCAGCCCAGTGACCTCCAGTTTCTCAACTGGTCCTGAAGATGTCCAGGCTGAATTGGGTCTGGTACCACTACTGCAGCTAGTTCCTCTGCCCGGCTGCAGATGTGAGTCCTCAGCCTGGGATTCGCAGCTGACTCATGTGTGTCCTGCTCTCTCCCAGCTCCTGACTTCTCTAGAGCTCACTCCTCTCTGTTGGCCTCCCACCCCTAACCTAACTCCTCCCTCCAGCCAGTGGATGGGGACTGCTCTGAATGTGAGTGTCTTCCGCCAAGCATCTACCTGGGCTGGAGTTTGAATTGTGTTTGGTGTGTGTTGGGGATCACAGCAAAGCTTTCCTCTCTTACCTATGTGCATGATGCCACACCTATTAGATAGGTGCAGTACCATAGTGGTGACCGAATTGCAGGGGAGCCACAATACCACAATAGCTAAGCGAGGCTTTGTGAAGGATGCCCTACATAATGCTACTCGAAACAATGGCATCCAAATTACCAATATAGATAAGTGAAACCTCACAAAGGATGCATTGCATAACGCTACTAGAAACCACGCCATCCAAATTACCACAATAGAAAAGTGAGGCTTTGCGAAGGACGCCCTACATGACACTACTCGAAACTACGCCAAATTACCACAATAGAAAAGCAAACCTTCATCAATGACACACTCTATAATGCTACTCTAAATGATGCCACCCAAATCACCACAATAGATAAGTGAATTCTCATGAAGGACGCCCTACATAACGCTACTTGAAACAACGCCACCCAAGTTACAACAATAGAAAAGCGAAGACTAGAGAAGGATGTAGTACATAACGCAACTCAAAACAATGTCACTCAAGGTACCACAGTAGGAAAGCGAAGCCTCGTGAAGGACGCACAATAAAACGTTTCTGGAAGGGAGATGGTATAACATTTCCCATCATTGCAAAATCAATATGTTAATTCCGAGTCATTTACTTACCTTATTAAGTCATTTGCATAAGAAAAACCCACAATTTTAATACATTTCCATAAATTCCCAAAACTACAAGTCAATTTCCAGCAGAAAGCTCTATACACTCCCTGACAGAAGTTCTGTCACTTATCCATGTTATGTAAATAAAAGCTTATAACCTGACGTTACATTCATCCATTGGTTGTATAAATTTCTCTTTTGAAAGCTGAAACCCTCCCAAATGTGGTTTAGGTTGAGAAAATAAATTGTCATCAATGCTGAAATATTGATCATTTAATGAACACAGAATGGTCAGATTTTGGCAAGACAAAAGTTTTTGTCGCCCACAGAAAGTAATGTGATATTCAAACAAATAATTAACTTAAAATACAAATATATGTTGCATAACATTGGTGAATGAAGTTGTGGTGCTATTAGAGTCGTATTTAATATTTTGTGTGACTTCCGTGAGCTTTAAGGACTGCATCCATGTGGTTCAACAATGATTCATACAATTTATTAATGAAGTCATCAGGAATAGCAAAGAATGCAGTCTTACATGCCTCCCAGAGTTCATCTAGATTCTTTGGTTTTGTCTTCCAAGATTCCTCTTTCATCCTACCCAAACATGCTCAATGATGTTCATGTCTGGTGACTGGGCTGGCCAGTCCTTGAGCACCTTGATCTTTTTTGCCTGGAGGAACTGTGTTGTAGAGATGGATGTATGAGATGGAGCACCATCCTGCTGCAGAATTTGACCCCTTTTATGATTTGGAATGTAAGAGGTAGCTAATACTTCCTGATATTTTAGGCTATTGATGTTGCCTTCCACCTTGCAAATGTTTTGCAAACCCCCATACTGAATGTAACCCCAGACCATGATCTTTCCATCACCAAATTAACTGTTTTCTGGGTGCATTTTGGATCTACACGGGCTCCCGTAAGTCTCCTGCAGTATTTGCGGCGGCTGTGGTGTAATTCTACTGAAGATTCAGAAGAGAAATCCACCTTCTACCACTTTTCCAGCGTCCATCTGTTTAACAGGACTGTGGGACTTTGCAAGTGTCACAAGGTTGGTTTTTATTCACCTTATGTTTAGTGCTGCTTCTGGGCACTGATTCGACCATGGAAGCCATTTCAAGACAGAATCCTACAAACTGTTCTAGTTGCCACAGGACTTGAGGTGACCAGGCCTGTTGGAGCTCTGCTGCAGTGGAAGAGGGGCTTGCTTTGGATTTTCTAACCAACAAACGTTCCTCCTGAGCAGTTGTCTTGCGGGGTTTGCCGGACCTGGGCTTGTCAAACACATCTCCAGTCTCTTCAGATCTTTTTTTAATTCTTTGTACTTGACGCTGAGACATATTAAAGGTGCCAGCCACCTCTGCAGTGGAATTGGTCTTCAGCCTCTTGATAATCAAGGCTTTGGTCGCAGGGTGGATTTCGGCATGTTATCAGAGCTCAAGTTGCAGTTCAAGTGAAGGTCTGGGGTGCTGGGTTTCTTTTTATACACACCCACTAATTAAGCAATCATTTACTGAGCACAAGGTGAGGATGTAAACTAGGATTGGGGCATTATATGACCAGTCGACAAAACATTTGTCTTGCCAAAATCTGACCATTCTGTGTTCATTAAATGATCAATATTTCAGCATTGATGACAATTTATTTTCCTAACCTAAACCACATTTGGGAGGGTTTCAGCTTTCAAAAGAAAATTTATACAACCAATGGATGAATGTAACGTCAGGTTATAAGCTTTTATTTACATAACATGGATAAGTGACATAACTTCTGTCAGGGACTGTATAATTGTGTGCTGACTCCTGGAATATCTGAACAATTATACAATGTTACAAGACATTATGTGAAAGTAGTGATGAGCAAGTAGTAAGATATTCGGATTCTGATAGCTCAAGCGAATACTTTGAAATCTTTAAGTATTCGGATCCGAGTTAGTTCCCATTGACTTGCATTGGTCAAGTAACAAGTAATGAAACATTCAAAGTATTAGGTTAGAGCTATCCGAATCTGAATATTTGACTACTCATTCATCACTACGTGAAAGCCTTCAGGCTGTTGGGAAGTACATGACTCAGAACAACAGGACGAAGGAGCGTAGGGTTCACAATGATGAGGTTTGAGATCTTTACAGGTCCTGATCACCTCCAACGAGGCTGTTATTTCAGGGTCCCATACGAGTCACTTGGGCCACTTCTATGGTAGATACCATACTCCCTTCCATGTGGTCACTGATCAAAACTTTATGAGAAAAGTTAAGTCCATATGTAATCATTTACGCACGGTGGTCAAGCGACCCAGACTTTGGGAGATTCCTGAAACAAAAGTGTGGTTGCTTATGTAAACCATAACTGGCCTGAACCAGACATCCAAAAATCACACAATGATCTACCGTACTCAGGCAACGTTTACAAAACTGAACATCAGCTTCTTAGTTGATCTTTATCAGAATGTATGAAGCCCATTGATTGTCAGGGTGTTCATCTGAGTGGGCCCCCAACCTGTCCTTGACAATAGCAGTGCCGCTGCTGTCATCTGGACACATTTGGTTTAGCGCTCCATGTCATTTCGTCCTACCGTTAATTTATATTGCATAGTCTGCCTCCCCTTTTTTAGCTTTTCTTGGTTTCAGAGCTCTTCCTCATGACCCTGGGTCCTCCATATTTTGCCTCAGATTTTTGACCACATGGAAGGTAGATCAGTTTATTTGGTGTTTGTGCTGTGTGGCAGCCATTGTTTCTGTGGTTCTGTGCCGTGGTGTGGTGTGAACTGGAGTCCCTGGGCTTTACCTCCAGCATTGGAGCACTTGGACCTGGACTACCTCATTGCTGGTTCAATATCACAATGGTCGTTACATGGTGCTACATATTACAAGTCAAGTACCCACTAAGATATTGGCTACTATGCAACAGTGGCCATGGATGACTTATTATAGTCAACCACCAACCATTGACCTCCTGAAATATCGGAGAGGAGTCATCAAAGTGCTTTAGCACTTTCCATTAGACGTGTACATTCAAAACAGAAGCCAATGGATCAATATTTGACCCATGTTTGAACTCTACTCCAGAACTCCCCGTCATTCTTGTGAGAAGCAAGAGTAACCTATGCTATCATGTTCCACAAAACAAATATGGGCTTTGCTGGAGACGGGATCCAACTGTGGCCAAATGTCCATCCTTTGGACTCCATTGCCACATTGCACTAAAGAGTGGTTGTCTTCATATCACATTTGTGTATAAAGATGTATACCCTCCCACCTTGACGGAGAGCTCAGGGCTTCTATAAAGTGAACATGATATTGGTGCCACTTTTTCTAGAAATAACCAGATATCATCACCAATGGATGTCTGCCCTCGGACATCCCCAAGATTACACCATAAAGGGGTTGACCAACACTAGAATACACTTTTTCTATGCATGAACAATCAATCTCAGCACTTAGGACCTGGCAAAGGCTGCTCCAGGGTTGGTACTGGCTCTGTAAGGATCACTACAGCCTGGTGATGTATTAATTATTATTATTATTATTTAACATTCTTCAGCTCATCTTGATCCATGGTGACTTGATGGATGAAAGCTCTGCAGGAAGATCGATCTTGTGCAGCCTAGATAGGTCCACCAGGGTCTTCCCAAGCCTAGATAAGCCCACCAGGGTCTTCTCCACCATTATCTTCATTGTATCAAGCCATCGGTTGCTGGTCTTCCTCTTCATCTTGTTCCTTCTATTCTTCCGATCATGATGTCCTTCTCCAGTGAGATGAATTCTCTATAGGAAGATTGCTCTTGTACAAGCCTAGAAAGGTCCACCAGAGTCTTTTCCAAGCCAACATAAGTCCACCACGGTCTTCTCCACCGTTATCTTGATTGTATCAAGCCACTGAGTTGCCTGTCTTCCCTTCACCTTGTTCCTTCTATTCTTCCCACCATGATGTCCTTCTCCAGTGATTGTCTCTTCATATGATTGTAGACAAGTCGTATCTTGGTGATCTTAACTTCCAGTGACATGTCTGGCTTGATTTTTCCAATATTGATGTTTGTTCTTCTTGCCATCCATGGTATTGATAACCTCCTTCTCCAGCTCCACATTATGAAGTGTTGTTTCTCTTCTGTCTTGTTTCTTATCTCAGTTCTTTCTATATGTACTTCATAGAGCAGACTGTATGAGCCTGTCTTCATCATGAATGTACACAGATAGACAGACTATGTCGAGCCGTGCTTCATCACATGAAATGTTACTACAATAGACAACTATGTACGAGCCAGTCTTATCACCATGAATGTTACTACAGAATAGAGCAGACTAGTACGCGTTCTTCATCACCAGTGAAATGTTCCTCAATGTAACCTGGTGTTTAGCTGCAGCAATAGGGGGACTTGATGAACTTGTCCACAGATGTTTCCTACACCAGCTGCTCTTGTAGTCTCCTGGACAAGACATCACTTTTAGACTCTTTAAGGTAGTATGGCACTTCAGGAAATAGATGCTCAAGCAGGGTCTTCCGATCAAAAAGCGTGGAAAAATAGACTTGACACACTATACTTTGCTTTTCAAAGCTGCGCACAATAGCCTTAGCGCTAGATGCTCCATACCTCCTGTACTAGATGAATCACTCAAACTGGGCATGCAACTAACGAAGGTCTGAGTTTTAAGACCAAAACGTCTTGCATTTGCCTACCGGTACCATCACAAATAAAAGTGTCACTTCCATCAAGTCCATCACTTCCAGAGTCATCGCAGAATTCCAAAGCAACTGTGCCGGATCGGCAAGCAACCAGAAGGGTGAGTACACCTCATTATGTAGTCAAATGTTGGAAACCCTTCTAAGTTATTGAGTTGATAGAAATGTAACGCGAGCAAGTGGCCGGTAGTAACGACGAAAAGGAGTCGATGAGAAGAGAGTAAATAATTCATTGACAAATGGAGGTGCAGCGCCGGCGAGAAAGTCTCTGATTGAAGGTGACAGTGAAACATGAGGTGAGGGAGAGCGGCGGCATCAAGGTGTTAAAAGGCACGAAGACGCCGTATATCACATCGCACCGGCAGCTGTGACTTATATATTTCTTACCATTTTATGACAGATGTCACAGACAGTACAAGAAAGAAAGGGAAAAGCGGCAACAGCAAAAGTTCTGTGCTCCAGTAAGTGACGGTGGAGGGCAGTGACGGGGCAATCCCCGCGCTCGCTGAGCCGCCTTCAGGGGACGCACACCTTACGAGGTTACTTTGAAGGTCCGCGGGTCAGCTCTCAGAGAAATGTGACAACCGGCGGGGGATTGTATTTTTGTAAACACGGTCGGCTTAGGATCACCAGAGACAAATGACAGGAAATTCGTTTCCAGGTTTCCTTTTCTTTTTCAAGTTTGAAGGACACGTTGACATGATATCTGCCCAATTAGACGTCTTAAGGAATATTGGAAAACAGAAAACAGTAAAATCAGGCGATGGGTGTAATATTTGTTCATTTGCTTAGGTTTGTATTTCTCTCTTTTTGAAACAAGTGAAAAGTTGATGTGTACAAAAAAAACAAGAAATGTGGTCATCACCAACTCCCGCGCCGGATGGATCAGACCCTAAAGGCCCCGTTACAAGTAGTGATATCGCTAACGTGTGTGACACTTAGCAGCGATCGGCCCCCCGCTGGGAGATCACGGATCTTTAATGAATGGCCTGGACCATTTTTTGATCGGCGATCACCCGTTGGGCATGCGGATCGCTGTGTGTGACAGGGGCAACAACCAGCGAGCTCCATGCTCCGCCCCAAAACAACAGATCCAACAAACGTAGGGTGTCCCGCATCACTGGGTAATCGCTGGTAAGTCTGCCTGTATGGCATCTCACCAGCGACCACACAGCGATGTTCCAGCGATCCCGACCAGGTCGTATTGTTGTCGGGATCACGGGAACATCACTATGTCTAATGGGGTCAACTCGGCACGGAGACCTCCAAGATGGGCAGAGACCTGCGGGAAGTGCATAAATCACAAGATTGCATACCCACTTACTGATCAATTAGTTCCATAAAGATTTTCCTACTAGTTTTTTACAATGTTGGTTGTGAACAATTTATTATTATTATTATATTATTATATAGCGCCATTATATTCCATGGCGCTTTACATGCTAAAGGGGCAGACTAGGACAAGTAACATAGTAACAATACAAGTAACAATAAATGTGGACAATTCGGTCGTACAGATACAAGAGGGGAGAAATCCTGTCTGCGAGGGCTCACAGTCTATCAAGAATTTACACAAATCATGAATGAGGCTTTGCCAAAACGCTTGTTTTTTTAATATTTTTCTGCAATCCCATCCTGTCATGTCCCTATATTGATTTTTAATACTACAATAAAATTACTTTTTAATTGGAAGGCAGAGGAGAACGTTTTACCTTCTCTGAAGCCTTTATTTTTGGATTACCAAAAGTTATGTGATCTTCCTCAGCTAGTGACAGAACCATGAGGCAGCACCTGCATAATACCACCATAGAAGATCTGAAATATGTACTCTGGGCTTGTCAGAAATACATCCTCTGGCTTGGTGGAAATACCTCTTCTGGACTTGGTGGTAATTAATACCTCTTCTGGACTTGGTGGAAAATACATCCTTCTGGCGTGATGGATTGTGAAATACCTCTCTATTTGGGTCTTGATTGTGGAAATACCTCTTCTGGACTTGGAACCTTTGGATGGGAAATACCTCTCTCTTGGGGCTTGGGTGGAAATACCTCCTTCTTCTCTGGCTTGGTGTTGGGGAAATAAATACTTCTTCTGGACTTGGTGGAAATACATCCTCTGGACTTGGTGGAAAATACCTCCTCTGGCTTGGTGGAAATACCTCTTCTGGCTTGGTGGAAATACTCTTCTGGACTTGGATGGAAAATACCTCTCTCTGGGCTTGGTGGAAATACCTCCTCTGGGTTTGATGGAATATATCTTCTGGGCTTGGTGGAAATATGTCCTTTGGATGACAGAAATTCATCCTCTGGGCTTGGTGGACATACATCCACTAGACTTGGCAGAAATATGTATTTGGGTTTGGCGGAAATTCATGCTCTGGGCTTGGTGAAAATTCAAAATTGTCATTTTCTGGGCTTGGCAGAAATACATTCTTCAGACTGGGCTTGATGGAAATATGTCCTCTTGACTTGGAGGAAAAAGGTCTACTGGGCTTGGTAGACTCATACCAATTTGGCACTTCAGTCTATTCTGGCAAAGAAGGTGGACACAAAATGCTTCGGTGACTCTTCCACCCAAGGGTCCAGATAACCTAGAAATGGGCTTGCATAGTGACAGACTATCCTTAAGTTTTTTTGTTATTTCCTGTCGTTTCTTGGTCATTTTGACCAAATTTACGACAAAATCAGCAGCAAAACCAAATCAATAACGGTATGGGTGAAGTATTAGGTAATGGAGCAGGTTTGGTGTCAATGTGGGATGAAATCTCAGCACAGGAGCCAAATGTATCCATCTAAATCCATTAGAGAGGTTCTCCCACTACACTGACATTGATGAGGCATCGCCAGAATGGGTCATCAATATTAGACAAGTGGGCTGTCATGGAGCGTGGTGTGCACCCAGCCCAATTAAGAAGCAGATCAATGGAAGTGTCAGCTCCAACCATATGTATTGATGACCTACTTAAAGATCTGCATAGATTTAGATAAAGGTTGACTTATTCC
This sequence comes from Allobates femoralis, assembly GCA_033576535.1. NCBI lineage: Eukaryota > Metazoa > Chordata > Amphibia > Anura > Aromobatidae > Allobates > Allobates femoralis. The sequence continues at coordinate 125,636,112 of JARQOC010000007.1, forward strand.
TCCAATTTCGGCAAGATTGGTCAACCATCTACTATGTATGAGGCCTTCTGACTCTCCATAACAGGAGAAGAAGAAGCTGAAAATCAATGACTGATCTGTTTGTCCTGACCATTGTGTTCCTCTCAGGGTGTCTGGGCTCTGGAGAAAAATTTACAACCGGACCCCTCCCTAACTTATCATGTCATTATTTACAATGTTGGACCAATTTGGGATCAACCGGATTAACTGTGACCTTCGTATCCCATATAGTTACATTCCTCACTGCGGCGTGGCCACCAAACAGATACTTACGGCAAATACTAATTACATGTTGTACCTGTATATGTTCAGCGAACCTCAGTGTGTAGAACATGGTCCCGTCTATGACTCAGTCATTGTCACTTTGGCTTCTTACCTCGTAGCCTGAAGCACAAGAGTAAAACCCAAGACTCTAGAAGCCCTCGTTGACCTAGGTGGAGCCTTATCTTCTAAATGAGCTTCCTAACATGAATGTTCACCTCTGATGTTAGGGCCACATTCATACATTCTGGGAAGACGAGATATGATCTATATGAGACCTGTAGCTCCTGCTGATAGCATCAAATTAATTGAGCAGAAGTCATGTCCCCTCAGCTGTCTCGCGGAAGGTTGCTTCTGGGCAAGAACATCTGTGCGTGTAACACATGGTGACATCTGATTGGACCTAAGGCACTACAACCCTCAACATGACAGGAGACCTTTGGACTAATGAAACTATGTTCCAGGTCTCTATTTCCCTGGGATTGACCTGCAAAGCATCTAAACAATGCTAAAGACCTGGAATTAAAGCTAAGGTCGGAGCTGATGTCAAGAGGTCACGCACATGCTTCTAAACTTTAGGCTTTTCGCCAAGAAATCTTACTGTATATGAGCCAAGCAGCTTTTCTCTTCTTCTTGAGGAGAGCTCATTTGCATATTTTTTTCCCATGGAGCATTGCCTTTAACCAGTGGTGTAACTAGGTTTCATGGCGCCCGGGGCAAAGATCTATTTTGGCGCCCCCCAGAGTAGTGAGAGGAGGGGGGGGTGCTGTCAGCCTTTCAGCCCTGTCGCCCCTGCAGCCTTGGTGAGGTGGGGGGGTGTCGCCAGCGCCCCCCTCTGAGTTGCGCCCGGGACAAAGGATCCGGCTGCACCCCCCTAGATACGCCCCTGCCTTTAACTGTCTATAAACACCAGTTCTTGAATAAAACAGTAGGAAATAGGGTACTCCGCGACTTCTATCAGAAGTCCATCATGTAAACTTTAATTTTTATCGGTCAACATGTTTTGAGGCAACCCGCCTCTTCATCTAGACATGTTCAAGATCATGTCCATGGTCAGTCCTGACGAAGTGGTGGGTGGCTTCGAAATGGGTTAACCAATAAAAATGTCATTACAAGAATGAAATTGACCAAGAAAATGACATTACAAGGATTCCCTTACAGCCAAGATTACAAGCTTCTGATAGTGGTTGTAGTTGACACAACCACGTAAGGTATGAAAGTCAACTTTTTACTTTATCCGATTAATTACCAGGTAAAAACCTTATTTTGAGTCTTTGTCGCCACCAGCTTTACTAATCCACGGATTGGTGTTCCTCATCATTGTATAAACACCAGTTGCAACCCTTCAATGAGAACTTGTACATCCAAGACCTGGCAAGGAAAGGTCTAGATGATTCAGAAAATGGCCAAAAACTTGCCAGTTACCCCAAAGCGACCATCATCCACCGCAGATTAGTATGGATGGATAAATGTGTAATTAGTAAGATGATCAAGCTTGACGAGAGCCATACTGGGTAATCATGTATCATGAAATGTGATAGTTGTGTCCTTAATTGCATTTCTACTCCCATTGAACATTTTATCTTGGGTTCCCATACAGCAATCTATTCACATATTGAATCGGGAACAAACTATAGCCGGGATCACCAAGGAAGAGTCAAGATTTAGTGATGGAGGATGGACTATGAAGTCTTAACAGAGGTCCAATCATTCTCTAACATCATTTTGCAGTGTCTATTCCCATTTTTCTATTCAAGGGGTTGGAGAAATTTCTGTAGGTTGAATTTTTACTTAGTTGAATAATAAATATTGGATCAAAGTATATGGGATCAGCCGACCAGCTAATATGTATGGGGACCTCCTGACTATGCCCTGGATCAAGATATCGGCGGAGATAAAAAATCAGCCGGTTAGAAGTCAACAGCTTTTTTTATGGCAGAGATAAGGCTCCACCAGAGGAGTATGGAGGGGTCAAAAGAGTCTGGAGAGGATAGGGGAGTTTGGAAAGGACAGGGGTGTCAGGAAGAGACAAAGGAGTCTAAAGAGAACAGAGAACTCTAGAGAGAGTTTAAGGAGGACATAGGGGTCAGGATGGGACAGGAGACTCTGGAGGGGACAGTGGGGTCTAGAGGGGGATGGAGGAGACAGGAGGGGACACAGGAAGGTTCTGGAGGAAATAGGGTGGTATGGTGGAGGGAACAGAAGAGTCTGGAGAAGGGTGTAAAGTGGTCAGGAGAAGGGGACAAAGTGGTCAGGAGGAGGAGACAGAGTGGTATGGATTAGAGAGAGTGTGTGATGAGGACGGAGACATTTGTAGGAGACAGAGGAGTCTGGAGAAGGGAGTAAGTGGTCAGGAGGAGGGGGCAGAGTGGTATGGATGGGAGACATTGTGTGGGGAGGACAGAGACATTTGGAGGAGACAGAGGGGTTTGGAAGAGGGGATAGAGTTGTCAATAGCAGAGGACAGAGTGGTCAGTAGGAGGGGACAGAGTGGTCAATAGCAGAGGACAGAGTGGTCAGGAGGAGAGGACAGAGTGGTCAGGAGGAGGGGACATAGTGGTCAATGGAAGAGGACAGAGTGATCAGGTGGAGAGGACAGAGTGGTCAATGGAAGAGGACAGAGTAATAAAGAGGAGAAGACAGAGTGGTCAGTAGGAGAGGACAGAGTGGTCAGGAGTAGGGGACAGAGTGATCAGGAGGAGGGGACAGAGTGGTCAGTATGAGAGGACAGAGTGGTCAGGAGCAGGAAACAGAGTGGTCAGGAGGCAGGCACAGAGTGGTCAGGAGGGGGGGAAAGAGTGGTCAGGAGCAGGGCAAAGAGTGATCAGGAGAAGGGGACAGAGAGGTATGGAGAGGACAGAGTGGTCAGGGAGAGGACAGAGTGGTCAGGAGTAAGAGACAGAGTGGTCATAGAAGAGGACAGAGTGGTCATGAGGAGAGGACAGAGTGGTCAGGAGGAAGAGACAGAGTGGGCAGTAGGGGAAAGAGTGGTCAGGAGTAGGGCACAGAGTGATCAGGAGGAGGGGACAGAGTGGTCAGTATGAGAGGACAGAGTGGTCAGGAGCAGGAAACAGAGTGGTCAGGAGGCAGGCACAGAGTGGTCAGGAGAGAGGGAAAGAGTGGTCAGGAGTAGGGCAAAGAGTGATCAGGAGAAGAGGACAGAGAGGTATGGAGAGGACAGAGTGGCCAGGGAGAGGACAGAGTGGTCAGGAGTAAGAGACAGAGTGGTCATAGAAGAGGACAGAGTGGTCATGAGGAGAGGACAGAGTGGTCAGGAGGAGGAGACAGAGTGGGCAGTAGGTGGGCACAGAATGGTCAGGAGGAGGGGAAAGAGTGGTCAGGAGTAGGGCACAGAGTGATCAGGAGGAGGGGACAGAGTGATCAGGAGTAGGGGAAAGAGTGGTCAGGAGTAGGGCACAGAGTGATCAGGAGGAGGGGACATAGAGGTATGGAGAGGACAGAGTGGTCAGGGAGAGGACAGAGTGGTCAGGAGTAAGAGACAGAGTGGTCATAGAAGAGGACAGAGTGGTCATGAGGAGAGGACAGAGTGGTCAGGAGTAGGAGACAGAGTGGGCAGTAGGTGGGCACTTAGTGGTCACGAGGAGGGGAAAGAGTGGTCAGGAATAGGGCACAGAGTGATCAGGAGGAGGGGACAGAGAAGTATGGAGAGGACAGAGTGGTCAGGAGTAAGAGACAGAGTGGTCATAGAAGAGGACAGAGTGGTCAGGAGGAGAGGACAGAGTGGTCAGGAGGAGAGGATAGAGTGGGCAGTAGGTGGGCACAGAGTGATCAGGAGGAGGGGACAGAGTGTTCAAGAGATGGGGACAGAGTGGTCAGAAGCAGGGGACAGATGGTGTGGTGAGGACAGAGACATTTGTAGGAAGGACAGAGGAACCTGGAGGAAACATTTGTCTATTCCATCAAAACAGTGCCCAGATCATAGAAAACCAATAGACCCCAAGTCAATGAGGTATGTTGAGCACTACTAGTATTTGGTGTCTAATGGATTTGGCATGATACAAATGTTTTAGATTTTTCCAGCAGTGCTCCTCTATTAAGAGCTTCCACCGCCCTGATGTCCTCTAGCCGTCCATCTATAGATGACCATTCATTTACATGCTTGCAAGGAAATCTACATTGTCCCTACAGGGGCCAAAATGAGGGTCTGTTTGCAGTAGGGAGCTGGTCAGTAGATTGCCACAGGGGCTCCATTCTCATGAACTCCTAAATGTGGTTGGTAGATCCGTCTTCGTCCGGTGCCAGGCATCAATGAACCTTCCTGTAGGTATCTCCATGGTTGTGCCAAGCCAAAAGTGAACTAATAAATAGACTGTAATGAATTTCGCATCCCTCAAAATGTAGTTAAGGGAAACAGCAGATTTCTGCTTCTAAAATCCATAGTGCATTGTTAGATAGAGTGAAAATTTAATAAAAAGGGTAATGGCATGACTGATGGCCAAGAGAGCGCTGGCAGGCGGCCATCAGCTGCTCTGCATCCTTGTTATGTTCTCCAGGAAAGATGTAATGCCGTATGTAGCATGGAGTAGAGGCGCTATGCTCCGGCTGCTTTCTGCTAAACGCGAGGACTGGACTGTGACGGACAATTCTCCTGCAATACAAATTAAAAAATATATTGCTCCCAAATGTGCACATCTGGACGGAGAGAAAAATGCTTCCTGTGTGACAAATGTCTGTATTCTAGAATTCTCCATCACATGCCACAACGTTCCCGGTAAACCATCGCACCAGAGGCCCAGGATCATATAACAGAGGAACTAACTGGGAAAAAGCACATTGTGAAGACAGTATAGAGTTGTCAGGTTTTAACCCCCGCGGTACCAATATGAAAAAAGGCTGAGCGGACCAAGACAACGTCAAGATTCTCAACACCTGATGAATGCTGCCCTACCGGGACTTGACCCTACGTGGAGCATGGCTCCCTCCACTTACCTCTATTTACAGAAAAGGCTGTGCTGCCATAGCATCCACCTGATGAATGCTGCTACCAGGGACTTGACCCTATGTGGAGCATGGCTCCCTCCACTTACCTCTACATACAGAAAAGGCTGAGCAGCCATAGCATCCATCTGATGAATGCTGTCCTACCGGGGACTTGACCCTATGTGGAGCATGGCTCCCTCCACTTACCTCTACTTACAGAAAAGGCTGAGCAGCCATAGCATCCACCTGATGAATGCTGTCCTACCGGGGACTTGACCCTATGTGGAGTATGGCTCCCTCCACTTACCTCTACTTACAGAAAAGGCTGTGCAGCCATAGCATCCATCTGATGAATGCTGTCCTACCGGGGACTTGACGCTATGTGGAGCATGGCTGCCTCCACTTACCTCTATTACAGAAAAGGCCGTGCAGCCATAGCATCCACCTGATGAATGCTGTCCTACCGGGACTTGACCCTATCGGAGCATGGCTGCCTCCACTTACCTCTACATACAGACAAGGCTGTGCAGCCATAGCGTCCACCTGATGAATACTGTCCTACCGGGGACTTGACCCTACGTGGAGCATGGCTCCCTCCACTTACCTCTACATACAGAAAAGCCTGAGCAGCCATAACATCCATCTGATGAATGCTGTCCTACAAGGGACTTGACCCTACGTGGAGCATGGCTCCCTCCACTTACCTCTACATATAGAAAAGCTGAGCAGCCATAACATCCATCTGATGAATGCTGTCCTACAAGGGACTTGACCCTATCTGGAGCATGGCTCCCTCCACTTACCTCTACATACAGAAAGGCTGTGCAGCCATAGCATCCACCTGATGAATACTGTCCTACCGGGACTTGACCCTATGTGGAGAACAGCTCCTTCCATTGACTTCTATAGAAGTTACACAAAAAGCTGAGCAGTTATAGAATCCATTTGATAGATACAAAGGCTACTGGGACTTGACCTTATGTGGAGAATGGCTCCCTCCTCTTACATCTATAATATTTGCAGAAAAAACTGAGCAGCCATAGTGTCCATTTGATGATACAACGTCTACCGGGGACTAGACGCTATGTGGAGAACAGCTCCCTCCATTCACCTCTATGGTATTTACAGAAAAAGCTGAGCAACCAAAGGTCCATCTGATAAATCCTGTCCCACCGGGGACTTGACGCTATTTTGACAATGGCTCCTTTCATTGACTTTTACACAAAAAGCTGAGCAGCCATATGATCCAACATATAAATGCTATCACACCAGGGACTTTACCTATGTGGAGAACAGTTCCCTTCATTCATCCCTATAGAAGTTACAGAGAAAGCTGTGCAGGCATAGGATCCATCTGATGATACAACGTCTAACGGGGACTTGACGCCATGTAGAGAACAGCTCCCTCCATTCACCTCTATGGTATTACAGAAAAAGCTGAGCAGCCATAGGATACATCTGATGAATGCTGTCTCTACCGGGACTTGATCCTATGTGGAGAACGACTCCTTCTATTGACTTCTATAGAAGTTACAGAAAAAGTTGAGCAGCCAAGGATCCATCTGATGATGCTGCCCTACTGGGACATGACCCTATGTGAAATGGCTCCTTCCATTCACCTCTATGGTATTCACAGAAAAGCTGAGTAGCCATAGGATCCATCTGATGAATGCCGTCCTACAGGGACTTGACCCTATGAGGAGAGCAGCTCCCTCCTTTCATCTCTATGAGGATTACAGAAAAAGCTGAGCAGCCATAGGATCCATCTGATGATACAACACCTACCGGGGACTTGACACTATGCAGCAAGGCTTTTTCCATTTCCTTCCTTGGGGAGTGTAGCCATATTATGTTGTTTCTGCAACCTCCATAGAAGTGCGTATATAGATGGATGTGGCCACAAGACTCCGTGTCACCCCATGAAAGAACCCAGAATCAAGTTACACCTCTACATGTAGTGTACTACATAGACAGTAGTACAGTCCAATCTGTATATCTCTGAATAATGTCCGTGACGGTCCCGGAAGGTACAACCCCACTAACAATAGCAGGTACTGGATATAGAAGACACAAGCGCAGAAGGTCTTATCAATGGAGATAATAAAAGTAATCCAAAGCAAAGACTTGGTCACCTGGAGGAGTTGTGTGGGGCACGACTACTGGAATGGCATGATAATGGCTGCAGCAGCCCCAAAGATGTAGAAATGCAGATAGTGGAATCAAAAGGGTTAAAAACCGCACCCTACCCCATTGTATGTAACCCAGTTTACTTGAAAAATTCAAGTGAAAGCAATTGAACACAAAAACCGCATTACCGTTGTAAGAAGATGGAAGCCAGATCAATTCAACGTGCTTCAGAATAGATCCTGAAGAAGGAGTATCCACTCCGAAACGCGTTGAATAAATCACTTCCCCAGGATCAGGGGCGTATCTAGGGGGGTGCAGCCGGATCCTTTGCCCCGGGTGCAACTCAGAGGGGGGCGTTGGCTGAAAGCTGACAGCACCCCCCTACCTGCTCCGCACCTAAGTTGTGCAGTTTTTAGCACTTCTCATTCCATTGTCAACAATAGAAGGTAGACAGTGATGTTTCCTAACGTCCACCTCCTTTATGGCCTCCAAAGGCCTATAAAAGTACAATTGGAGTTCTTGAAAGTTCTATCTGTTCATCAAACCTTGGAAAGACATAGGGGGTGAGGGCACGTGAGGAGTTTTTAGAGAGGTGGTGTCATGGCTCAGTTGGAGTCTTGTGACACTTCTGGGCCTGCTGGATTTAAAATATAGTTACCGTAATTTAATATGTGTCAGCAAGGGTTAATGTCAGCTTTACCTCGCTGGCAGCTTCTGTGGTTGCAGCCACTTCATATAAATAGTCAGATGGACCATCACATGATGCCCGTTTCCTACACTGACCTGATGGAGTATACAGTTGACTTGCCGCTGCTGGAAACCTGGCTGGAGAAGAGCCGGCTTTAGTCTCTGGAGTTTGGGCTCCAGATTTCAAGTTTGTGTTCTATCCTTTTTGTCTTAACCCTCTGTCTGTTCACCTGACCCGTGTCGAATGACTGTAGTGGTGCCTAGTGTGTTCACCGACCTTGACCCAAGACAGGACTAGTAGAGGTGACGGAGCGGGGATAGGCACTGGTGTAGCCAGGGGGAAGGACCCGCTTAGGGATGCCAGGGCAGATTAGGGACAGTTTCAGGTTATGGAAGGAAGTGTCCTCCCCCCCGCTCCCTAGCATCAGGGTCTTCCTTTTCCAATTTTCCTCCTGTTGTCCCTTTATGTTGCGCTGTGCGTTGGACATCCCTTAGTCAAGAATGACGTGTGGTATTCACCAAACAGAAGTTTTAAAAATTGCTTGAAAATTTCTTTCTATCGTAAAATGACTTTCCTGGTCATTGAATCGATCTTATCAGTATTTTTTTTGTCTGTTTCAGGTTTTGAAAAAGACGTGGGGGGGAAACTGAAAGTGAACGTCAGCTCCACGAGTCTTGTGTTGATGGGATCTGCTCCACACATTGGCACCATCCTATGAAAAGGCTGCAAAAAGACTTCAGGAAACAAACACAAAAAATTCTTTCAAAACCAACCACCAACCTTGCAACACTGGGCGCTGGCGGGTTCGGGCCGGGCCGAGGGGCCGGAATGCACAGTCCCGTAGAAGCGACGGTGCCGTCACCTTGCCTCCACCACGACCTCCCCGCACCAATGAAACCTCCCTGGTTACTATTAAACAGAGCAACAGTGAGTGCCACTTTTCTTTTCATTTCATTTGCAGGGATGCATTTCCCCCCCGTGCCGGTGCCCAGGGCCGCCAGGGGACCGGCAGTGATTTTAATACAAAGCGCACCTGCAGTGCGCGACCGTGTCTTCCTGCCGGCCGGTGGTCCAACATGCAGAAGTGTTTGATGAGGTCATCATACTGCAACCTCATCACCGGGGCGGACCTACCGTGGTGCAGCTGGGCCCCGACTGGGTAGGGGGCCCCTCAAGCACCTGTAGGGGGCCCTGCACAGCCGATCCCCGTGACCCTGTGTCAGAGGAGAGGAGGTCAACTGAGGGAAGCTTCCTGCTTCCCTTGGCTGTTCCCGCCCCTCCTTTCCTCTGCAGCCCCGGCTCCCAGACTTGCAATGCGCGGCACGTGGCAGGTAGGAGCCGCCCGCAAACCCCCCTCCCCCCCCCCGCTCCTCAACTACAGCAGCTAGAACCCCCCCCGCGCTCCTCACCTGCAGCTGCTAGCACCCACCCCCCAATCGCTCCTCACCTACAGCTACACCAGGGTCCGCCAGGCTCAAGTTCCGCCCTGCTCATCACACACTGCTACTAGTGATTCACAGTCGCATGGAGGTGCCAAGGACGCGGCGGCCATCATGGTCAGCAGTGCAGTGCTCCATGGAGAAGCTGGTGTGTGTGTCTATATGTGTGTGTGTCCTGGGTTCAAATCCAACGAAGGACAACATCTACAAGACGTTTGAGTCCTCATAGGTTTCCTTTGGGTTTTCTGGTTTATTCTCACACTCCGATGACGGCTCGAGAATGAGATATCTGATTCCTGCGAGTCCCAACGGGGACAGTGATGATGACGTCTGTATCTCACTGCGGAATTAATGATGCCATACACCGTAAGCGAGTTAAATAAATAAAACCCATCATCTTTGATCATCTTAAAATCGTTCTCGCACCCCAACGTCCTAAAGAAAGAGCTCAAGTCTAATTGTTACATATAAATAATTAAACACTGGATAAACAAAGATTCAACTCGGGGAAAAAAATATATCCACAGCTCATATTTTTGCATCCTAAGTACTTTTCTCCAAAAGGCCCATAATTCATTCTATTCTCCGACAAGCCGATGATCTATTGTATTAGCAGTTTGGATCCCCACGGACAGAAGAATATTAAACTATTACCATTTACTCAGCTTCCCT